>VZRR01013927.1:1577651-1588776 GCA_013398015.1 Oreocharis arfaki | reverse complement strand
CCCCCCCCCCCCCCCCCCGAAGGCAGGGGACAGCACCCAACAGCTGCTCTCCATCGCACTGTCATGGGGCACAGGGATGGGCACAGCACAGAGCCATGAGGCAGGACCAGTGCAAACCCACAGGGGCCAGCAAAGCCAGAGAGATGCTGTGAGCTTTGCTGGCTATACGATATGATTGGTGATAAATCCCATTAGCAACCTCTCCTTCACTCTTGTTGTGGGCCCACCAGTGATGTTTTTGTATGGTTGGCACTTACATCTCTCTGGGTTGGATGGAATAAAGGTAACCCTGCTCTTTGCAATGCAGAGGTCAGTGTGATTGCTCCATGCCTGCTTCGTGCCTGCCCTGCCCTACATTCAGCTGATGTAGGGGTGGCCTTAGCACCCATCAGAAGTGTGGGGTGATGGTGACATCTCAGGGGACACGCTGATGAAGGAGCCCTCCTGGAGCAAAGGGGTATCCCCTTGGGATTGGCACCATGAGCAGCCTGTGGGCAGGGGTGCTGTGCTATAGGCTGTGCCAAATCCCTAGCCGAGTCCTGGCGGTGGTGACTGGGTGGGTCAGGAAAGGTTTTTAATGTAAAAAGGGGCCGTGAAAGGCTGCATTTGAGGAGTGTAGGGACAGGCAGAACCTGTCATGTTCCCGGGAAGCAGCAGGATGGCATGTGGCACCTGGGGTGCAGCGTTCTGACAGCAACATGGCTGTGCTTGGGCAGGGTAAGCATCACACCCTGACATGGGCATTGCGGGCATCACATCCCATTATGGGCTTTGCACCCTGGCATAGGCATCACATCCCATTGTGGGCATTCCACTCCATCACAGGCATTGCACCCCATCACATCCCATCATAGGGATCCTGGTATGGGCACTGCAAACCACAGTGGGCATCACACTCCAGTTTGGGCATCACATCTCATCACAGGCACTGAACCCTATTGCAAGCAAGGCACCCTATGGAGGGGATCACGCTCCATTGTGGACACTGCACCCCACAGTGGGGAACCAAGTCACCTGAGGCTCCCCAGGAGCACACAGCCAGGCTGGCAGAGGTGGCAGGGGAATAAGCAGTGTGGTTCTTCCAGACAGTTCAACTAAACTGCCAGGAGGAAAACTAAACCTGTTTCTCTGCTGCCCCACCTGCCGTGGAAATATTCCCCCTGGAAATGGGCAGGGCTGGGGTGGTTATTACAGTGAAAGCTTGTAATAACGAGCTGCTCATTAGCCCCAAGGATCTCTGTTGGAGGAGACAGCATGGGATTTGCCCCTGGGTAACAAGAGGGTGGGCGGGGAAAAAACCCCTTGTTGTGTAGGGAAAGTGTTAAAACAAGAGTCAGAACTACTGGCAAGGAGAGCAGAGCCAAGATTGGAAGACAGGAGCAAAATAAGACGCAGGCTCTTTGCCATGACCCCCCACAGGCACTGTCCTCCCGCTCCCCAGGGGAACTGCCGCATCCAACAGAAGTGCCAAGTTCCTTATGGACCTTTATATACATATCACTTTATTTAGGTAGCTTATTACATGTCAAAGTGACAAACACTAAAGAAATCTGAACATATATATAAAAAAAGACAACCAACATACACAATAAGGTTACTCTTCTTTGGCTCCCCCGGATGTGCATCACCCCCAGATGTGCAGCCGGGGTTCCCTATTTGCAGCAGCTGCACTTGGCAGAGGGGGGCCCCTTGCAGACGCAGCCCTGTGCACACTTGGCACATCCAGCTGGGCAGCAGGAGCAGCAGCCTGTGGGACAGACAAAAAAATATTAAGGACATTCTCAGGGGGTCTCACGCTGGGACTTGGGGGTCTCACTGTTTTGGAGACCTCCCATGTATACATGTCGTTCCCTTTTAGCAGCATCCCCATCCTTGGCAGTGTCTCCCTGGGTGTTTGTGCAGCTGGGGCTGGCACTGGAGAGGCAGGGGGAGAGTGTGGAACTCCCAGGGGTTTACCAAGGTTCCCCCACTCCCTATCTTTGCAAACCCTCATGGCACACGACTCTGCTGGGGGTGACAGCGTCGGGAGCACCCAGAAGAAATCTCAGTGCCGGTTTCCTCCCCAGCGTCCCCCTGTGCTAAGCCTGAGGTGCTGTTGAGGGGAATGCTCAGGTTTAGGGGGTACTGGGTGACTTGTATTGCCTGGAGAGGGGGTGGGATTCACACTGTGCTCTTTTGAGGGGGAAAAACCATATGTGAGAAATAAACTCGCCTCTGGCAATGCTGAGACTGATTTGATTCACTGCATGCACGGACGTGTAGTGACACCCCCCCCCGGTGTTTCTGCCGCCCCCTCCCCGGGGGGGCTCAGGGATCCCTCTTACCTTTTTTGCACGATGTGCATTTGCAGTTTTTGCATTTGCAGTTGTCCCCGCAGGTGCAGGTGCCACCTAAAACATAGAGTAAAGGAGAAATAGAGGTTGAGAAGAGATGGTGGGAGGGGATACCCACAACTCAAGATATCCGCGGGGGAGAGCATTTCCTTCCCTCCGAGCATCCACTGATGCTTCAGCTTCGCTCAGAGGGGCGGTCACGGCATTCCCAGCCGCTTCTCAGTGAGATGCTCCCTGTGTGACACCGCAGTGCTGGGAGAGGACTTCAGCTGCCGGCCCAGCCCGTAAGACAGAGAACATCGGGATGGCGGAGGAGACGGCGGGCGGGAGTGTCAGTGTTCCCGCTGGGACGCTGGGGCTCCCGCTGCCCCCCGGGATGGAAGGAAGCGCTGCCTTACCTGTGGCACAAGGGCAATCCTGAGAGTCCATGTCTGGCTGGGCTGGGTGCCTGCTGTTAGACGCGTTGAGCGACGGAAAGAGGCTTTGGCAGGACTCGCAGCCGCCTCCTATTTATCCTTGGCCAGGCGAGAGCGAGTGCAAAACCCCCGCCCCTGCAGCCTGCGCACGGCTCAGCCCGGCTGCTGCCCCGGGCGCTGCTGATTCACTCCCCGAGCGGCCTAGCGTGACCTGGGGCTCCCGCATCCCCCCGCGCCCCCTCCCCGGGGTGCTGTGCCAGCAGGGAGGGCTGTCGGGGTGACCACCCCTCTCTGCTGAGATGTTGGGAGGGGTGCAGAGAACGGCCAGATCTCATCACACAGATGACACCTGTCTCAGAAGTGTTGCTGCACTCGACAGGGCTGGGGGGCTGAGGGGGTGCACCCAGGGAGCCCCCACAGTCCAGCCCTTCATTGATTGATTGATTGATTGATTGATGCCAAAATCAATCTGCCAATCTTACTGGGGGGGGTACATTAATCCAAGGAGTTCCATCACTGCTGGGAAATCTCAGTCCCCACCTCTCAGAGCTGGCACAGTGGGGTGATGGGGACCTGGCACCATGAGGTGACAGGGATGCACGCCCTCCTTGAGACCCTGTCCTGTGGTTCCTGCACCCTCCCCGCAAGCAGGAGCAGCAACAAGCTGGACTGGCCTGGCCAGAGCCTGCCATGCCCTCCCAGTGCCCCAGGACAGTGGCACCCACGTCCCCTCGGCGCCGTGCCTGGCACCTCGGGGCCCTGTCTCCTTCCTGGCTGTGGTGCTCTGTCCCACTCCTCTGAATTAATTTCCGTGCGCCATTAGCTGGGTGTGCAGGGGAGGGTGGAGGGCGAGCTGTCATCACCCTGGTCAACTCCTCCAGCGGGTTTTATCCACCCACTCGAAAGCACAGTGAGGGTTTGGGGTGGAAGGCACAAAAAAGAAATGATGCTTGCTGAGATTTTTTCGTGTGGCAACAGTCTATTTCATGTGCAGGAGGCATTGTCAGCTGTGGAACATCCTTCCTCCTCATCCCTGTGTTTCTGTGTGCTCTTTGTTGTCGGTGATACCCCATGCCAGCTGCCTTCTGCTCTGAGGCTCCTTTGCCTTGGGGTTTTATCCCAGCTGGGCTTTTGCCTGAGGTACCTCGCTGAGGCAGTTTGTCAACGTTAATCCAGCCAAAACAGCAGCCCAGGGAGTATTTTTACCTCTCAGCTGTCTGGGCTTGTTGGGAGCTTGTTCGGTGACCTGATGGGGAGCATTGCCAGCACCCCAACTCAGCGTCTCCTCCAGCCTCACCAGGCCAGTGTGGGAAATCAGTATGGAAAAGCGTAAGGAAGGCAGAGCCAATGGGCCCCTTTCCTCAGCTCCTCCACCCTGGAGCAGCTTGTTGGTGCCCCGACATGCGAGCCCTGCGGTCGTGTGAATGTCACACTGCTGCTGATGCACTGGAGCGTGATGGCAGGGGACGGTGCCAGGGACCAGGCGCATGCCAAGAGTGTTATTGCTCCTGTGGGAGCAGGGAAACACAAACATGGGAAACACATGTGCAAAGGGTCACCTGCCTCCCTGGCTACAGCCCCCTGTACTGTGTTAGTGTCATGGCAAAGGGGCAACATCTCCTTGGGACCTTGCATTTGCTCTGCTCCTTAGCTGAAATAATCAGCCAAACACTCCTGTGGTACAGTAATATGCCCAGGGAAATGCTTCCTGCTATGTCATGATAGATACATGGGGAACAGCAGTATCACTGTTGCATCTGTTGTGTCTTCCCCCACTGCCTGACACCCTTGGCCACCCAGGAAAAAATTGGCCCTGTCACCAGCTGGTGATGGCCCAGGGATACAGGGACAGGTGGCTTCTCCAAAGTGGTTCCTCTCCTCCAGCCTGGGGGGAGGAAGGTGAAGCCCACAAAAGGGAAAAGAGCAATCTCTGTCATGAAAGGACAGGATGCAGGAAAAGCTCTCCGGCATCTGTTCTCAGTCACACCCCAGCTCTTTTTACCTTCTTTCCTCCCTTTCTCCACAAAGGAAAAAAGCATCTTCCAGGTGATGTAGGACTGGGAGTCAGGGCTCTGGCAGATCTTGCATTGCTCTTGTCTATTCCTTAATTGATTTGGGATACATTCTGTAATTAATTTGGGATGGGACTGGAGTAGTGGGTTGTCAGGCAGACACACAAATCAGGCTACCTCCAGAAGCAACCTGTGATTGTGTTGATAATCTGGGGACACCTTCCTGCTGTTTAAATACCCCCCCGTGACAAGGTCTTGCCAGCCTCAGTTTGCCTTCTGGCCCCTGCCCTCCATTTGCCGTGGGGTTCTCCATCATTTAAATGGGCCTGATGCTGCTCCCCAGAGCAGAGCCAAACAGGCAGGATCCCTGCACAGCATTTATTCACCAGCCCTTGCTATGCCAGAGCTGTACCTCTTGGCTCTCATGTCCCCTGCGTGGGATTCCTGGCTCTGTCCCCAGGCATGTCCATGGCAATTACCCCGAGATTGCTGGGCAGATTAACACGGGTGAGTCAGTGAGATGCTCCAGTGCTCCAGGCAGAGCCGGAGATGATGTTCACCGGGGGGATGGTGATGGCTGAATATCACCATGGGCATATCAGAGACAGGGCTCCCTGGAAAGGAGTGAAGGAAGCTGACAGCTTTCAGGACAACGTGGCGGAGGCACCTGTTCCTGTGACACCTGGGGTGCCTACAGCCAATTGCTGAAAGCCACAGGATGGTGCCAGGGCTGGTGCCGGTGACTGGCAGTGACTCAAGGCTGGTGCCAGGCAGGTGAGGAGGGAGGCACAGCAGCGAGTTCCCGTGGAGGTGAGCTGGCACAGGTCTGCCCTGGCTCTCTGCTGAAGGACATGTGGCTCCTGTCACCTGTGGTCACGCAGAGGTGCATAATGGACCAGCATCAGCCTCCAGCTGCCCATGGTGCAGCCACTCAGCACATTGCCTTCAGGAGACCCTGCAGACCACTACAGGTCCCCCTCTCATGGCATGCGTCCCCCCAATGTGCTTGCTCTGGGCTCACTATCCCCTCCAGAGCAGTGACAGGTTCGGTGACCCCTCCTTCACCCAGGTGCAACATCCCCGGCAGCCGGGGGGCTCCGCTGGCAAAGCACCATGGCTCAGTGGGTACAGACTGTGGGCGGGGGTGCAGGGAGCTATGAACCCCCTGTGAGCACTGAGACTCTGGGGGACAGTCCCTGGGGTACCCTGCCTCTCACTATTGCCTATTGCTTGCCAGGCAGGGTGCAGATGCAGGGTACCCAGGGGTGTCCCTGGAGCTGCAGCAGCAAGGGCAGCTCAGCTCTGCCTGCTCCAGCTGCTTCTTTGTGTGGGACTCTGGGCAGGAGAGCCACGGCTGGCCAGGGCTCAGCTGCCAGAGGTGCATGGAACCGCAGCCCACCTGAGACCAGTTTTTCAAACCCAAATAGAGAAAATAAAAAGTAGTTTAGCACCCAGCAAACACCCAGCACATGCAAGTGCTGAAAGCCAGCCGGAAACCCTAGGAGTGATTGCTGCTTAGAAAGCAGGCTCGGCTTTGATCTGAATCTCAGGTTATTGTTTGCTGATGATAAACAAGTGTTTGAAACACGGGAAATAGGTGCTGACGTCGTTTTATTTTGCCGGCGCTTGCCAGCCCTTTGGCAGAGGAGGAAGAGGGTGAATCACCCCTTGTCTGCCCTGGGAAGCCATTTCCAACCGCTCCCCATGTGCATAGGCAAAGCGTTGGAAACGTTTGGGAGTGAAACCAGATCAGTGGGGTGACCTCAGGCTGTGGAGACTTCTTTCTTTTTCCCAGAAAATTGGGAGCAAAGACGTGTTCTGCTCTCAGTGGCAGACATTAGCTAAACCCATTGTCTGTTCTCCCTCCTTGCATCTTCCCGGAAAGCTGTCTGCCTCCCTGCCTGCACCTTGATTGCAGCTTTAGGAAAATACATCCCAGTTAGTGCTTCTCCAGATACCAGCCATCAGCAGAGACGTGGCATGTCCCCATTTTTCTGGGGAAATGCCCTCCTTGGGGACTTGCTGGCCCACATCATGTCTGTAACCATAGGAAGGCACCTTCAGCGAGGGCCCGCTGGCAGTGGGAAGGGGACGGGCAGATTTCCATTAAGCAGGAATTGCACGGCGTGCAATCCTGGGACGCTTTCACAAGACGGCAGCACGCTTTGATGTGGGCTTTTTGGGAGCCGCCTTGTGACCCAGCCGGCTGCGCTAAGGCTGCGACTCCCAAAGCCGGGATTATGAGTCGGGCTCAGATGCCGGCTCATCCTGTGGCTCCAGGCGAGGGCTTGGCCCTTACTGCTTGTTTCTTATCTGGAACGGAGCTATCAATATTACCTTCTCCTTGAAAAAGCAGTGTGGAGAGGGTGGAGATTTGCTAATTACTGATTTTTAGGGAGAAGGGAAAGGAAGAAATGCTGAACTGATGCCATGAACTGGGTCCAGGAGGGTGAACTGACCTTGCAAAGTTCCCGCCAGTTTTGGAGTGTGCATCCTGAGAGACCCCAGCACAAGGTGGGAGCTCCTGCCTGGCAGTACAGGCTTTTGGGGGCAGGTGATGTGTGTTGGGGCATGTCTGGAAGATGAAAGGGCTGATTCTTCTTTTGATCATGAAATTCTCATAAATGTTAATGGGAATTACTTCGAGGTCTAACAAGGGTTGAATTGCAGCCCCCAAGGGAAGGAAGGGAGTGAGGACCAACCAAGCTTTGGCTGGGAAATAAAAATGCTTGAATTTACCTTGTTCCCCAGCTGCGAGAGCAGAAAACCAGTGGGTCAGGGGCTGCCCAGCATCCCTGCTCACTCTCCTGGAATAGGGATTCCCCAGGTGTCCCCCACTTTGCCCAACACTGCTGGCAAATGCATGACAGGCTTTAAGCATCATCTTAACTCTAGGCATAATTTTAATTGACCAATCTAATGCTTTCCCAGTGTACAGTTTGGATTTTCTTCTTTTTCTTTGGTTTTGTTTTTTTTCCTTACATCTTTCCTTCCCTTTTGTATTTTTCAGGTTCCCACAGACTTCAAACTCACCTGCTCCAACTACTCGCCGCCTCTCCTGGCTGAAACGTGACCTAAAGTTTCCAAGTATCGTTACCTTGGGCATATTTAATTATTATATTCCCCTTTAGTTGCTAATTAGAAGCCAAGAGTAGAGGGGATGAGTAATTCCTTGGGATGTCAAGTAGACACTTGCCTGAGCTTGCAAAGAAAACATCAACCCCCTCGGTATAAAGGTGTGAAATAAAAGGATGTGATGTTTTCCTTGATGTCTTTATAGCCTTGCTCCTGAGATCCAGAGATCCTTTTTGTCTATCCTGGGAATGATTCACGCAGCTGAGCTGGATCCGGCCTCCCCCGAGAGCAGCGTAGCTGTAGAGGCAGGGTCTGGCACAACAGCTTTTCCATCCCTATCCAAAAGTGTCTCCCATCCCAGGAAAGGGCATGGGATGGGGGAGAGAAATGCTGCTCCAGCTGGGGCAGCAAACCTGGGATGGGGAAAGAGAAAAGCCCGTGCAGACAGGCTCATTCTTTGTTTTAAGGAGTGCTTAAGTGTGCTGATGCAATTGCTCATCCCTCCCCACTCCCTCCAGCCATATTATCCCCCTCCTCGAAGGATAGGGATGGTTATTTTTGCCAACATTTTCCCAAACTCAGTATCTGAGCGTTCCTCAGCATTCCTCTACCAGGCAGAAAAAGGCATAGTGCATTTTTGGTTAGATTTGAAGTCTTTTCCAAGAAACTGCTTCTAAGTGTGTGACAATCCTCGTACCTGTTGTGCTGTCATGTCCAGCTTCTCCATGCAATCTGCCTAGAAAGCCAGCAACCTGTGCCGGGCATGTTTGATTGTATAATCTATATCTATATCGATCTATTTTTCTCTCTAGTTTATTATATATTTTATTATATAATATTTATTATATTAAATTGTATTGGCTTAAAAATACGATACTAAATTATTATAGTATATTAGTTATGTTAGTAGGAGCTAGAAAAAAGCAAACACAGGTCACAGGGCATTGCCTTGCCAAGCCTGTGCAGAGTAGCCAGGAAGGAGCATGGTGATGATCTCTTGCTGGATTTTAAGACCCCTGTTCTAGTGAACAAGCTGAACAATCTCTCAACTACAGTCGCACTAAGCCTGGCTGCAAAGCAGCCACTGTCTGTGCAGCAGTGAAACCCAGGGGCTTAGTGAGGATTTTATGGGATTCCCCCCTTGTAAAAGTGGCAAAAGGGAAGGACCCCTGTCCTGAGCACTGATCAGGACTCAGGACTGGATGCTGTATCTTTGGATGTAAATAAATTTTATTATGTTTTATTATTTTATTTAAAAAATAAATAAATTTAATTTAATTTTATAGATGATGGGCCTTTCAAACGAAGGAAAATGAGTGCTAAAAGCCACGATTTCAATATTAAGAGTTTCAGAGCCAGCTGATTAAAAGTGGCAGCTGTAATTTAACTGTGTTGCAGACGTGCCAAACCCAATACCATAATTAGTGATTCAAAATAGTATTTACAGCTCAAATCACACATACTTAGCAAGAAGTTGAAATTCCCATCTATTTACGATTTTACCAGCTTAAAAAGGTCTCTAAGCTCGTTTTTTCCCCCATTTTGCTTGGTTGGGTTTGAAGAGCCTGGCAGAGCAATGCTCAGTACTGCTGGGAGGGGAGATGGGGGTTTTATCCCTACCCATAGCAGGGGGGTTGGAACTGGGTGATCTTTAATGTCCTCTCCAAGCCAAACCTTTCTAGAACTCTACGATTTTCCCTGTGAGGACAGCAGTTTTTGCTGGCCTAGAGCAACACCCCGTTGCGTGCCTGAGTTCACGCCAGTGCTTTGCCTTTGTGCTCTGGTACCCAAACCAGCATGAGGGAGGGGGGACCCACTGCATGGCTGGCACTGACACCCACGCTCACCCCAAACAGAGCCACAAAGGGGAAAAAACACCCTCCTTAATATGCCGCACGCGATTGCTGCCTCGTTACCCACGAGTATAATGGCACATTGATAGAGCTGCCGGACAAACTTGGTAAAAACAATTAGAAAAGGAGAAAAAGGAGGTTGTCACATTCAGAATCGCATGATCCCTGCTCGAGTGCTGCTTTTGAGAGCCCTCCTTCGCATGCGGGGCAGGGACACCGCTGCCGGCCAGGGCCCAGCCAATGCACAAGGAAATGCCAACTGGGACGTGTCTGCCAGCTCTCCTAGAAATAAATGAATGTGTGCCTCAAACCAGTGGCCTTTGCAGAGAAGGAAGAGCTGTTTTTCCAGTGCATCCTCTTCCAAACCTGCTTCTTGCTGGAAGGGGGGTGGTAAAGTCCCAGTGCAGGTGCCGGATTCAGGCACGGTCACAGAGCACTGTGTATTTGCAGCACCCAGGAGGGTTACCATGTTAAAATATTTCTTATACCTAAAATAATTTAAGAATTTCTACAGTCGTGACCTTGAGCGAGGGTTTCCCTATCCAGCCTGTGTCTGGGCAGGGAGTGGGCACTGCAGGGACACCCACGAGGATCTGTACACCAAAATCCACACTGGGATGGGGACCAGCATCAGTGTTTACGCTGTGGCTCTGTGAGGGTTCGGCTTCTGTTCCCAGCATCTCCAACCTCCTCCCAGTGCCCCAGTGGCTGGATTCTGTAGGATCCAGTGCATAATCCCACAAAGCAGCAGTAATGGTGTTCTGAGGCTGTACTTTTGGCTTCACAGGACATTGTAACTCTGGGTTGGGTTTTCCTGGCTTAGAAATCTCTCAGTTGGAGATACTCCTAGGAAGGTGTGAGTAAGGGTGTATGTGGCAGCTGGTGGGCAGCAAAGGGTGAGGCAAGGGTGCTGGGGACAGAGAGGGGACGGCCCTTGGCCCCCACTGGGTGCTGACCCTGCAGAGAAGCTGGGACTGAGATGGCAATGTGGGTGTTGGGGGCCACTGCGGCTGCCCAGGGGGGCTACTGCCTCTATCCTCCTGTCCCCAGTTGCACCCCAATACCTCCAGTTGCTCCCCCAGTTCTCTTGACCTCTGCAAATGCTTCCCCTAGTCCCACACCTCCAACTGCCCCCCAGCTCCCCTAAGTGTCCCGTGCATCCCAAACTGCCTCTCAGCTCTTCTGACCTCTGCATTTGCAGCCCCCTAACCCTACACCCCAGCTCTCTCAGGTGCACCCTAATATCTCCAGTTGTTCCTCCCTCACCTCCCCGACCTCTGTGAGTGCCCCCCACCTCCTCTAGTCCTACGCTTCAGTTGCCCTCCAGATCCCCTGACCTTTGCAACTGCCCCCCAGTCCCACCCCATCTCCCCCATTGCCCCCAGTGCCATCTCCCCCATTGCCCCCAGACCCCTGCCCTGCTGCCCCAGTGCCAT
>VZRR01013927.1:1537875-1577313 GCA_013398015.1 Oreocharis arfaki | reverse complement strand
GTCCGGCGGCAGCCCCCGAGGCCGGGCCCGGCCCGGCCCTCCCGTCCCCGGCGTGTCCCGCCCCGCCCCGCGGCCCCTCGCCCATGATGTTGGTGCCCGTGTTCACGCTGAAGCTCAACCACAAGATCCTGCCCCGCATGGTGGCGCTGGGCCGGTACGACGGGACGCACCCCTGCCTGGCGGCCGCCACGCAGGCGGGCAAGGTAACGGGGCAGGAGCAGCCCCGGTGAGGCGCGGCCTGGCCCGGCTGAGCAGCGCCGGTGGCCGCCACGGAAGCCGCGGTCACCCCCGCCAGCTCCCCTGCGCCAGGGCTGAGCCGAGCCAGGAGCTGGGGGCTTGTGCCCCTCGGCAGGCCCGCGGCCGAGGCGCCCGAGCTGCGTGCGGGCACGGGGACGCGATGCTCGAAGCCTCGGTCTGCGGCAGCAGGGAGCTTGAAAACATTAATAGCAGGTGACAAGGCTGAGCACTGGCACAGGTGCCCAGAGAGGCTGCGGAGTCTCCAGCCCTGGGGATATTCAAAAGCCGTCTGCACACAATCTGGAGTAACACTCTCCGGGGGACCCTATTGTAGCAGGAGGTTGGACTGGGTGACTTCTGTGACTTCTTCCAGCCTGAACCACTTTACAAACTCAAGTCGCCAAGGAAACGGTCGCGTTTTCTAGCAGACAACGGGATTTTTTGAAGCCATGGGTTTTATCATGCAGCTCTTAGAGCAGTGATGCTTGGCACTGTTACAGACCAAGCTCCGTGCTGATAACGGGGCTGAGGTTTCTGTGGGTGATGCACAAACAGCCTGACGGGAACAGAGAGCATCCTGTGTGCTATGTTTGAGTTAGAAACATAAACAAAACAGGGTTAAGTACAACCTGACTAATAAAGCATAGGCTGAAGCATAAAACCGCAGAGGCACTTAGGTTGTAAATACAAACAGGGTTCATCTGTGATGTTCCCCAGCATTATTTATTTTATTTGGTGCCTTTAGGAACAGAATAGAACAAAGGCTTTTCCGAGGGACAGACTGCACAGCCAGAAAGCAAACTGTTGAGCCTGTGATCCTCTGACTTGGCTCCAAACCATTACAGTGACAGAGCATTGGTCAGTCAGAGTGAAACCATATTTATCATTCTTCCTTTTTAAATTAGCCGCGTTCACCTACAGATGGAGGTTAGAGATACGTACCACGTAAATTGTCCTAAATGTTTGGGGTGTTTTGCAAACACTGCTACCAGCTGGAGGTAATTTGTTGTGTTTGTTGTTCCTCCCTTTGGTTTTCTATTTTTGCCTTACTCTGAAGACTTATCAGTTGTCATTTTCAGAAACAAACAAAACAATGGTGTTGCAGCTCCACTGGCTAGAGCGCTGTTTTCCCTGCCATTTCCCTTTTTCTAGTATAGTTTAAAGAATAACTGTGAGAAATACTATTGTCAGTAAAACCCACAGTCTTTTGTCGTCATTTAGGTTGAGTGAATGCCTTCTTCCCCATTGCAGTTATTATTCAAACAATAGTCTTTACTGTTTGTATACAAACAGATACATGTGTTCTATTAATATTTGTATCTTGTTTTCTACAGGTTTTTATTCACAATCCTCATGCCCGAGGACAGAGAACAAACACAAACCGAATGGTGCAAAGTAACCAAGATTCAGACATTTCTCTTCTGAACATTAATCAAGGGATCACTTGTCTGACTTCAGGGGTTCTGAACCCTCAGCTGGGTTATGATTGTCTTCTGGTTGGAACACAGACTAATTTATTGGCATATGATGTGTATAACAACTCGGATTTGTTTTACAGAGAGGCAAGTTGATTTAGCTGTCTGCTTTTTTTACTATCGCCATCTTTTTCTGTTGCTTTGAATTGCAAAGATTGCAGTTTTTACATTACTTCATCAATTGTCTCTGCTATGCATTATTTCTACTACTATATTCAGAACATTTTGTCTCTAGAATATCTGCAATATTTCAAAATTAATATATGAAAATTTACTCTCACACATACAGATATACATCGCATTCGTATGTCACATCACCTAGCAAGACCAAATTAAAAAAAAGAGTAGGCATTCAGAGCTCAGCTAAATTGACAGTGATAATGTTGGAAGCTCTCTTCTTGATTTGTGTACTCTGATGTATGATTGTCTACTTTTTCCTTTCATGCTTCCCTGTAGGTTTCAGATGGAGCCAATGCAATAGTTCTTGGAAAGTTAGGAGATATCTCACCTCCGCTTGCTATTATTGGTGGAAACTGTGCCCTGCAGGGCTTTGATTGTGAAGGAAATGACCGTTTTTGGACGGTAAGGCCACGCATAATGGTTTTGATGTTATTAGAAGATTCTTTCAATGGCACTAATTCATCTTAATTTTTTTTTTAGTATGATAACTATTTAGTTGTTGATTGTTCTTAATTTATCTCAGGCCTTAAATTGTTTTTTGGCCGTGTATTCAGTGCACTCAGATGTTGTTTGAACACTGATTGTCACAATTGTTCTGTTGCAGTTGAGATAATAAAAATAATTCAGCTTCTGACAGCTGTGACCATCACTGAGTACTGTCCTCTTTGCAGGTTACTGGAGACAACGTTCGTTCGTTAGCCCTGTGTGACTTTGATGGTGATGGGAAAACTGAGGTTTGTAACCATTTACACATGAATTCAGCTGTTCTTGTGGTCTTGTAGCGAGATGATAAAAAACCCCCTTGGGTTATCAGATACAACTGACCTATATTACCAGTTAAAGTTTCTTGTTTTTCTTTACACCAGGAACAACACAATGAAATGCCTGTGGTCATCAGTTGGCAAGGCATCTATTTTAGTGGTATTTCTTGAATATGGTTATAAACTCTTAAATTTCAGAGAAACAACTTGCAAGCATCTTACATGTAAAAGTGAACTTTTAAAAAGCTGTCCTTTTGAAAAGCTTCAGTTGCACTTGGTAAAATCAAGAAATCTGTGTTCGCATCCAGCCCTCCTGTTTCCATATAGTGCTGTGGGGAAATGAAATAGTCTTTGCTTTGCTGATTTAAAATGACAATAACTTGTAACACACATCTTGCTAATATGACGTGAGACAGACAACAGGAAACGGCTGCCATTCTGATCATGCAGGCTGCAAGAGATGGGTGAAATTGTGAATTTGTATGGCATTCTCTTTTGGAAATGTTCCTTCATCCCAAATGAACAATTGTGCTTCTAAATATGGATCTTTAAGAGGAGTAATGGTTTCCTAGTATACATCGGATGCAAATCAATATGAAGTTAAATCATTATGCTAAAAATACTTACTTTTGTCATCTGTCATAGAACTTTAAACATAATTACGTAAGCTTCTTGGTTTAGTTCCTGAAAAATCCTTGTTTGGAATGTCCAGTTGGACTATGTAATAGTGTTGTGTAAATGGCCTCAACACTTTTCATGTGTTTTTTATAAGCACTGAAGTGATACAGACACTGTGTGATTGGGATCTTGAGGAAGTGAAATGATTTCAAGTTTTTCAAATCAATTTCTGCACAGCTCCTCTTTGTATTTTCATAATGTACTGAGAGGTGTTTATAGAAAGTGAAGATAGTGTATAAGGATTCAGAAACCAGGAAAGTGATTTATGGCACTAATTGTAAATGGTTTTCACTTGTGCTTTTAAGTGGGTTTTGCTATATTTTTCTGCTTGATAAAGGTTCATTCTCGGCAGTTGGTGTAATCTGGTGTTATTTTGAGCTGAGTAGAGCTGGATGCAATATCCACCTAACTTGTTGGACCAGTTACCCCAACATACGTTTACTGAAAATTTTTTAGGGTTCTTTTTGATCTTAATTATCCAGGTGATTTTAAAGGTTTTTTACTTATTTATTTGCTTCTATTTGTGGCTTTTGTGAAACTGCCTCTGGTTTAAAACTGCAGTTCTGAGAAAATGCACAGAAGCAGCTTCCTAAATTATCACTTTGTGTCTTACCTGGTAAATGACTGTGCTAGTTTCATTTCTGTTCTTTCTGCCCCAGTAAAAACATGTTGACATTTAAAATTGACTGATTTTAAAACTACACGAATATCGTTTTAGTAGCTAACAGAACTAACTTATCACTGCCTTCCTCAGGATTTTTAGATTGATGAAGGTTACTTTCTCCCATCTTGCAAAAGGCTTGTGGGGCCGAACTTTGACTTGCTCTTTCAAATTTCTGTCCAGTGGAATGAAAGTCACTGAGGTGGATGTGGTGAATCAAACCAATGAAAAAAAATCTAGGCACGTCGGGAAGATACAGCATCACCAGTAATTGTTTCAAGATTTTGTGCTTTTAGCTAGTTGCCTTTTCCTGGTGGTTGCAACTTGGTCAAGAAATCTGTGCTTCTTAAATATGCTAATCGTTGTAAATTATTTCAATAGCTGCAGTAGACTTAGCTTGATGTGATTTAGGTTGACATAATCTGAAGCATCTTTACTTGGGAAGAAAAAAAACCTTTAATCTTTTTAAAAATCCAACTTTGTTATGGATTTGTATTTCTCTTGCCAAGTAAAGATAAGAGACTCATGGGTTCCAGTGGGGAAAAGTACTGCCAGGTTTCAGGCTTCGATTTATAATTCTGTTTGTCATTGATTTGAGGATGACTTTATGGACAAGGCACTGAGCAGATCTGCTCCTTGGTTTCTCAATTTGCAAAAGAGAACCTGAGAATTGTCACCATATTCAGTATGAGCTTTTCCACTGAGCTCCTTTTCAGTTAATGCCTTCTACCTGGTGAACTAGGAAACAGGAAAAGAACTAAAATGTAGGAAACAGTAAGGAATGAGGAGGCAGGAGACCCGATTCAACGCTTATTGGTATAATAATTTATATCAAGATAAAGCCCATTTTACTCCTACTTTGCAGTAGTGGCAGTTGCCACTTAGGCTGGAGACGCAGAGATGGTTGATTCTTGGGTTCATTGATGTTGGTTTGTTTGTTTGTTTTGTGGTTTTTTGTGTGTGTGCGTGTTTTTGGTTTTTTTAAATAAGGGATCTTCAGTGCAACACTGGCAACATTTCATAGGTCTGTTAAAACCTCTTAATTGCTGGACTTGAAATATTAATTTTTCCTCTGGATCCTGGTGCTTGCTTCCTTAGCTTGAATAATTATTTTTAAGGAACACTTTTTTTTCAGCTTCTTGTTGGCTCTGAAGATTTTGACATCCGTGTGTTTAAAGAAGATGAGATTGTGGCAGAAATGTCAGAGACGGAGGTAAGTTATTTCTGGCTAATGTTTATTATAGTTGCTGACAGAGCTGAAAGTGTTGTGTACTCTAAAGCTTCTCTGGTTCAGATTTATTGTGTAGTTAAGTAGTTGCTTAACTATTTGGCACAGTATCTATTCTGCTAGAACTGCAAAAGTTCGAGTTTAATAATCTCTTTCATTAGGCAGGGGGCTTTTTGCTTTGTTTATTTACAAACCTTTCACCCTGTTGAGAAAAGTGGCTATTCTTGGCTGACAGGACCCTGTGCAAGGGTGATTAAGGTTGCTGGATTGTGATTGAAGCTCTTAGTGTCCTCTGAGTAAAAGGATGTCTTCTACAATTTTCCTCAAATGTTTTTGATGCAATCATGATGATGTAACTTGTTCCTGTGTGTATATCCGGACAGTGCATGGCAGGGTAGAAGGGGGATCCCCAGGCAAAACTGGAAGTTTTTATTGCAATTGGAGTTACACACTGGCTATATAAAAAGAGCTGTGGTGACTGAAGTAAGATACGGAGCAGAGAGGTTTATGGAAGGATAAATAAAAGGTGTAGGAGTTGCTGTTTAGCTTAAGAATTGAGAGAAGATCCTTGCCGATTTTGATTTCTTGGAAGGGAGTAAAATACTGTTATCACTGCTTTTAGAAGTGTTCTCAGTCTTCTCACGGCCCTTGTGGACCCAGGGTAGGGTAAGGACACAGACCTTTGTCTTTAAAGATCTGAGGTCTCCCTGCTGCCCAAGATAGGACTAAAAGGCTTTGCTAATAAACCACTTATGAAGAGCTATAAAAGACAAATCCAGGCACTGTTCTGGAAAAGGAGGTTGTTGCTATCACTGCAATTAGAACTAGGCCTGTAATATGTTCTGCTCTCTGTGCAGTGACCAGTCTGGTCACGTAGCTGTTTCTAGTTAAAAGGAAAGCTCCATCACTCTCAAGTTTGATTTATTTCCAGCTCCTCAGTAGAATTGTTTTAAATTCACATCTGCAGTCATAGGAGGCCTGTTACAATTCTACTGTTCTAGTATAGAAGGACACAGCTGAACCTAAACCTTTCTTTTTTGGAAGGTAAATTCAGGGAATAATGTCTTCATACATTATGTTTGGTTTGGAAGTCTTGGATAGTTTTCATTTTCTGTGTTTAATCACTTACTCTGGTGAAACTGAAGCTGTAGACTGTTGTGATTCTTGTAAATGGACAATCAGGTATAAATTTAGGTAGTACTGTTACCTTTGAGTTTCTGACTGTTGCTGTGGTCTTGTGTCCTTACTGGGTGCTCGTAATTTAGTTTGATACTGTGCAGAAGATTGTGAGAGGAAAGGATGCAGGGTTTGGAAACAGAGTTTTGTGGTAAAAACATCCAAGGAGCACAGTCAGATGAGTTTAGATAAGAAGTTGGGGAAGAATTTAATTGAAGGAAGTCTCCTGTGCTGCGTTGTTCAGAAGACCAGACAGATGATTGCAATTGTTCCTCCTGACATTAAAATCTCTAGTCTCAGTGCGTGGAAAAACCTGCATTTCCAAGCCCTAAGAACCTCAGTGAAGAATGGGCCTTAAAAGGAGTGAGAAACAGGCCAAGTTACGGCTCTCAGGTCTTTCCCTGGAGCTTATTCAGGTAGGACACCTAGCCTGGTGTTCCAGTTGGGTTCCTAAGAAGTCCAACTGTGGGAGTTTTTAATTTTTATCTTACTAGTACTGGGCAAAGATTTTCTACCAATAATATCTCCGGGGCTTTCCTAACTTAGGCAAGTTGAACCTTTGGCATCATCAGCTCCTTAAGCTTAAGGAATGTTGTATGTAGTTTCTCAATGATGGTGTGTTAGCACTGTGATGACCACAGGAATCCTATGAGCAGTTGTTTTGCTGCCTGTGGTAGGAAATAGTTGGTCAAAGTACACAGTTTGAGGGCAATTCTGCAATCCTTGCTGGAGTGTGTCCTAACACTGGCAATACAGCTTGTGTGAGGAAATCCTATAAGGCCTTCAGTGATTGCAGACTGATTCTTAGAAGTAGTTACTTCAGTATTCAATGCTTCCTACAACAGCCTTACCATTTAAGAGCTGTAGGATTCATATGATATAGCCTGTTCCCTGTTACTCAAATTTGCACAAGTTTCCAGTCCTGTGTCCTCTCTCTCTCTCCCTCCTTTCCCCACCAGACTATCACTGCACTTAGCCCCATGTATGGCAGTCGCTTTGGCTATGCTCTTGCTAATGGCACCGTCGGAGTTTACAACAAGACAGCGCGTTACTGGAGGATTAAGGTTGGTCCATTGTTGGAGTATCATTACTGGAAGCTTGAAGGCTGCCAGGAGACTTGGTATCTCATTTCAGGTCATTCTGATGTTACCCTTAAGTGAACTTTGCTGAGCAGAGAACTTAATGTAATTTTGTTCTTACAAAATCTACCTGTTTTTATAGGTTCATGTAAAATACCAGGTCAGTTCTTGCAGTACTTTTGGGCTGTTGGCTGTGGTTTAAACAACAGGGATACAACCATACAACTAGGGATTCTTCAGCTTAACAGCAGAGACATTCCAATTCATATTTCCTCTGGTTGGATCAATAAACTGTTTTTCAGACTGAAATCTTGCATTGTCTATGTTCAAGGTTAATTTTTCTCATCAATAGCAATTTCCTGCTCCTGCAGATCAGTTTGGCAAGATCTTTTCCTGATCATTTTGATATTCCTTGTATAATGCAGAATAGTATATTTAATAGTAATAAGAAGATTCCTCAAGAAGTGGCAGGAAGAGGTTCATGGCTGTCCTCAGTAGTCTCATTTTATGACAGTGTTGAAGCCCTGATATTTTTTTTCCTAGAAGATTTGGTTTTTTTACACTTTGTTTTTCTGAGTTCTGATCATCTGCTTGGAGGGAAATTTATTTGAAGGAATGATCAGGTCCTTTGAAAACAGTGTACTAGATTAGTAGTGCAAGGGCTAAGATGTCACATGTGTGTGTGACCTCAGAAATAGTAATGCTCAAACTTCCTGTTAAGAGACGTAGTTGTATTTCTTTCTGTGCTCTCTGTAGTCTCGTAGTCCACTGTTTTGCATGTGCCAAGCATGTGCAATTTAGAAAACATACTCAAGCTTAATTTGTTCTTTCTTTTCTGTTCTCAGTCAAAAAACCAAGCCATGAGCATACATGCATTTGACCTGAACTCTGATGGAGTCTGTGAATTGATCACTGGCTGGTCTAATGGAAAGGTGAGTTTATACAGGGGGAAAATGAGGAGCTGTAGATATGAGGGTTGTTGAACAAGGCCGTTAAGTTATCTGAAGAACAACAACCAAAAAATGAGAACGACTTAGAAAGCTGAGCACTGCAGATCTATTGCAGTAAACCTCGTTTGGCTGGCGGATCCTGTGCCAAGTGCAAGATCAGAGAAAAGCTGCTTCCCTTGCTTAGCTCAGAGTCAATTGCTAAGGTGTGGCAAGTTGTTTCCATGGCAGCAGAGGTCATATGCCGCATCCTAGAGTTCTTGAGTGTCTCTATTCAGGTGTGTCTTGAGGACATGTTAATAATCCTCTGCAGTGTTTTCTGAATGTTTCCAAACTACAGGCAAGACAAAGCAGTTATGTAACAGGAGAGCAGCGTCAGTCTTGACTGTGGTAGGATTAATCAGGCATTATTTCATTTTATGTAAAGGCATTCTATACAGCTCATTCTTAGTCTTTTAAGCCTGTTCCTTGGTATTCCCCTTTGTCAGAAATGACTCTCTTAACTGCCACATCTCTCCTGGATGCAGCTTGCCAGGTTTTTCTGTAAAGCTATGCTTTTTTCTTCACACCTCTTATTTCTCTCATTAGCCTGCGGCACTTTAATAACTTCGTATCAAGCTGGCAGTCTGGAGCCCAGATGTGTTGTAATTTACATTGGATTAGATGTGTAACATTGTTAAAGAGAGAACCTCTCCTTGCTTTACTCCTGTTTTTTTCCACTGGCAGTCTCTACCCACCTTGTTGGTCTGAAGCAGTCCATAGCTCCTAGAAAGAATAATGCTGTGACCTGTGCTTTGGAAAATTCACGGTGCATGGAACTGAGCCCACCTCATCCTTCTTATCCAGTGAAAGATAATGGAAGGTTGTGGTGTTTGTGTATAAAAATAATTCACCACACAAGGGCTCTAGCTAAGAGGAGAAGCTGTAAATACTGCATTAAGGTTATTTCTGGTTTAGTCCCATCATTGCTGCATCATATGTGCATAACCTTTCCAGTGCAGACTTGCAGTCCCTTTTATTTCCTTCCTTTTTTAGTTTTGTGACTTAGGGAAGCACCTTGGAAGAGAAGTGTCTTCTGACTCCTTCTAGAGCCTGCCTAGAGGTCATTTCTTGGTAGTATTTTTTTCATGTATGGTGTTTGGATGAGCAGAGCTGCAACTGTACCTGCAGTTCTGTGAGCAGAGCTGGCTTTCAGTTAACAGCTCAGACTATGGCATGACACTTGTTTTGGAATTGGCTTTTCTCTTCATGCTGAGGCTTGGAACTTTTTGTTGTTCCAGGTTGATGCACGCAGTGACCGGACTGGGGAGGTAATCTTTAAGGACAACTTTGCTTCCTCGATTGCAGGACTGGTGGAAGGGGATTACAGAATGGATGGGAGCACCCAGTTAATCTGCTGCTCAATTGATGGTGAAGGTAAAAGCATTGTTCACGATGCTAGTGTAATATACAGTAATATCAGGCACATCACATCATCTCATATTAGCTAAACATTGTTTTGGTTCCAACATTTTGTGTGCAAAATTCCCTTTGCTTTATGTGCAGTTAAGGGAATTTTGAGTTACACTGTCTGCAAAGAGGATTTTGAATATTGCCTTCTCTGTGAGAATCAGCATGTGTTTCATTATGATCCAAGAAACCATCAAAATTCATTTGTCTAATGGAAGAAACCCCATCTTAATGCAAAGATAATGATATTCAGTACAGGCTCTGGTTCTTCAGGCTACATTATAATAGATGAATGTATAGGAAGCCTTTTTTTTCTATGTTTTAGTTCTTTGGCCGCTTTACAGTAGGTAAAGGTGTTTGAAGAACTAAGGGTGTGCGTGTTTCGGTTTTCTTCCGCAGACGAGGAGCTTTTATAGTAGAAATTTTAGATGTTAACAGCGCTTTATTTCCTGGAAAAGGCTATCCTGAGATTGGAGAAGTGGTGGATTTGTCTCACCATGCATTCAAGAAGTCAGACCTGGTTATTGTGAGTGGAAACAAATATGATCAGATTATTTAAATAAGCTCAGTATGAATTTACAGGGATAGCTCCAGGAAAGACACTGGTGTGATTATCCGACTCCTTGGCGTCAGTGGCCTGAGACGAGCAGGTCTGGCACAACCCATTTGAAACAAAAGCCTGTCCTTGTTAAATAGCAGTGTTTTGCTGTCAGTGTTAATCACAGGCTGTGGGGATTTGCTGCATTTGGGCTTCAGCTTATAAACCTTTTTCCCAAGCTTATAGAAGAGGAGCATTGTAAGCAGTTCTGGAGAACCTTGTCCTAGCAGAGCTCTGTAGGTTGGTATCACTGAGCACGATCATCCTTTTCTGATGGGTCCATTGTAAACAAGCCTTGGCATGATGGGGATCCCTTTAGGCCTTAGTAATTAGTGTGGCTGGGGTTATATAGACAATGTTATTAGTGTTCTGTTTGGGACCAGCATGCTTTCACATGAGGCGTTCTTGTGTGTTGCAGTGGTTTTTGTCTTGCTCTCATTTTAAATGAATGATTCACTCAGAAATAGTTAAGTGGGTCCTTTCATCGGAGGACAGTGTGCAAGCTGAATGATTTCAAGTTCCATGCAACTTTTTACAGGGCAGCAGTCATATGCAATCAGGCAGCATAATCTTCCCAGGTAAAAGATTTTTGTCCGTAGCTTTCATTGTCAGCTGCAATCAGAGCACACGGCCTTAGGGCAAAATGGAAGTCATCTCATCACCTGTTCAGGTCCTCTGTCTCCACAGACAGAGGTATTTCCCTAACTCTGTGCTCTGCTGGGCTACTGGGAAACAAGTCTTATGCCTTGAAGTGAAGTATCCCTTGATTTGGGGAAAAACTAATGTGGGTAAGTCTTGTTTACTGGCTGAATTACAGTGACTTACAGTCACTTCTAGACAGCAACAACTCTGACCAGCTGTAGAAATCCAGGTACACGTTTTATTAAATTTGCATAATTGTAAGCTTGCCTGAGCACCTGAAAGAATGATTGCAGTGGGAATCCTCTTGCAAAAGGACTGGGTGCTGCACTTGTTTGGTCAGGTGAGTACAGCTTAAAGACAGGTTGGAAATCCAGCTTTTTTTCTTTATTTTTTTTTCTTTTTTTTTTTTAATGTGCAGTTCTCTTGCCCCAGTCACCAAGAAAGTGAGAGCCTCTGTGGGTCCAAATCAATGCTCAGGTTTTCAGCTGAATAGTACTAGCTGAAGACCAGAACTAGTATCTGCTGCAGAGGTGGTACAAGGAAACCATGTCACAGAAACTGAAGTTCTGGGGAGGCTGTTGAAGTCTTTGCTGAAATGAGCTCTTTTGTTTCTGTACAGTCCGAGGTTATCTGCCAGGAGGTGAGGACATGAAAGGGAACCTAATGGATACAAGTGCCGAGCAGGATCTTATCCGAGAACTTAGTCAAAAGAAACAAAATCTACTGCTGGAATTGAAAAATTATGAGGAAAATGCGAAGGTACTGTTTAAATTATGTGTAGGGCCAAAACACACCTTCCTGTTGGTATGAATCTGGAGTAATCTGGGAAGTGGTTGTGGGGCAGTCCAGACAAGTCAGAGCTGTAGCTTGTCAGGATGCAGTGAGATTGTCTGTCTGCTGGGGGTTCCTGCCTCTGCATTCGGCTTGCTCCTTGTGCAAGTTCAGAACTTGCTTTTTGTATTTTAATAATGCTTTCTTTGCTCCTTGCTCTTGCCAGAGCAGTTGTGTTTGGAGGTGGATTCCCTTCAGCTTTGTGCTTTAGCTTATGACTGCAGATTGTAATTTTCAGTGCATAAGCCAGCTTGGGAGTCACAGGAGATTGTGTGAGAGGATCAGGCTGCTGGGTGAGGGCTGGGAGCACTGCCAGGATGTAGGAATCAGACTTGTGGCTTGATGGTGAACATTTCAAAAAGTAGTCTGAGGAAAGAGCAAACTCATACTTGAACAGCAAATGACCACAATGACAGAAGCTTGGAATTCTGTAAGATTGTGTTTGAAACTGATATATGTTAAGTGTTTTTTGAGTGAAGGTTTGTGTACAGAGCTGAGGTCCATCCATGGTAAAGCACTCAAACATGTTGTAATCCAACTGTCCACAGCTCCATGCCTAATCCTGCCACCACTCATAGCTAGTTGAAAAGTGTCTGGGAATTGGTGTAATGCAACCTTCTTCTGAAAGAAAGGAGAACTGTCTTGTGCGTATGTTTTCTAGTTTTTTTGAATGAAAATCTTGAAATTCTGATACTGAAGGGTATGTGTTTTGCAACAGGCTGAATCAAACACTCAGTTGAAGGAAGCTGATGGGCAGAGAGGTGTGATTCCAGCAAACACCCAACTCCAGACAGCCCTCTCAGTTAATCTGGGCTCTGACAGCCAGTCTGCCCATGTGGAACTGTGTATTTCCACCACAAATGGTGAGTGGTAACCTGCAACCATTGGGATTCACTTCATGTAAAATCATGCAAAGTTTTAGTTATATTTAGCTGGTGATTTGAATGTCTCCCCTTTACTGTCTGTAACATCCCTTTTGTGGTTTCTTTCACAGAGTTTTGAATCAAGCTGTGTTCCATGGATGGGTCTTGGGGGAGAGTAGTTTGATGGAATTTGTTTCTTATTATGTGTTATTTTCTGAGGCAGTTAACATTTAACTTGGATGAAACCAGTCTTGGTGATTCCTGCAGCAATTCTTGTGTTGACTGTAAACATCAATCCACAGCTGCATTAGTGAGAGTGTTGAATGAATGCAGCTGGACCTCAGCTGGCTTTACGTGCAGAACTGGAACTACTCCAAGATGGTAAATTCACGTCACACCAGGCATGCTGAGGATGCAGTCAAGTCCAGATGTGGTAGTCCTGGTCACCTGGGATATTTTAACAGTTCAGAGGAGGAGTGTAAAGAGTTCACCGTGCTTAATTCTGAAAACAGTGGTGGTTTGTTGCCAGAGGACAGCCTTTAATTTAGGAACTGCTTTTTCGTCCTGTTGCTAAGACACAATCATCCGTGCTGTGCTGATCTTTGCTGAGGGCATATTTGAAGGAGAGAGCCATGTGGTCCACCCCAGTCTCCAGAATCTCTCAGGCTGTGTTCGTGTTCCCCTTACTCCACCCAAAGATGTCCCTGTGGATTTGCACATCAAAGCCTTTGTGGGTTACCGAAACAGGTGAGTTTTGTGGTGTGGTATTTGCTGGTCTCCAGAACTGTGGGACCAGGAAACAGCAATAATGTGACTTCATGCTTGTCCCATGTGCACCGTTAATTCCTGAGTGCCCCACTTCTCTCTGTTACCGAAAGGAGAGCTGGGATGCTTGCTTTAAAACATTGGTGTATCTGTGGCACTGAGTTATTTTCCAGACAAAGTCTAAATCCTCTGGAATCACTGTGATCTGCAGTGTTCTGGTTCTGCCATTAGGGAAGGAATGCACATTTGTCCAGGAGGTGTCTTGCTGTGGGTGTGTGGAGGGAATCAAGAGATACAGAGACTCTATCCTGTCATCCCTGAGGGGCTGGGCCCTGGATGGTGGCTGCTCTGGATGGAGGATTTGAGCAAGCTTGGAGACACAGCTGTGTCTCCCAAGCTATGAAGTAACCCTGAACCTATCTGGCTTCAGGGCCAGATATAGTATATATCTGAAAGTAGATATAGAAAGTAACACATGCTTGATTGCAAGACAACATTTTTCTAGTCTCCCATAGAAATCTCTCTCTGTAGAAAATAGAGTGTCTCTTCATATACCCTTGAAAACAACTTTTTCCCTGCTCACATCTATCAGAGCTGTTGGTGCCTGAGGAGGCAGCATCCTTTGCCTGAATAGGGAGACATGTTTTGAGAGCTAGCCACCCACTGCAGAAAGACTCTTTGGGACTGAATTCCCTTTGTTTTCTCCACTTGCCTTTATTATTGCTTTTAATAAGACTTCACTGAACTTGTAAAGAAAATATCCAATCATTTAGTAAAATTGTAAATATATTAGCCTAGAGGGTATACTTCAGTGGAAGGATTATTGAAAATGGCAGCCATGGGGAGGAATCATACAACCTCCTGATGTGATAAGCCCGGAATTTCCAAGTTCCAGTGTTTCTTCCAGAGAAACAGTAAGCAGCTGATTATGTGACTGGAAACTCTGGATGTCAGTACCCAGCTAAAAAAGAACCAGGAACCATTGCAACAGGTGAATCCCTGGAATGTTAGTAACTCTGTTTTTCCATTGGATTCCTTCCAGCACACAGTTCCACGTATTTGAGTTGACAAGACAGCTTCCCCGCTTTTCCATGTATGCCCTGAGCAGCCCTGACTTGGCCACAGAGCCCCTGAGCTTTGTTAACTGTACCACAAATGAGAGGCCACAAAGGGTGAGTTTCTGCTCTTCTTCCTGGTTTCAAGTCTTACATAGGTGGAGCATTTGCAATCTGCTTGAGATTTCTAATAGCGAAGGAAAAATTATGCAGTGAACTGCACTACTGGTTTTTGGAGTGTGTGTATTGCAACTCCGCCCTGCTCTTTTCTGTCTTTAAAAGATGACTCAGTTGAGGCATTCCAAGCATCAGGAATTCCTGCAGGAACTAAAGGCCTGAGATCAGAAAGTGTTTCAGATATTATCTTGTTTGCTGTGTGCCTACTGATAGCAGGAGACCTGTAGTGAGTGTTGAATTTTGTAAAAGAGCAGAGAACAGGAAAAAGGTAGCACAGTGCTCAGTTTCATAGCAGTCTCTGATGGTTGGATTTGATTTTTTTAGGATTATTCAGCTTTGATGCAAGGATTCATCTGTCCCCATTCTAGCAAGTTCATGACATGGGGTTATGGGATGAAATTTAGTAAATGAAATTTCTGGGGTACCTTGAACAGAGAGTTCTGATGCATGTCATGTACAGGGACATAGTGTGATTCCCAAGGCTTTCCACCCAAGGGATGGCTGATTGTCTTAATTTTATTTTTGCAAGATTGTTATGTGGCTGAATCAGAGCTTCTTGCTGCCAGAGGATGCAGAGTTTCAGAGCGCTCCCTTTCAGGTTTGCTTCACTTCCCTTCGTAATGCAGGTCAGCTCTGCATCAAAATCAAGCCTGGTGGAGAGGTGAGTACCTCCATGGACCAGGGGAACAGCCCATTAATGATACTCCAGTGAAACCAGAATACTCATAGTGCCTGTATGAGGCAGTAAAAGTGAAGGATGACTGAACAGGCAAAGTACTCATGCTTTTGGAAACTTCTGTGTCTGTTTACTGTTGGTGGGTAAAATTCCATGGCCAGTTAGTGAAGTAAACTGCTTAGCCTGCAGATCTGTAGGAAGGAGAGAATTTATTTCCTCACAGAGTGGTTTCAGAGAGCCGTAAGGTGAGGTACAAAGGCTGCCTGTAACTTCTGCACTGGTCCTGTGTGCACAGATGACTCTCTATCCCAAACCTGAATAAAAGCCCCTTTGAGCCTGGGTAGCTGTTACACAGGCAGTACTGCTGAGCATTTCCAGGAGATGTTCTGGTACGGAAGGGTGCTAAAGTGCTTTATTTCCTTTCTGACAGATTTCCATCAACACAGATGATATTGATCTAGCTGGTGACATCATCCAGTCAATGGCCTCTTTCCTGGCCATTGAAGATTTGCAGGTGGAAGCAGATTTTCCTGCATACTTTGAGGAGCTGCGGAAAGTGTTGGTGAAGGTGAGGAGGCTTTGGGCATTTCTTAGTAAGCAGATGAGCAGTCACTGGGGGCTTTTTATGAGAGGATCTCTAAACTGCTTTATCTTTGTTTTGGAAATCAGCCTGCAATGGCTTGCTGTGTATTCTGTGGGACACCTTCAACTTTCTGTCTATTTTTGTTCTGTAGAGCAGGCCCTTGGTCTCCATCAGTTGGTTGTTTAGGATAAAGTAAATATGTTGTCTAGGAGACTGAGCTGTGGATTTGGGTCAGCATGTGAGATGTGTATCTCAGTCTGGGGGCCAAGGTACGGCTTCTGCAGTGGGGGGTGAGGGGAAGGAGAACAGTGTCAGGGATGCTGGTTGGTTAGGTTGGGATGTTATTTCCTATTGCGTTGGGCTGACATTTAGCCTGAACCCTGTGTGCCCGGGGTGCCAAGGACCCTTGCTCACAACTTGTTTGCCTTGGACAGGTGGATGAGCACCACGCAGTGAATCAGAGGCTCACTGCTGACATGGCTGAACACTCCAACCTCATCCGCAGCATGCTGGTTCAGGCAGAAGATGCCCGGCTCCTGGGAGACATGTGAGCAATTGCTGCCTGGCTTGTGTGTTTGGGGTTTAGAATGGCCAGTCTTTGCTTTTCAGGCAGAAAAGAGCACAGAAAAACATTGGTGTGATACAAGAGTTGCCTAGTTACAACTTTTGATGTGTAATTGTACCTTCGATGGTCTCGCCATGAGCTCTCCTTAAACCTTGTCATGTTCTTTAGGTGGGAAACCAGTCAGGGGAACGCAAGAGGGCAAGGGTAGGGGCTTAGTGTATAGCAGGTAAGGTGAATCTACTTCAGGATGGTGAGATATGTTAGAAAAGATACATTAAGGGAAGAAGGCAGGAAAGGCTATCTGTGGTGTATGAACTTTTGAGAAGACCAAGAAAGAAATTTTAGGTGTCAGATTTTCACTCTGATTTGCTGTTCTCTGCTTATGCTGAGCTTTACTCTGAAGAGCAGCAGTAAAGAGGCCCAAGCTACTGCAGGGCAGTGGTACTTTCACTGGGGAAAATGGTGTCTCCACTTTGTCTTGCTGAATAATGTAGCTGCAAAAATAGACTGTTCAGGGTTTTTTTAGTAAAATAATGAGTATAACCAGCATGTCTAGACAAGTCCATTGTCTTGTAGCTGGCAGACATGCAGGTGACTGTGGTAGCCAACACAAGCAGGTATTTCTATGCCTTTATATTGACAAACCAGGAATGACTTCCTTGTCCTCAGAGATGCAAATAACTGGACTGATTGTTCCCCAGGAAAAACATGAAGACACGGTACAGCGAGCTGTATGACCTGAACAGAGATTTAATAAATCAGTACAAAATTCGTTGCAACAATCACACAGAGCTGTTGAATAATCTGAAAGCTGTGAATCAGGCAATCCAGAGGGCTGGGCGGTTACGTGGTAAGTCTGTGTTTTTGAAAGGAATGGGGAGTCTCAGACCCCAGTGAGACAGATAAGATGTGTCCCAGAGGTCAGCTGGGTTAGTTAAGTTACTTCAGGCTTTTTGGCCTGAAACTCAGTAAACGTAATCTTTCATTCTTCAGTCATAGCCAATTACGTATGACAGTCAACTGTGAGTTTCCAGTATAATCTGGGATCACAATTTTAGAAAGAACAATTTGAAATAGTTTCCAGATTCCTGAACAAGGCAGAAATTGATAGTTTTGTTGAACGTACTATTTTTAAAACTCTTTTAGAATCACTTCAGTTCTTAGTGTATAATTCTGCTTTTAAAAAAGCAGTTACCAACTTAAGCAGGGCTGTTTTATATCTACATTATTAGTCCTGTAGGTTTTTGGGGAGGGAGGTACTTTTTTGTATGTCTATAGTATTCCCCTTCCAACAAGCTCTCATGAAATAGACCTACAGGTGATTCTTCTTTAAAGAAAGGATTTTGTTTATATACTAGAAAAAAGGTGGTGTTTCATCATGTGTTTAAAAAGTATTGGAAAGAAACCCCTAAATTTTCAGACTGGGTCAAGTAAGTATTTTTACCAGTTTCTTACTCTGTAACTGAGATTTTTTTTTTTTCTGTTCTTTCCTTTTTTTCCTCTTTGCAGTTGGCAAACCTAAAACACAAGTGATCAGTGCTTGTCGGGATGCAATAAGAAGCAGCAACTTCAACACACTGTTCAGGATAATGCGTGTGGGAACAGCCTCTTCTTAAGGAGAGGAGCAGCAGCTGTGCAGAGGCAGTGTTTCCATGCAGTGGGCAGATAATGGATGAAAAGCAGTTAATTCAGACCCCTACTCCACTGTAGGGTGAAGTAATTACAAAGGTAGTGCTGTAGTTAAGCTGTCAGGTGAGAAATATTACACAGACCAAAGCTCCATGAAGAGAGCATCAGAGTTTAAGTGCAGATGTGGTATTTATGCAAGACAGAAGTTCAAACAGTTATTTTTTATTACAGTAACTTATTTATGTATTTAAAAATATTTTGTAGTTAAAGCATCAGTCTTTTCCATTAAAACATAGATTAAAAGCTTGACTGATTTTGTTCTGATTTAGCTGGGGAGATGTGTACTGCTAAGTTTATTTGTTGAAAAAACCCAACCCAAATAACTTCTCTGGTTTGTGCTGCATAGTTGCCTTACACTTGAACTTCCTGTGCTGGAGAATCCTGGGTTTCACTGCAGGGATGTGTGGCTCTAGGTGAACTACAGTGCAGTGCACGAAAACCACTAAAGGGATAACATCTTGCTGGCTCTTAAGCCAGAAGATCTTTGACAGGCATCCAGTTCCATGATCTGTGCAGGTAGGAAGTGGTCTGTTTCGTATCCAACACTCTCCCCACACCTGGATTGCAGAAAGTTTTGCTTCCAGCTACTGGTTCTGTGCTACTGCTGGAAAAACTGCAGGTACTGAGGTGGGCAAGGGTGCATTTCTGGAACAACAAAAACAAACTACACCCCCAAGCTTGGTGCATAGTCATGAAGAGCTGTTAGTCCTTAATGGCATCAAAAGAAGGTGGTATTGGAAAATGGCTTGGCTCCTGGCTCAAACCTGTTTAATTGTGTGATCTCTTAGAATTGGATTAAAATACTACAATAAGGCTCTATCTCAGATCTAAAGGTATTTTAGAACCTTTGCCAAAGCAAATTTCTTTTAGAAGCTAAAAATAACCTGCACAGGATGGAGGTTGGGCCCCAGTGCTCCTGCACCAGCACCACCCTTGCCACTGTACAATGGTGTTTGCAATGTGGGCAGGGAGGAGTTGGCCCACGTCAAAGTTCTTGAGTGGCTTCTAGGGGCTGTTAGAAGGAGTCGTGTCTTCTAACTGGTCTCTTATGAGCCACTACTGAATTAAAACCAGCAACCCACCCTTTGTTACAGAGCAACTGGTGAGCATGTGATCAGTTGAATGGGGAATACAATTCTTGCAACGTGTTTTGATCCCCAAAACTTCCCCTTGTCGCTGCTTTGGCTCCTGCCATATGGAAAACTGTGCTGCTGAAAGCACAGACCTCTGTGAGTTAGAATCTGCAGCAGGAGCTCATTTGAATCCTTTTAAGAAACTGGTTGTTAGTCAAATCCAGCTGCTTGGTAGAAGGGTGGTGAGCCACCCATGCTGTTCTAAGCAAGTGAGCTCAGAGACTTGATTATGGAACAGTCTTCTGGCATAAGTGCTGGGCTTTCTGCCACTTGTACCTGTTCCCACTGTTTCAGCCTCTTGTTCTTTATGTTCAAAATCCACTGAGATTCTTGCTTACATTTAAGTACATTAAATGTACTCCATTTAATGATAAGAGAGGAAGAGAGTGACTCTGATCAGAAAGCAGCTTTCCCATCAGCCTCATTTTTCGGGACTACGCACCAGGCACTGCTGGTCCGAGCTCTGGTTTGCTTCTGGCAGTGACATCAGACCTTGACTCTCTGTCCAGACCTCTGGTAAGGCTGGTTTCCCGTAAGTTTCTGACAACAAATTTGTTACTTATTTTCCTGTAAAACCAACTTTTACCTTTGCCAAATGAAAAATGCACACACTTTGCAAGGAGCTACACCTAATTGTAAATACAGATTGGTATCCAGCAAGAGCATCTATAAAGCTCCCATTACCAGCACTGTATAAATGAAGGCCCCTCTTCTTCCAGTAGCTCATGCCATTTGAAATTTTAGTGAGTGAAGTCTTCCCTCTGAACCTGCAGCACCAGTCATGCCTGGGGCTGCCTGTGGCTTTAGGACCTAACAAGAAGGGTGGGAGAGCAGAAACGTGTTCATTTTTAAACCTTTGAAAGCTAACTGCAAATTTGGCTTAAATTACTTCATCTGAGTCACCAGAGGAAGAAGGGTGGTTCCTTGTGTGATCAAGTAGATAGGGGCTTGCTCAAGCAGATGCTGGTATGCCCTCTAGTGTAATGCTTATTAAAAAGCAGCAAGCTCTAGAGAGCCTAGCTTCTTCCCAGTCTCCTGGAAGGATGTTCCAAGATCTACCAAGCATATTCTTAGGCTCACAGTACAAAGAAATAACTTTCTTTCATTAATGACTTTACTTCCAACTTTGCCTAGCAGATTATGATGTGAATTAGCTGTGGTGTCTGTTGCTTTTGTTCCAAACTACCCAAATAACTTTTTTTTTTCTTTGAAAACTCCATTACTTGTCTCATTCTAGTGGAGAGCTTAGAATACGAACTACTTTGTTCCCAGGAAGAGCTGCTGCCCCAATAAGGAGCAGAGTGCCTCAGAAACCATGATTCACAGAGCTCTGTCCTCACTTCAGGATTTGTTTATAGCTTCATCCCCTTGTCTTTGTAAGTAGCAAAGGAAGATTGAAACTGAGCAAGAGAGGTTTTGGCAGTGCACAGAGATGCTGGCTTAGGGAAACGAGTCGGAATATGAACAAGCTCTTGCAACAGCAGCTCGGGGCAACCACCTCTCAGCCGTCCCTCCCGCCTAGAAGAGCACGGGGGAGTAGCTCGAACTGAGCAGCTGCTCATCATCTGTGATGGAACTGACACTGGAGCTAGAGAGTCCTGCACAGTGCTCTCTGACAGCAGCATTGGCCCCTTGCTCTGGCACCTGGGGGGGCTGAGATACCTTTCCCTTTAGAAGCAATGGCAGGGGTTCCTGCCAACTGCCTCAGGGATTCCTTTTTTGAACTTTGTGTATTGGGATTAAAGCTGAAGGTTGTTGCTCTTTTATCTTCATGAAGACATACCCACAGGACATCCCACCTGCTTGGGAAAGGGTGCAGAGTACTTATGCCAACAGTGAGCCTTGCTTTGAGCTTACTGCTCCCCTGCTGCCAGCTCTGGTCTTAAACCACTGTGGTGGCCTCCAACAACAGGCCTGTAACAGGAGAAGGAGCAGACTTTAATCCAAAGCTACCCTCTCCCCACCCAGGAGAGACAGGAGGGATGAAACATGCATATTCCCCAGCTTACTGCAAGCCCATGTCCTGCACTGTCTGGCTTGGATGAGCTGAAATAACACCTGTGTCTCAGTGCCAAAAAAAAGTTGAAGGCAGGCAGGTGCAGGCCAGGGCCGAGCCTCCAGTAGGGTCTTCTGCACTCTGGCTGGCTCCTGAAGCATCAGTACAGGGCTGCTGCACCTCTTGGTGGGGTAGACACCTCAGAGGTGAATATGGCACAGTCCTGCTTGCAGTGAACATGGGGCAGGTGCACAGTACTGAAAACGTGCAAGGAGGTGTTGCACTGAGGCCACACTCATTGCCTTTCTTGACGTGTTTACTACAGGACTTGGCTGGCTGCTGCCTCCAAACATCTCAGCTGATCTCCAGTGACAGAAGCCATGTTAAAACCCAGCAGATCCCAGGACATAACTAAAAGGTAAGTTGCCTCATTCCTGCTGCCATTCCCTGGCCCTTGGTCTGAGGCTGGAGCTGGGAGCTGTCTGCACACCCACCCAAGGAGAGTGTGCAGGAGCAGGTTTCTTCTTGGCTGTTACGCTTGTAAATTCCTTGGAAAAAGGGCTGCATCTAGGTCTGTCTGCACAGCATTTAGCATAATAAAGTCCTGCTCCTTGTTATGGTGCCACGTCCTTCCCAATGCCTTTATAGCCTCACTGTCTTCCTTCCCAACTACAGCGACTTGTGCAGCTGGAAAAACCTCATGTTTCCCATGGCAGCTCCTTTATTTTTGTCTCTACAAACAGGAACACAGTTAAGCCCCAGAAAATGTCTTGGGTATTTTGTAACAAAACTTGCCCGACCAGTGTATGAAACATTTAACTGACCCATTTCCTTTTCTTTTTTTTTTTTTAATAAAATCAGTCATCAGCTTGGGGCTATGTACAGTTGTAATTCTCACCCTGACAGGTCAGAGATGCCACTGTGCTGCTCCCATGAGAGAACAGCTGGAAAGCTGGCAGTTGTGTGACTACCCCACCCACAGAGCATTAAAAGCAGTTGAGTGCACGTTACAATGGACTCAAGAGAAGACTGAATTTCCATTTTTGCAGTTAAAAAAACACCTGCCCCCACATTATGCAGTGTGATGGAGTTGCATGAGCAATGTTTGTCTGTGCTTAGGTCAGTGCTGAATGTTTGGGTAGGAACCTGCCCACCACCCACCACTGTTCTCTGTTACAGTGGTCACATTGCACCATCACTCATAGTAGACAAAGGAAAAATCCCAAAATCCTGTTCTGTTTGGATGCTTGTTCAGGCGTGCCAAGCTTCGATGGTTGATGTATTTCACAAACTTCATAGTTTCTTTGTCTCTATAAACTAAGGCTAAGCAGTTGTCCTCTGGATTCACTGTCAACAGCTAGAAGACAGAAAAATAAGAAAGGAAATCAGTTTCATAAAAAGAGCTTTGATGAAATTCTTAAGAAAAAACGGAAGAGTTTCAAAAGTCAGAACAAAGGTCTGGTGTTAGAAAATGAACTGTGATGCTAATTTCATTTTAGTACCCCTTACTTGAAACATTATTATACATTAAAGGCTTCTGGACTTCTTACTAGTATGACTGCTCAGTACTCTGTCACTAGTACTGATGCTGAATGTGACCCGAGTGAACAGCACTTCCCTGGAAAAGTGTTATGTCTGCTACAGCCTTATGTCCCTTCAAGGCAGGCTTTCCAAAGGGCCCCAAGTGCAGGTGCTATGAGACACTCTCAGGGCCCAGGTCTCATGCTTTAGGTGAACAGCAGCCTCTTGAAGCTGAGGCCAGAGCTACACCCATGAGCAGTGACTGGGCAAGGAGACTCCAGTGAGCTACTGAGCACCCTCAGCATTATGTTGGTGTTATGACAAAGTGTAATTATGTCTCTCCACCCCAAACAGTTTTATCTGATTTGCATCTAGCAACTGAGGTTCTTACCTCTTCATCTTCACCTTTAGCAATGTAGGAAGTAAAGCCACCATATTCAGGATCCCAGTCTTAAAATAGAATAGAAAGATTCTTAGAAACCTCAATGCTGTCCAGGCTCCATACAACCTATCAGGAAATGCCATTTTTTCACCCCGCTCCACAAACTTACTAGATACAGGATAAGCCCCAGTTTACCTCCTGCCAGTCTGTTTTTTTTCTTCTGTTCAGAAACAACTTGAAGCAAAGGTACTGGATTTGCCTTTTATGGTAGATGGGCTATTTAAAGTTGTTTGATGCACTGCTCCTCGCCTGCAGAACAGTTCTGCCTTAGCAGATATGCCAAAGGATTTCAGTATCATCACCAGCATGTACCAGATGGTTTCAGCTGTATATTCTGGCCTCATATGGTCTAAAATGTTTGTGTTTAGATTTTTTTTTTACCACTACCTACCTAGCAATCAACCCAAAACGCCTAGACATGCCTAAAGTAACTTTCGAAAACCTTGGGCTTTGTGAATTGGAGGTGAAGTGATAATTCTGACGAGGAAAGGCGTGGAACACTTCTGATGGGTAGTGTGGCCACCTGACCCTGCAGCGTGCCCAGAGCCCTTGCTTAGGAGAGGAAAGGTCGGGGAGGCTCAGCCTTTCCCTCTGCTCAAGCGCCACCTCCTGGCACAAGCGGGAAGGGTCAGAGATGATTCCAAGGCCGCAATCCCAAACCTTTGCATAGGGACTACCGAAACCAGGGTTTATGCCGAAATGAGGACAAGGACAAAGTCTAGAGATCTTCTGTGTAGGAAAAAAGCAGAGAAATTTTGGCTGTTTTAGCACTGCTGAGAACTCAGAGGTCATTGCTTTATGCAGACCTTGCAAAAGGAGTGTCTGACATCTCTCTCTCATCCACTTACCTTCACAGCCACAGAAGAAGAGCAGGTCAAGAGCAAATTCTGTTGCTTGAGAGTCATGGACAAGAGTGTAGTGCCCGTGGGTCCAGTGTCGCAGCTCCCCTGCACACACAGGGGCACCTGAGCCTAGGAGAGGGCACAGACACACAGGGAAGCCACATCAGCTGAGCTCAAAGCATGTGAGGAGCTCAGTGACCTCACACCACTGTGAAATTGTCTGCTGGCCCCAGTGAAAACAAGGTAAAACCACAGACCACATGTCAGTATCTTTCTTAGAGGTGGTTCTAGGTTAGGTACTTCAAACAATGTCAAGGAGTGGGACCAAGATTTGCTCCATACAGCTCCAAGCCAAAATGTGCTTTCGTTTAACCAGTTCTTCCTTTTTTTTTTGTTATGTTTCTCCTGGATTTACAGTAGAGCTCCAGACCTCAAGAGCCAGCAACTTATCTGTTCTAGAAGTACCCTGGAACTACCAGAAGCTTCAAGGAAGAAGGATATTGCTCCAAACTCACTCTGCATGTACAGTCCCAGGAGGTATGTCATTTTAGGGAAACCTTTCTTTTCTCATGGGTCTAGCTCAGTTTTTAATCCATGTGCCCCCAAACTATGCCCTCTTCAAACAAGAGTTTAAAATCAGTGGGAACAGGGAAAACAGCAAAGCCAAATGACTAGTTGTGGAAATCAGAAAAACAAAGCCTTGGTTCCTGGTAAGTGTTCTGGTGGGATTTTTTTCAATAGGACTTGTTTTTTATTACCTTTTATTCCAGTGTCCACTAACTTGCCTGACTCGGTGCAGGATGAGTGTTTTCAAAAATTCTACCCTTAAACTTCAGAGCCACTGTTTTAAATAAACATCACCAATCCAAATACAAAATTAATCTAATCTTTTGATAGTTGTCACTGCTGACAACTAAGTGGCTGTTTAGGCTGACAGTGTTTTCTGAAAGGCTGAATCCTAGTTTTAGGTATCAATTTTCTAATTCTAAAATTGTCTTACTTCTGACCTGTTCACCTTTCTCTTTTGGATTTATTATCTCATACAAGAATATGCTTTATATGAAGCAGGGCTATGTGGATGTGGAAACCACGTAACAATTGACAAAAGATTAACAATCCCCGAAAAGTTCCATCCTTAAGACCTAGGTCTTCAAATTAGTATGGTATTAGAAATGGTATCTTCAAATTAGTCATTGATTTACTCCAAATTCTTTTGCAGTGGTGACTGATTTCAAATAAGCAGTCTAACATGCTTCAAGTCCCATGTTTGTGCTGGGGCCGTGTGCTGGCTGCAGTACAAGGTGAAACACTAGTACCATGAAAATCACTGGGAATTTTGTTTGAATCCTTTCACACTGCTGCTGCTCTACTCACCTCTCTGTGTCTCACCATCTTGTGCTTCAGGGGTGCCATTAGCAGGTTGTTCAGTCTCTTCCTGCTCAGGTTTGGGACTGCTGTGCCCAGTGGTGTCTGCTGCTTGTCCCTCTCCAGCATCTTCATCCTCATCAGAGGGAGCCAGGAAGTGCAGCTTTAGGCCGGTGAAGTTGGAAAGCAGTAAAAACAAGGCCTCAGAGCGCAACAGCTGCAGGAATTTCTTCAGGGTGTCAGGGAGGCTGTCTTCCTCTGCTGCCTCATAGAGTCTGAAAGACAGCAGATGTAACTCCTTGCTGGAGAGCCAACAAGGACCATGTCCAGAGGGACAGCACTGACCAGTGCAGCCTCATGGCAGCTCCTGCTCAGCCTGATCACCAAGTGCAGCACGCTGTCATTCCCCACCTTTTATTGGCTGGCCCGCGGCTACTCCACCGGATTTCTTTGTTCTCCAATGCTTCACAGAGTAGTTGGTATTTCTCTTTCTAGAAGAAAGAGACACCAAAATGTGAACATTAAGCTCCCAAGAAAAGAAGAAGGTTGAAGACAAGTGTTTTATTTTTGCTGAGTCCCTATGCAGCAGTGTACAGGCACTCAGAGGGGATCATTCCACAGAATCAGAGTGGCTGAGGTTGGAAACGGCCTCTGGAGCTCACCTGGTCCATTCCCCTTTAGGTGTGAAACTAGAAGGTGTTTTGTTTTAATGGACGTGCAAGCAAGCCCTTTCCCAGCCTCCATGCCATGTGGTACCTGCCAGCCTTCTGACCATGTTCTGGCAGATCATATCAAATTGAACCACTGGACTCACCTTAAGAAAGTCTTTCAGGAGAATTTCTGATCGCTCCTCAAATTCCTCCTGGATTTGAGCTTGGGAGTCCATGTCCAAATAAACTAGATTGATCCACTCATATAATATTTCATGCTGAAAGGGAAATGGATTAGAACACTGAATTTTCAAAAGTGAGTAAGATTCCCCAATTCCCCCTACTGAGCTGGCCACAGGGCTGGATTTCTACATGCACACACTCCATTCCCTTATTTCACTGCACCACAGGTATTCACCACATTCTCTGAACTGCTGTAGGTATGCAAAACATACTAAGATGCATAAGAAAGAAACTGGATACAAATTTATGGAAAGGAAACGAAAAGGAGAATGGGATAAAGATTAAAGCATCCCCAGTGCATCAGTGCATTCCCTAGCTGGTAATACAGGAACAGGACAGAGACAGAAATGTTGATATGCAGGTGTAGCCTTGTTACTCACATCATAGGGGATGTGTGGGCTCCTGGCCAAGGGGGCTTCAATGTGCCGTGCAGGTCTGCCCACAGACGGGCCGTGGAACCAACCGCTCACTGACAGGCGGCACTTCTGCGACACAACTTCCGACACCTGCAACAACGTTGGGCAGCACGTCACTGGTTAGACAGGGACCAGGTGTAACAGGTACCATGCAAACTCATGACAGGAAATGGACTTGGCTCCAGAGAGGCCACTGCATACACAGAAATGTCAGACGGGGCTAGACCAGGACAGATTATCAAACAGAGGCCTATTGTCCTGAAACCCATTGCAGGTTTCCAGAATTCCAGTAGAAGATTTTACTCCAAGCTCACAGAGAATCCATTCTCTCTCCCCCTCTTAGAGCTTTGAGTCATGGATTTTTAAGACAAAATTAAATCACTACCTGAAAACAATCAGGGCAGTGACCAAGTAGATGCTTCTGTTAATTAACAACTGTAAGACATAACTGACACAAGAATAACCCCCTAAGCGGCCTAGGTCAGGATATGCCCAGCCTGTATCATTGATCATCTTCCTCTCTAGCCTTTTGCTCTCTGGCCCTGTTTGATACAGTTCCTGGTACTCTCAAGTACACAGGAGTTTCAGATTTCAGTCAGGTGTTTGTGTCACACAGTTCCACAAATTATTCATCCTGTTCCCAGGCATTTTCCTGACAGATGTCACAGAGTACTCCTTAACTGTATCAGCATTTCTGCTGCAGGGCACTGCACCATGTCTATGTCACTGATGGGGTACAGCCAGATCTGCAGAGTGCCCTCGCACTGTTGGCAAGGTGATGGGATGGCTTGAAGAGCTCTTCTGGAGCAAAGTCATGACTGCCACATCAAAAATGTGAGCTAGTTTAAAACAAGCCAGCAAACAGAAACAAGCAAGAGCCAAATTCACAGCAGTGGCTTGCCAGGATAGTAACATGAAATAGAAATGGAAATTTTTCTTTCCCAGGATGATGCAGCTAGACTGATGGTTTAAAGCTGGCTTTGTTGGTTTCTGTCCTCCTTAAAGTCCTTGAAGCCCTCTCTTTAGCACACAGCACTTAGCATGAGTATCCACTCTACCCACAGTTCCTCTCCTTCCCCATCAGGATTTTAATAACACACAGACTGAATAACCACAACAATGAGGATCAAAAAATTAACAAGAGACAGCTCCTTGCCTGGTGGAAAGAGACTGGAGACACTTCAAAGAAAACCAGTGTGTTCCACGAAGGCACTAATGACTTGGTGATTTGCTGTGGCTGAAAGTGTTCTGAGGAAGAAAACATACCCTGGTTAAGATATGAACTGGGACTCGCTATAAACTGCCATTTCTCTCTGACTTCATGACACTGTGAGTGGTGGGACACCTGGGTGTAAGGGATGGAGCTCAGAGCAATGGCTTGGTGAGAAATCAGTGCACCTCTGCATGGAGACAGGCTGAAAGACTTGGGGCTGTTCAGGCTGGAGAAGAGACGGCTCTGGAGCAACCTAAGGCTCTTCCAATGCCTAAAGGGGCTACAAGGGTGCTGTAGAAGGACTTTGGACAGACAAGGGCATGGAATGACAGAGCAAGGGAGAATGGCTTCAAAAAGACAGAGGATGTGTTTAGATTAGATATTAGAAAGGAGTTCTTTACTATGAGCAGTGAGGCAATGGCACAGCTTGCCCAGGGCAACTGTGGATGCCCCATCCTGGAAATGCTCAATAGGGTTTGAAGCAACCTGGTCTAGCAGGTGTCCCTGCCTATAGCAGGCTGGCTGGAACAAAATGAGCTTTAAGATCCCTTTCAACCCAAACCATTCTGTGGTTCTGTTGCTGGAAAGGGAAGTTACTGTCATCAGTCTGGAGTTCTAAGCACAGTTACTGGCATTACTTCCATCTGGCTTCTACTCTTGGCCCTTCCAAAAGTTTCTTTGTCTGCTGTTACCTGTTAGCACTGTCTGCAAAGCCTGCTACAGCCCATCCCTAAGGTGCACATTTTACTTATACATCAGCTTCTCTGAACAAAGGAGGAACTCTTTATCTCCCTTCTACTGTTTGAGGTGAGAGTTGCTGCAAGGAGCACATAAGCTTCATCTTTTTCATCCACCTGAGGCTGAGTTTGGAGCTTTTACCGTCTGTGCTGTACAGATCCAATGTTCCCCCATCACTTTTCTCCCAGGGTGGGACGAGGTACAGGATGAAAGCAATTCTCCGACCTTCCAGTTCATCATCATGGCACAGCAACACATCTGCAATTACACACATTTTGCTGCTGTAGCATCTTTCCAGTACATGCATGATTCATTCCAACAACTGCTTCCCAGCTTTGTCCCCGCAAGGATATGACATGAAATAACATGTTCTTTCCAAGAACTGCATTTTCACTCATCAGCATCACCAGCCTGAGATCTGCAAGATTCACTTCTGAGGGACTGCACTGCAATTAGCAGATCAGGCCACTCTGAAGGTACAGGCAGTTATACAACAGCAACACTTTTTTCATCATTTGTACTTCATTTTCAGACACTGTTTTGCTGCTGGCAGCTTCTGAGACTCTCTGGAACTGGAATAAAATGAGGTATTCTATAGACATTTTGTTCCCTACACGTGCACAGAAGCTTTAGGGAAAGGATCACTTATAGACTGACCAGTATATTCATATTTAGCACAGGATATGTCAATAGTTGGCTCCAGCTCAATCTGGGTCACAGCAGAAAGCCACACTCTGAATTCTTCACACAGGGCATGCCTGAGAAGACAAGTACACAATAAGTGTTAGGGTTGGGGTTAAGGTTAGGGTTAAGGTTAAGATTAGGTTAAGGTTAGGCTAGGGTTAAGGGTTAAGAGTTAGGGAATAACCAGCAGGAAGCATGCAACCAGCTGGAAGTATTTCAGAGGTGACAGATCCAGGATGGCTAAGTATGCAGGAAAGCTGAACAGACTTCAGTGCCATGACAAGCGCAGAGTAAATTCAGCTCTCTAGGGCCGATTTTTGGCCTGAGTACGGGGGCAGAAGGCGGCCACGCCGTGGGCCCACCCCGCAGTCGCATTCCCTGGAGAGCCATCACGGCTATTTCCCACCCCGAGCGGGCAAAGCTCCGAGCTCACGCTTTACCTCAGGGCGGCGACGTGGGGCTCCGGGCTTGCCCCCAGCTCCTCGGACTGCGGCGGCCCATGGAAGAGAAGAAGGGACGGGGGTTAGGGTGGCTCGGCTCGGCCGAGCTCTGCTCGGCCCGGCTCAGCTCGGTCCTGGGCCCACCTGCCACACCGAGAGGAGGTCGTTGCGCCGCCCGCGGAAGCCGAGGCCCAGCAGTTCATCCCGCAGCGCCTCCACGAAAGTCGGGGCCGCCAGGAAACCGGGAATGACAGCGTGCCGGAACGGGGCCGGCTCCAGTACCACCGCTTCTGCAAGGNCGCGCTCCCGCAGCGCCGCGTCCCCGAGGGCCGCGCAGAGCTCTGCGCACGCCGCGCGCCTCCCGCGCTTCGCCGCCGCCGGTGCTGCCGCTCCGTGACGCTTGGCGGCCATGGCACCGTCCAGCCGGACTACAACTCCCTGCGGCCCCCGCGCTCCGCCGGCGGTGGCCAATCGGATCGCGCGGAGAGCGGGGCGAAATGATGTTTGCCAATGAGCGAGGAGAGGCGGGACGGAGTCCGGCCCGTCCCGGCAGGCGGCGCGCGAAGCTGAGGGCTTGGCGGGCGTTAATGGCGGACACCGCTCCTGCAGCCCAGCATTGATCTACCGCTCCCGCCGCCTCTTCCCGCCGCTTCTCGCCATGTCTGTAGTGCCGCCCAACCGCTCGCAGACCGGCTGGCCCCGCGGGGTGAACCAGTTCGGGAACAAGTACATCCAGCAGACGAAGCCGCTCACGCTGGAAAGGACCATCAACCTGTGAGCGCCGCCTCGGGCCTGCCCGGCTCTGCCCCCTCCTGTCCCGCCCCGCTGGCGAGCTCGTCCCCGCTCCGTCAGCAGGCTCGGCGGGGTTTTCCCTCAGTGCCCGCCGTGCGAGGTCCTTAGGGTCCCGGCCCTTCGGAGGGCTGGGGGCTCAGCGCCGGCAGAGCCCAGGTGACGATGGGGGCCTGGCCCCCCTCACCGGGGCTGCTGAGCCGCGCTGTGGGTACCGGGGGCTTGCCGGCCTTCGGGGGAATGTGGAGTATGTGATGTGAACCCTTTAGTGCTTAGAAACAGTGTCTGGCTCGGGAGGTGCGAACCCCAAGTAACACAGGGAGGGTTTAGGTGTGTTGAGCATCACAGACGTTTTCGCGCTCTCGTAGGCATCCAGAAAAGAGGCAGAGAGAGAAAGAGCTTTATCTTGGCCTCGCTGGGATTTGGGCTGACCCTGGGCAGTCAGTAGGATGTGACTGGATGTGCTTGGTGTTTGTGGTTTGTGTGGTGCAGGCGTTGGAGTTAAAATTCAGAGCGTTTGCTACCAGAGAAAATTGTCATTGATGCAAACTATTTACTAATAAGTATTTATGTAATTTTTAATGAGGAAATCATATATTTTTTCCTTCCTCCAGTAAACTCTGGTGGGTGTAGGATGTGTTCTTTGCTAAGTGCATCTGTCAAGTTGTAAAAACCAGCAAATATTAGCTGCAACAGTCAATATTCAATTTTAGCTATTAATCTCTGACACTTTTATGTTTTTTAGTGTAGCTGAGTTTATTCACAGAGTCTTGTGAAAGTTCAAATACAAACTTCAGAAACTGGAGTATTTCTTTCAGGTTTCTGAAGCAAAGACTCATCAGGAAGCTGTGTTAGCAGCATGTTTTTAAGTTGAGGCTAGGGATTTTGATGTACAAATCAAATGTTTTAATGCACCCACATTAGTACAGTATGGGTTAGCATAGTAGGTTATTAATAAAGCCAATTGCATATCTAAAAATGGAAATGAATGTAAAAAATGGGAATGAATGTAAAACCATGTAGATGGTTTTAAACTGTCAGTGAAAGTGGGGGAGCTTGTTAGTAAATGAATCTGTGGTTTGAAAACTGTTTTGGCTCACTTGTCTACATGAGAAAAGGCTCTAACAATGGCAAGTGGCTTGTGATTTCACCACTGTAAAACATGAGGAAAATTGGAGGAGGAGGGGTGCTGGAGTTTGAGGGGGGAAGAGTGTATGCTACTAAAATTTGACATGTTTGGGGAAAGAATCCGTGACAAGATGCATCTCAAGGAAAACGTAAGGTCAGTCATTCATTCTGTTAATTCAGTTGCTGTGTGCCACAAGTCAGTAAAACCATGGTGATAACTCGTCACTGTTCTGCCCAGAACCATTTTCTTCTCCCTTCTGACTTAGCTGGGTGATGCTGTCTTTCTTCCAGTTCTGCCATCAGATCTCTATGTTACGTGGATTTAATTGCACAACAATACTCCCCCGTTGCCCTCTGTGCTGTCTTGGACTGACCCATTTCTTGCCTAACCTTTCCTTTCTTTTCTGTTTTCAGCCCCTCTTACCTGGAGAAATCACCGAGTTTCTGCTGCGCTGTCACAAGAGTGCAGGGGCCCAGCAGCAGCCCAACAGAGGGATCTGCTCACACTCTTGTTCTTACCCCAGGCTCCCAACTCTGCGCTCAGAAACTCAACATTTCTCCTCTTCTGTGATCCGCATGTCTGATTTCCCACTTCAAAACAAAACCACTTCTAACAGTTTAGTTCTCAGGCTCTCATTACATCTGCAGAAAAAAACTGCAGTCCTGTGCAGCTTCCTTCCTTCCTTCCCAGCAGAGCTTTTTCTCCAGTCTCTTTTCCAGCTCCTTTCAGAGCTTCAGCTGCTTTTTCCCTGCAGTGTGGAGATCAAAGAGGGTGGCTGTTGAATGACAGTTGGTTCTGTGCTTCTTTTCCTTCTTTTGAGCTAGCACCAGGCTAGAGTGTAGCTCAACAGGACTGTCTGTGCTTGTGTGTTCCATAGTGCACATCTCCCTGGGACAGGGGGCTCATAAGCCACCAACAAGGATTTTAGCCCTGCACTATGACTTGCCCATCAAGCAGTGAAGGGTCTGCTTCAGGCTATGTGCTGTGTCATGGTGATTTAAAGTTAGATTTCTTGTTATGCAGCAACATTTTTTCTCTTCCCTGTAGGTATCCTCTGACAAATTACACGTTTGGCACAAAGGAGCCTCTGTATGAGAAGGACAGCTCTGTGGCAGCTCGGTTTCAGCGCATGAGAGAAGAGTTTGACAAGATTGGCATGAGGCGGACAGTGGAAGGGGTTCTGATTGTGCATGAGCACAGGCTGCCCCACGTGCTGTTACTGCAGCTGGGTACAACTTTTTTCAAGCTGTAAGTGTCTGTTTCTTAAGTGTTACTTCAGTTTATTGTCACAGACCACTAAACATGAGGGCTAGAGGTTAAACTGTGGCCAACTGCTCAGTGCTTTGAATGGGGTTCATTGCTCGTAAAGACGTAGTCCGGAAAGTATTTTTTGAATGGTGGGGTTTTAATCTGAATTGTGTTTGTTTGACTGCTCGTGAGGAGGGTGATTTAGTTTGGAACTGACTGGGAATCTTAGTTACAGTGCATCACTACAGTAAAATGTTGTTTAAAACTCATTAGCAGCAGTTGGTGTGTTGTACTTGCATTGTGAAAGCTGTTAGGCTTCAGTAGCTTATGCTATGCCCACAAAAATGGGCAAGTGAAGGTCAAGGACTAACCCCCTGTAAATGCAGAATGATACCTGTTTACAAACTAATGGTTGAGCTGGGATAGCAAGAAAGGTATGCATCTAAATTTGAAAAAATTGCTCCAGTTCATCTTAAAGTTATCACAGCCAGAGTGAAATTTTAGTGTTTGAATATGGTTGTAGTGATGGTGGTGATTTTCGTTTTTAGACTAGATGGCCTTGGCTTGTCTCTTGTCACCCTGCTTGTGTTCTTATTCTTCTGTTTTAACATTTTATATTGTTCTCAATTTTGTGTGTGTTAAGTCTAATTTTACATCTGGATTCGTTTTTGACATCTTGATTTGAAGGGTTTTTGCTGACAAACTAGGCAAGACTGTAAATGATTCGCAAAATGCTGTAATGATGAAAATGAGTAATCCTGCATCATTTTCCTACATGAGTTTTGTTTTCTGCTTTCTGTATGCTTCAGTAAGTGCTGTTTCTGTGATAAGAACAAATACAGGCAGTATTTACAGCCCTTCAGCTTCTGGTTATTGTTTAAACTTTACCCTTTGAGTGTCCCAATTATTATCGTGTATATTATTATGCTTTGTCCTGCTGAACTGAAAGTATTTTATGCAGTGGTTATTTTTATAAGAGACATAAATATGTTAGTTTCAGCTTTGGTGAAAGCTGTCCTGCTGTCTTCAAATTCAGCAAAGCTGGATTTGGAACTTCTGACTTAAAAGCCATAAGAGAATTTGTAACTCCCTGCCTGGAAGCACACTGTAACTTGCCTGTGAAGATCGGTAAATGCAATAAAATAACTTTAGCTTTCATCATTGATTATTTTAACAGACCTGGTGGTGAACTCAATCCCGGAGAAGATGAGGTAGAAGGGCTCAAACGCTTAATGACAGAGGTCTGTTTTCTTTCATTATGTTCTATAGCAGAATGTTGCATTGTTTTAGAATTACCAGAATAAGCCAAAGCATTAGAGTAGTCTTCTTACCACTGTTGTTATTTTGTTGCTTTTGTGATGTTCTCAGGTAGTTAACAAATAAAGCAGTCAAGTTTTCATTTATCTGCATCATGAGTGTGGCTGACTCCTACCTGCTGCTCAAGTCCTGTGTTCATTTGCAGCTTTGCTTTCTGACTGGCTTCAGGCAAGTGAGTGTAGAGATGAGCAATAAAATATGTTGTAGAGGACAACTGATGGGGACTTGCCTTTGAGATAGTCCTCCCAGTGCACCATTTTCTCCAAGTAGCTAAATTAATGCTGCCAGATAGTATAACAATGTATTTCATTCTTCTCATTGGTCTGATAGGACTCAGTCCAACTGGGTACAGCATAGATTTTGAAATGCTTTCTAGAGTGCCCTTGTCCTAGCAGGTGAGAAGGCTTATAGTAAAAAATCTCACTTTATTCAGAAATACTCTACAATTCTATTGAGAATGACATCATATTACAGCAAGTCTTTGTGCTTCCAGTATTTTTTTACTAAAAAAATTTCCTTGAGGTAGTTTGAGGTCTGATTATTACTGGATTTTTGATAGATACTGGGTCGTCAGGATGGTGTTCAGCAAGACTGGGTGATTGATGACTGCATTGGCAACTGGTGGAGACCAAACTTCGAACCTCCACAGGTAAGTACTCCTGTGGGCTTCCAGCTTCTTTCGTCAAGTTGATTGTACTTCAAAAAGCTTTCAGCCTACCAGATGGGCTTCTTGAGTACCTGCTGTATGAGCAATTAGTTTTTCTGGGTTTTATCTATTTCATCTCCTTTCTACTACAGAGGAGAAACTACAGCCTTTTTTTCCAATGGACACTGCTGTCTCCCACCTCACACCCGTGTGATGGATGAGAAACCACTGGATGTAATAGCTTCCAGTTCTATGCTGAGACAGATGCACCATTTAAATTCCTTTTGTAGCCACAATGGAAACTCTTGCACTGCTGCTTATGGAACAGATGCCCTGGGAATAAATTAGTCTCACTACCCTATTTCTAAGGGCTTTAATACTGAAAATTCTTGCTCAGTTTGCTTTTATACATTTCTGTTTTATTGGGTTGTTTTAACTGCTCTTGAGTATTGGTGCCGCTTTAGAGTCTGTCAATAATTGTGACAGCAAGAACATTCCTTTCTTAAGTACTTTCTTATGAAAATGGTTTTCTTTATTTGATGCCATGAAAGAACAATATATGACATATTGAAAACTTGTACAGGGCTTGATAATTTATAAAGTAGCAGTTAAGATTGCACAATATTTTTAAAGCTCTGTACAACTGTTTTTTACCATTTTTCTTCTAGTATCCATATATCCCAGCTCATATTACAAAGCCTAAAGAACACAAAAAGCTTTTTTTGGTCCAGCTTCAAGAAAAGGGTAAGTGTTTGCATCAAAGTGCTGCATTTGTAACAATGTTTAAATGCTTGCATTTCACACAAGGAAATGTAGTAGCAAGTTGTGATTGTATGCTTGCAGTTGTTTGTAGTTGATCACTAACAAAGTTAAATGTTGGTATTTGTTTTGAAAGCAGATCCTTTGAACAGGAGTTCCTAGTAAATTTTCATTCACGCTCCTGCATCAGTCTGTGTACAGCATGTGAATCCCACATTTAACTAGAAAAGGAATAAACCCGCTTGAGTGCTCCATGTAGTGAACTTGTTTTGAGGTCTATGTGGGACGATGATACCTTGGCTGAATGGGTGCTGGTTTTTCTGATTTGTCAGCTTGTATTTGTTTTTAGCTTTGTTTGCAGTCCCCAAAAATTACAAGCTGGTTGCAGCACCATTGTTTGAGCTCTATGACAATGCACCAGGATATGGACCCATTATTTCCAGCCTTCCTCAACTTTTGAGCAGGTATGTTGTATTTGTATAGTGGTTCTTGAGAATAACGTTTGCTGTGGGACACCAGAGCAAGGCAAGGCGCTACAGAAACCAACTTGAAAAGGTTGCATCTGTCCCAAAGATTCTGCCTCAGACAAGGTGTGATGGGCACTTTCAAGGCACTGATCACGACTAGCTAGCACCAAAGTCCTACCTAGCAGTTATAGCTAAGGTAGGAAGATAGTGAGGATGAGGCTGTGCAGAGACTGAGGAACAGCTTCTTGTAGCTATTGGGGACAGCTGGAGAGTTAAAGCCAGGATGTGAGTTGGAACCACTGAGTTAGGTGTGCATGTTATCACAGCTTTGTGCTGGTTAAATGTGGTGGGTTTTTTACACTCTCTACTAGAGTTAATGAAGCAGAGCATCTTTATGACACAAATATCTGTAGGGACAGCTGTATTTTTTCCTTCCTCTTCCAATGTGTACATGCTTTGACTTTTGTACCTGGAAATGGCTTGTGGCTCGTCTCTCCAGAGCTCAGTAGTCTCACTGGTGTCTTAGAGAATGTTCAGGCATGCCAGGTGTCCCACAGCCTGCCAGCTCTTCCTCAGGGAAGTAGTTCTGTCACCCACCTACAATGATGAAAAAAGTATGTTAGCAGAATGTTAGCACTGGTGTTGCCCATAATATTCTTGTTCCCTGCTGAGTTTTTTTCTCTCTAGCCCAAATTTTGCCTTTTCCTCCTCTAAAGACAGGTACTTCCTCTTGAGTACCAGCAAAACACTGTCAGTTGTGCAGGTTGGGTAGTGGTGCAACAGACATATCCAGAGGCTGGGCATCTGGAAGCTGAGATGGATACTTGCTTCCACTGTTATTTATGAAACTTAGTTGGGAAAAATTCTCTCTTGAGTATGTCCATATGTTCCCCATGGAATATGTGAGGTTGGCCTGGCAGCAGAAATGCTGCAAAAGAGTTGCTGATGGAGGAATATAACTCTCACTGTGATTTTCGTATCTATGAACCTGTTCTAGGAGAGGAAATGTTAATAATTAGTTCTTCTGCAACCGTAAGAGACAGTTGTGCAATACTAGTGTAGGATTGGCTGTTAAAAATGATGCTCCCTGCTATACTGTAAAGCTGTCTTATTAAAAAATGCCTGTCAGGTGAAGGCTTATCCACAGCAGAAACAAAACATTTGCTTATTCATTCAAAAATGCCCTTAAACAAAAAGAATGAAAATTCCTCACTTGGTATAATCCTTTTAATTTTAGGTTCAACTTTATTTACAACTGAATTCCCGTGTATCTGAAGACTCCAATAGAAGAAGCCGTCTCCGTGAGCACAGCTTTAAACTGTAGGGAAGCAAATACATGTGACAAAAGGATTTTTTTAAGTCATTCTGGTCCTGAAGGCCACTAAGCATTCTATGGTATGAACAGAGACGTGAATCTCAGCTGTTTAGCTAGCGAGATGGCAATGGGCTACCAGTGTGTCAATCCCTTTTCACTGTAATACTCACCGATTTTTTGTTTTGTACTACATTAAACAATATGATTAAGATTCTGTTTGTGTTGGGCTTGGTTTGGTTTTTGTTGTTGGGGTTTTTTTTGTTGAGGTTTTTTTTTTTTTTTAGTTTTTTTTCCTTCTGTTTTTCAGTTGTTTTATTTTTCTTTAATTGTCTCTTAGGTGCATATTTTAACATTTATTACTTTTCTTCAGGAGTACAGATGACCTTGGAAATGAGGAGGAGCCAAGCCATTCAGGGCCAATTCAGATGCTGCCATCTCTATCCCTGAGCAGGGAATTATCCCTAGGATGAGGGAGAAATGAAACAGTATAAGTGGGTGCAATATTGTTTTTGACCCTTAATTAACTTGGAGACCAGAACTGCTGTTTTGAGGGAGCATGCGTGCTTAAAGGCAAGTGTAGCCTTTACCTTTTTTTACCAGAACCGGTGTTTGTACCGGGCTTGGAGGAGATGCAACATGTATCTGTTCCTTCAGTGCCCTCTTAAGACAGTAACAACCCAAAAAATTCTGTTAGACTGGTCTGAGATACAGTTAAAATAGGGAAAATGAAGTTAATTTTGTCTATTTTTCCTCAGCTATGGGACAGAATCAGAGTCATGCTGAAACGCTTTGCCAATGCAAAAGTGGTTCCATGTTATGCTGACCTGTGCTGTCTCATCCTGCAAGGGACACCCACGCTTCTGCTTTTTCTCCTTAACATTTGAGTGTCTTGTAGGTAGTAAATACCAATCTTTCTAATTCTGGCTTTTTTACATGCTTGGCTAAATGTAAAGTCCAGTTGGATGGACACTTCTCAATGCCTTTAGTCTTCCATAATTTTGCTTAATGAGTCTTTAAAAGATTTGTTTCCAAGTTCTGCCTCTGATCAGAAGATGTACTGTTGCTGTGCACTGTCCTCTTTTATGAAGGCAGGGTTGGAGAGTGCCTGCTGCCAAGAGAACTGAATGTTGCCAAAGTGCTTGGCTCTGCTGCCACCTGCACTGGTGAGCAGTGTACAGAACAATTCTGACAGCTTGGTGCTTTGGTCAAATTGAAGCTGTGCAGTATGAGAAATGTACTGACAAATGCCGACAAAGGTAGTGGAAGGGCTGTTTACTTTGGTCCTATGGATGGAAGTCCCAGACAGATGGTGAGTAGAACGTATGGTTTCTTAGCTGCTAGCTGGGGGAAATAAAGCTAGCAGGGGAGTGGAAAACAGAACCCTTTTTGCCTGAGGAAGTAAGGCAGTGCTTCCTTTTTGCAAGTGGAAGTTTGGAAGTCAGATGCTGCAAAAACAAGGAGCAGAGTGCAGCTTTTGAGCCCTGGCATGTAAGAGCACATCTCACCTTACTTAGCCCACGGTAGTTTGGGAGACTAAGTCTTGTTCCAGGCTGCCTGTGGAAGGGCGCTGTTCCTGCAGTCTCTGGGCGCTCTCCTCTGCCACCGTGCCTGTGGGTTTGGGGCCTCCCGAAGGCCCCTCCAATGCCCCCTACGCGCGGCTCCGGCGGTGCGGCCGCTGTCCCGGGCGCGGGGGGTGCGGGGCAGGGCCGGGCCGGTGGAAGCGCCGCCCCGGCCGTGACTCAGCGCGCGGGGTGACGGGCGGACGCGGCG
>VZRR01013927.1:1411057-1537773 GCA_013398015.1 Oreocharis arfaki | reverse complement strand
CCCCGCCGCGCCTCCGGCCGTCGGGCCCGGGACGTGGCCTACTACCTGCTCTCCGACAGCCTCTGCGTCTGGGTGAGCCCGGGGCGGCGGCGGGGCCTGCGGGCCCGCGGCCTGCGGGGCTGGGATCGGGTTCGGCCTCTGCCGGCACCTCCCCGCGGCCGGGGGGAGGCGGGCGGGTCCGGGGGCTGTTTCGTTATTGTTTGAAAACTGCTCGTGGAAAAAAGAGGGGGCTCGGCTGGGTTCCCCCTGCCCGCCTCGGGCCGCCTCCGCAGCCGCTGCCCTTCCTGCCTGGCCGGGGTCGGGGCAGCGTCAGAGCCGAGCGCCCCGAGAGTTCAGCCCGCGGATTGTGCTTCTCTGCCCGAGCGCCCTCCGCTCGTCCAGGCTGGGGGCTTTGGGAGAAGCTTTTGGAAGCGTTTGCCGCGGTCCCAGGCGGGTGCTGGGCTTAAGCTTCTCCAAGCACTGCCCGACCTGCTCTGCCAGAAATCTGAGTAAGGGACTGTCAGGTATTCGAGCCCAAGCCTTAAATGCTTTTTTTTTTTTTTTTTTTTTTTTTTTTTTTTTTTAATAGCACCTAAAGTCTTGTCGGTAAGAAGAAACATTCTCACTATTTAAGGAAAAAAGAAAGAAAATAATTTTCTGTATCTTTTTAAACCTAAACCTCTCATAATGGTTTATGAATTTTGGCTCACTGATTTGTAGTTGAAATAAAGGCTCAACAAGGGGATATCAAAACCTTGCTGAGTTGTTGCTGTTGAACTTTTCATCTGTGTGTCACTCAAAGGTGTCAGTAGTTGGGCATCTGCATCATCCCAACACGCTTGCTTGACTGAGGTGCTGATCTTTTTAGTATACCAAACACATTCATGCTGTTGAAATGTGGTCTCAGGACCTTAAGTTAAGAGTCCTGGAAAAGTTTATTGTACATCCTTTGGAAATGACAGGGCGAGGCTTCTTCAATGATCCGCCTTCTTGCCTTTTTAGCGTCCTGCTTAGGTCAAAAGTTAATTGCAAGTGCCTTTGCCACATGTGAGATACCAGTTTTCCCAGGCCCATGCATTTTGCTTCTTGCTCCTTTGCTGTAAAGCAGTTTCCTAGGAAAGCCTCGAGCAGTGTTGTTACTGAAGGGGTGTGTGCTATTCAGCATGTTTTGAGGCAACCTCTGAATCCTCTTACTGTAACAAAGATTCAAACTGGAGTTTTCTTACCTGCCATATGCTAAACAAAATTAGCATCTTGGTGATCTCTAAGTTTTGTCCCCATGTTCCTTTGTGAAATTGCTAATCTGTATGAAATAATTTATTGTGAAGAGGTAGATCAGTTTGTTGGCTGTACTGCGGTATCAAACTGACTGTTAGTATTTCTAGAAAAAAAAAATGCTAAGTGACTTATCAGCTACTTCATGTATCTTGGAAGAGGCCAGGCTTAAATTTCACCAAAAAAAAAAGGAACTAATACTGTTCTGCAAACAATGGCAGGTTTTGTTAGATTCGTTCATTCCGCTTCTCTCCCTCCTTCTAAATAGGGCAAAAGTATTTGTTGCTGACTGCTTTCTTTCTTCCCAGGTGCTAGTGAACACTGCCTGCTGTTTTCTGATGCTGGTTGCTAAGCTAATCCAGTGTATGGTGTTTGGTCCTCTTCGTGTCAGCGAGAGGCAGGTGAGGCAGCAAACAAGGAAACTATGAAACATGACAAATGTAGTGATTTTCTATATGGAATTGCTGAAACTGCACAAGAAAAGTAAATTTTACAATATATATCCTACCATTTGGTTAGCTACTATATCCACAGCCACAAGCTTCCGGTTTATTTCTAAGGGAATTTTTCCTATTATATTTTATAAGCCCACTGTCAACTTGAAAATCCTGTTTCTTTAATGAACTCTGCCAGATTTCTTACGAGTGCACCTCACTTCAAAATACTTGTAACGTGTTCTTCTCTATCCTGTCTGCACCTGGCAGCATTTCTCTGTTGCATTTTGTAGTTGTCAGCACTGGCAGTCTTGAGTTCTCTCTTCTTTTGTATCTTGACTGCTGGAGAAGTGCTTTCTATCCTCATACACTGAGTGGATGGTTTATCATCCTGCAGGTTTAAGAGGGAGTAGGCAAGAAAATCCCCAGAGAAAGGAGGTGAGCAGTACTGAGAACTGAGGCTGTTTAGTCCTGCTCTTGGCTATGTGAGAATGTCTATAAAAATTCAGCAAAGGAACAATGAAAACCCAGAGTTTTTAAAAACAGGATCCTGCAGACTATGAAAGCAGCAGCAGGACCTTGAATAGTACCTCTGTATTTTTTAAGAAACCAGTAAGGCAAATGCGTAAGTTGCTTATGTAAATGCAGTAGCACTGTTTTGGAGTGTGCTCACATATCAAAAAAAAGTCTTTAAATGCTGTTCTTTAGGAGGAATCTGGCCATGATGATTTTTGACATGCAGAACTGAAGCACACAAAGCCTCATTAATAACTGTGGATCTCTCAAAGCCTATTGTATTTGTAATTCATACCCCGTAGAGTCTCTGAGTGGTTTGTTAAAACCAAGGCACTATCAAACTGCAGTGGGCCAGATTTTCTATCCCAGTCCACGTTGACTGTAAAGATGTGGAATTTTAACTGATGATAGTTTCCAGGATGTTCTCTACCCTCTTAAAAACTGAAGTGAAAATCAGTAGCAGTGTGGATCCATTTGTGTTTGGGCAGTGGGAGTTTGCCTCAGCTGTCATGTAAAGGAAAGCTGCTTATTAATACTGGTGAACCCAAAACAGCGGCATCATTAAGGAATTCAGGGCCTGTCTTAACTAAACTCCTGGTGACTTCATCGTGTACTTTAACAAAACATTTTGTTTCATAATTTTTTTTTATCCCCTCCCAGCTGGCTTGCTGTCTGCTGCTTGAGAACATCATATTGTTTCTTTCATACTGTGTGTGTGTGGGAATCGTTTTATTTTCGTTGCTCATCTGCCTCATTCTCCCTTGTAGGCATTGTGATTCTTAAGAACAGACTTTGTCATCTTTTCTTAATCATCCTTACTTTTTGGCAGGTTTTTGGAAGCAAGGTGCTAGGTAAATTGGGCATCTTGAGTAGCTAACTGTGGCAGCTCTTGCAGCAGAGAGGACTGTGTGTTTGCAGCCTGGTAGCTGAGTTGCTTGGGCTTGAAGAATCAAAGTGAGATCAGACTTGCTTTGTGCTGAGCACTGTTTTAGGAGTATCGCAGGAAACTGCACTGTGTGCTGTGTAGCACAGTTATGCTGCCATAGTACAAAAGACTAGATAGATACTAAAGATCTGCTAATATTTTTAATACACTTCTTAATTCAGTAAGGGTAATAACAAATACTACTGAACTTGTGTGTGCAGCAGACTTTAGCTAAGGTACTGTTGCATTTCTACTTCCATCTTCTTTTTTTTTTCATTTCCGTTTCTCTTTCTCTTTTTCTCTTTTCCCTTCCTTCCTTGACAATCCGCTGTGTGTGGATTGTCAGTGCTTTCACTACAGTAACCAAGTGTCTTCCATTACAGCACCTTAAGGATAAATTCTGGAATTTCATCTTCTACAAGTTCATCTTTATTTTTGGTGTGCTGAATGTACAGACAGTGGAAGAAGTAGTGATGTGGTGCCTCTGGTTCTCTGGACTTGTGTTTCTCCATCTGATGGTTCAGCTCTGCAAGGATCGCTTTGAATATGTAAGTTTTGAATGAGGGCTGTCTTTTGGGACATGCAAATTTTGTTTCTGGTTCAGGCACTGGCTCATGATAAGGTACAAACAGATCATTTAGACCTTTTCCCCACCCTGCGGTGCTGAATATGTGCACTTCCCAGTAGTTTCAAATACTTGCTTTAAAGTACAATGTCAATCTTACTCCTTCAGTTTTCCCGTGAGACAAATGGAGCTGAAGATACTTATTTTCTTTAATAAATTGCTCCTTATATGTGCCCTGTAATTACTATTACATAACTGCATGAGATGGCTTCATAGCTCTCCTTTGTAAAGACACCTTAACAACAGAACATCCCTTAGATTGGTACCCTTTAGGATGCCTGTTTCTGCAGATTCTGTGCTCAGGTTTCACACTCACTTAGATATACTGAATTTTGACTGCCAGTGTCTTTACAATATACAGCGCAATTTTCTCTCTAAGCTACATTCCACTTTCTGTTAATACCAGGAATAAATTAGGTAGAGATGCAGAAATTGAAGGTTAGGCAAGGAAGAAGAAACTGTAATTTAAACGGTAAATCTTGACCTTTAAACTATAATGGGCCTGCATTTTCCTAGGCTCCTCTCTCCTGGAATGGAAGTTTGACCTAAATTGAATCCATGAATTTCTTTTTGGTAGATCTGGGTTTTGCAGGTTTTTTTTTAATAATGTCCAGTAAGGCCTGTTAATTCACAGGTAGCTGAGCACTTGTATTTGCAACTGGATTGGCTGGGCTTAGGAGAATTGAGACAGCAGTGAACAAGGCAGTCATCTGGCATTTTTAGTGTTGTACAGAAAGCTGTGAAAGAACAAAGGTTATGTGGGAAGAAATCCTTGTTATATTCCTTTTACATTCAAAGCATGCCCAGTCAGTTTTTGCTTGGACAAATGATACTTGTGTGATTTGCCTTGCGAAGACAGGGGCATGTGGAGCTGAACCAGATACAAAGAAGTAAGAAAGAACCCGTTTAAAAACAAAACATGGGAATCAACTTTGTTAATCAGACCAGAGTGAAGCTTTGGGCAACTCCTTCTTTCCTTGTCCTATTCTTTCTCATCCTGCCCTGGAAAAAAGAGGATGGACCAACATCCCCTTGGGTTGCCTTTGATTTAGACAGACTAGGTCTAGCCCTCTGTTAAGGTAGTTTAGAGATTTAACACAGTTTGCGTGCTATTGAATGAGACAACAGTTTTCAGTAGAGTCTGTCCAGCAGTCTCTATCTGCAGCTTAAATTTTTTTTTGGGTAGATGTCTCTTTTTTCCAGAAGAAGATGACAATGGAAGAACTAGGGGATGGAAGACCAAGACAAATTCAGATCAGCTATTAGGTGAAAAATTGGCAAAACATTGCCTGAAGACTCTGTGTTAGGTTAGGTCTTTTTCTAAAGTGCATATTAATCCTAAGCAGATGCTGTGGATTTGATGCGGAAACTACTGTGTCTCTGGTTTTCCTGCACAGGTGATTTAAACATTAGCTCAAATAATCATAATTGTAAATAAAAAAAATTGTAACTGATTGTTAATAAGTGAATGTAAATGACAGTAACATGAATGAGGCTTTGGGATGGTGTGTGGGTTTAGCTTTATTCTTCTTTATTTATTACAGCATTGCATTGTGAAATTGGTGTTATGCTAGAAAGCAAAAGATTTTCCTGAATGAAGTCTTGTTTTGTGAAGTGACAATGGAAGGCAGGGTGGATGAAGTACTCCTCTAAACCTGTCATGTATTTGTGTATTTCTGTTGCAGCTTTCCTTTTCTCCCACCACACCCATGAGCAGCCACATCAGAGTGCTGGCCCTGCTCATAGCCATGCTCCTGTCCTGCTGTGGATTAGCAGTTGTCTGTGGAGTTGTTGGCTACACCCATGGCATGCACACATTGGCTTTCATGGCAGCAGAGGTGAGACTTTCTTCATATGTGTTGTGGTTTCTGCTTTGCCTTTGACTCTTCACTTGGGGGTATCCTGGTACACAACAGATTTACTTTTAATTCCCATAAGAAGGAAACTTTGAAGACACAAACGAATACTCCTGTTTTCCAGAAGTTGCCAGATTGGCATGCTTTCTGTCTTTAGCCTTTAACCCTGAAAAAAATCTTCGTCTGAAGAAGGGAATGAGAGGATAGACCCATAAGATGATGCTGAAATCAAATGACAGTTTATGAAAAAGTAATGATTGTGCTTCATGAGCATTGCAAGAAGGGTTGGTGAAACAGCGCTTGAGAGAGGGAGAGAGTGTGTATGAAAGTGTAATGTGCACTTCAGCCTCTTTCTTTGAGGTTGTGTTTTCTATTTTATTTCTCCCCAAAAGGAGTGAGACTAACATCCTTTCCTTAAGGCATACTCATGGGATTTGCTTATGTTTGTGTAACGAGTTGTGTCTCAGCTGAGATGAGCAAGGCATTTTTGTGCACTCCTGAACACTTTGCACTGTGGAGTGTTTGCACATCAGTATGTTTGTGGAGTGAACATCAGTACGTTTCTGATGTGATGGGTTGTTTCACTCTGCCTGAGGAAGTGATAATCTTAAACAAAGGAGAGGAATCCAGTATAATTGCGAGTATGTTGTGTTAGCACATCCTTAGTTCAGGTAACAAGTAACATATACAATTTATTTTTCTTCTCCTATCTTGAATTTATACTTGGAGTTAGGGAGCAGGAAGGAAAACGACTGATAGTAGGAGAATATGATGCTTGTCACGCCACAGGTCAGTTATTTAATACATCACTTTATTTTTCCCTGGATATGAGAGTATGCAAGACCAGATTTGTAATTAAGCAGTGGAAGGGTATTGGAAGATTTAACAGTGTCTCTAAAAGGTGGGGTCTTGTTGGTGTCATTTCTGTTATCATGGCTTGGCAGAAGGATTATCAGCATTGCACCAGCTCGGGCTAGGTTTATCAGGTGTTGTGATGCCTGTGTTGCCTCCTTAGTGCTGTGCTGTGTGGTAGTGTGAGTGTTTGGGGTTGCAGGATGGGGCCCAGCTGTTCTTTTCCGTGGGAGCTGTTCCATGTGCTGATTAATGAAGGAGTGGCTCAGACAGTGTAAGTATGGGGTCTCCAGCCGAGCCATAGATCCCCTGCTGTGCTGCTGCTGGGCAGTGAGGGACTTTGTGGGGAATGCAGAAGCTTTGCTTGCAGCCAGTGGTATATGAGAACGTTCCTGAGCTGAGGGCTGCACAAGCCCATTGGGTTTGATAGCCCCAGATGTACTCTGGAAAGCTGTCTGATCATTCATTGAACTTGTTTGTATGTCAGCCTCTGTAATATCCAAAGACAACAAATTCCACATTTACTTGCCTTTGTGTACGTGAAAGAGATCTTTGAGTTGTTCTGAATCTTCTGTTTGATAATCACAGAATGACTTGGGTTGGAAGGGACCTTAAAGATCATCTAGTTCCAACTCCCCTGCCATGGGTAGGAAATAATGTCCTTACCTATCATCAAACACATTTATGGTGAAAATAAGCGAAGAGTCATTCTCTGTTTAGTATTTTTCATAGAATTTGTGATTTAATCATCGTCTTTGGCTGTTCTTTTGCTGCCTTTCCTTCTAAGCAAAAGAATTCTAGTCTGTTTATTTTTCCTCATAGGAGATTGTCTAATATCTTGCCATTTTTGAACATTTTAAATATTCCCTGTTTGGATTGGGCAACCATGAGTAATCTCCTTGATTTTAATACTAAGCACTCATGTGAGTGGAATAAAACATTTAGGTTTCTTTCTGTATGGGTACTGGCAGTGATACCTCATAACAGACTTCAAGCTCTTAGTGAAAAACATTAAATCTTTCAGACTGTAATGTTTTTCTGGTGGTGGCTTGTGTGATACTCCTTGAGAGGGACCCTGCCAAGTGTATTCCATTAGTGTGAATGAATTACATTAAGTCGCATTAAGCTAATAATTTCTCTTCTGCAAACATTGATTTAGCTCAGGGTTTTCAATAAAGCAATATAGATGTTTTTCTTGTGTTTTAGGTAGACTTACCTTGTTCTCTGCTGCTTGTCAGCATTTTCTTTACTGCAGAGGGTGGATGTGAAATGTGCAAATGCCTAGAGAAAGTTGAGTAAGGACTTGTCTATATTTTTGAGTAAACATTAATCTTTTTTGCCTTAATATATGGTGTTCTAGAATTATAGTACAGCAAGCAGTGTCCAATCTGTCTATCTTTACATGTTTTTTTCTTAAAGCCAGCTAGTAAACAGTTGGCAGATATGTAGGGTATTGCAAAGGGTTAAATATGCATAGAAGTATTTTAAGAATGCTTTTTACAGATGGAAAAAATTATTCAAACCAACTGGCTTATTGCTACTTTGGGAAGTTAGTGGTTTTGATAGTTCTTCTGTAATTTTTGTAGTACTTATGCTGAAGGCATGCCATCAGACGAGTTTCACAGAAGTGGTTTCAGTTGCTCATTGTAAATCCCCTGGTTCTCAGTGTCGCTTGGCCCCTGCTAACTGCAGGGTGGTGTGGGTGGTCTCTGGGGGAAGCATGTCTGGGTTTTTTCACTGTGAGGATAAATGAAGAGGTGAAGCACTGTGGGCTTGATGGATTACAGAGACTTGATGAGGCCACCGTCTCTTAGATGATAAGAGCCCATGGAAGTTTAGTTACCTTTTTGGTGACTTGTCTTTGCACTTCTGATCTTACACTTTCTGATACACTCAGGTTTTTTTCTCTGTACTTCGCCTAGAAACGTAAGTATGATTAAAGAGAGAAGTTACTTTAGCAGCATTTACATCTCAGCAAAGGGGAGAATTATTTGAAATTAACTTCCTCAAATTCCTGTTATTATTCAGTTCTTCCAGTTTTTTTTTTTTTTTTTAAGAAGTAGGATGAGGAGAGTTAGTTGGTGGGATTGTGGTCTCAACACTTGCTGAGTGATAATAATTGAAAAAGGCAATAAGTCCTTTGTAGTCAGGAAAAAATGACAACAGCAGTAACGCTACTGGCTGCTTTTATAGCATCATGTCTTTGGGAAGAGTTTCTTCCGTGTTTATTTATGAACTTCTTGGTTGTCTCAGGTATATTGTGCACACAGTCACCTATAGTGACCCTTGGTTCACAGGAATTTGTTAAGCTGCAATAAATGTGTTTTATGTTTTAGCCCTTGAGCTCCTGCATCTGAACCACTGTCCCTGCCAGAATGTTGTTAACATGTATGGTTTTTTTCTTCCTCTTTTGCAGTCTCTGCTGGTGACAGTCAGAACTGCTCATGTGATTTTACGGTGAGTAGCTTATGTTTTACAGGATGGTCACTCAGGATGGTAGTGCATATAGCATGTTGATGTAAGAGGTGTATGTAATTACCTCATTGAATTGCAAATGCATGTTTGGAGATTGAGGGCAGCCCTGAGGAGAGACTTGGGGGTGTTGGTGGATGAGAAGCTTGACATGACCCAGTACTGTGCGCTTGCAGCTCGGAAAGCTCAATCACGTTGTGGTCTGCATCCCCAGCAACCCCAGTGTGGGCAGCAGGTCCAGGGAGGGAATTCTGCCCCTCTGCTCTGTTCTGCTGAGACCCCGCCTGGAGTGCTGCATCCAGCTCTGGGGCCCCCAACACGAGAAGGATGTGGACCTGCTGGAGTGAGTCTGGAAGAGTCCTTAGTGATTGTCAGAGGAATGGAGCACCTGCCATGGAGACAGGCTGAGAGACCTGGGGTTGTTCAGCCTGGAGAAGAGAAGGCTCTGGTGAAACCTTAGAGCCTCTTCCAGTACCTACAGGGACTCCAAGAGAGCTGGAGAGGGACTTTGGACAAGGGCATGGGGTGAGGGAATGACTTCGAACTGACAGAAGGCAGAGTTAGATTAGATAGTAGGAAAAAAAATCTTCCCTGTGAGATTGGTGAGTCACTGGCCCAGTGAGTGGTTGCCCAGAGAAGCTGCGGATGTCCCATCCTGGAAGTGGTCATGGCCTGATTGGATGATGCAGCCAAAGGGATTGGAAAGAGATGGTCTTCAAGATGCCTTCCAACCCAAACCATTTCAGGTTGATGAGATGAGTGGGGGTGGTTAACTTTAGCCTGTGCTGTTTTTTAAACACAGGTTTTGCAGTTGGCTTTTTTTGTTTTGAGTGATGTGTGTGTCTTATCCTGAAGCCTTTATTTGAATAAAAGATTGTACTGGTGTTTAGGTAGTTACAGGAACACTTATTTTAAAGACAGCTAGTAAACAGTTGGTAGATATGTTGGATAGTACAAAGGATTAAATACGTGTAGAAGCATTTTAAGAATGATTTTTACAGATGGAAATGCATTTTAGGAGTGCTTTTTACAGATGGGGGTTGAAATGCATGGATAGCTTTAGTGGGTGGTGATAGCTTCAGGCATAGATTAAAGTGGATAGGTGCTGCTGGATGAGGGTTGATAGAATTTACTTTATGTCATTCTACAGGGTTTGTTTTAAGGTCTTGGTCTCTCAAAGTTTTGCTTTGAAAAAGTCACATGCATGTGTGCCTGTAACACACCTGTGAGCACATAAGTAGGACATGGTGTGTAACACAGGAGCCTCTTTGTGCAGGTCACTGTCAGCATTTCAGGTCTGACACTGAGCTGTGATGACTCACCTGAGAAACACCTCACGTGCTGAAAAATGTGCTTCTGCAGTTACTATAATGCTAAGATTGAGTTTTGGTACATGAAGTCATTTTTAGCAAATGCTGCGTCTTTTCTATCAGCTGGCAGTATCTGTAGTGTCAGTGTGGGCTACGCATTGACTGCTTTTTGCTTTTTTAAATATTGCTGTTTGAAATCAGTAACATTAAAATAAATCCCCCTGGACAGAGCACCAGACTTGTGGGCACAGGGCCTAGGAAGGACAAAGGGCAAACAACAGTAGTTGTTTGAAAATGGACAAAATAGTTTGAATTATAGAGATGCTATTTAACAAAAAAAGTAAGAATAATGTTAATTTCCCCACTTTTGCAGATACGTAGTTCATCTCTGGGATCTCAACCATGAAGGAACGTGGGAGGGCAAAGGCACTTACGTTTACTACACAGATTTTGTCATGGAGCTAACCTTGCTTTCCCTGGACTTGATGCATCATATTCATATGCTGGTATGAAATACTGGACATAATGCTGAACAAATAGACTTAAAGGGTATTGAGTGTACATATTTTATATATCTTTTTACTTTGCTTATTTTAAAATCAGATATCACAGAGAAGTTACTTAAATAGAGATGAAAATATAGAGGGGGATTCTGGCATTCTTCCCTCCTATGTAGTTGTACTCATCACAAATAACTTTGTTAAGGAGTATTAGCTACTGCATGTAATTATCTGTTTAGTAGGTGTTTAATTAGCTTTTTTATTCAGTAATATCAGACTGAATTATTTTCATTGGCAGCAGGGGATGCTAAGCTGGACAGGACTGAATACAGTTTATCCTCATTAGAAATTTGGCTGTGCTGCCAAAGTTGTATCTGAAGAGGTAATGAGTGGTAGTACCTTTGAACATGCATAGTTGGTCTGAATGGACCCAACAAAAGAGAAATTCTTCAGGGCTGGTTTCTCGATTTCTTTGTCTTCTAAGACCTGATGCAGCTTCTTGTTTCCTGTGGTGCTTGTTTCTAATACCTGCTCTGTTTTTTTCCCAAGCTGTTTGGCAATATCTGGTTGTCAATGGCGAGCCTGGTGATTTTCATGCAGCTGCGCTACCTGTTCCACGAGGTGCAGAGGCGAATTCGGCGGCACAAGAACTACCTGCGTGTGGTCGGAAACATGGAAGCCAGGTGAGCCTCTTACTTGCTCTGCAGTCTTGATGTAGATCTAGTAGAGAGGACACTCTTTCTGGTTTTGACAGATACGTTGGATTGACTTGTAGAATGGCAGTATTACTGGTAATGTATTAAGTAACAAAAAGTGAACTCCCCTGTCCAGCATTTCTTCTCCTGTATTGTCTTGCATACTACCTTAGTGGGGTGACAGAAGCTCTGCAGAGCTCTGCTTGTTTCAGCTGTCAAATACTGGCTTGGCTGGGATGGAAATCAATGCTCTTAATTTCATTAGGCCACAGTATTCAGTTACTGACTGAAATGAAATCAAAATATTAATGAAAACCTGCCTAGCTTTACCTGTGTATTTACTAAACCTGAAGCAAACTCTAAGACTCTGTACCCAAAGTGGAGCTGAGAGCACCTTGGCAGTACTTTAGTCCATTCCCTTTTAGTGAGGTAATATGGAGAAACTGGGAAGCCTGCTAAAACCTAATATTCTACCAGATAGTACTGCGTCTCTGATCTGATGTTTTCAAAATTCTTAAATCCAGTGGTTTCAAAATGTTCTTAAAAATTTTAAGAGCCACAAGGAGTTTTATTCTTTCTGTACATCACTGTACTGTTTTAATTTTGGGCCTCTGTGGGTTTGATTAATTCTGATTCCTGCTGCTGTAGTCCAGGTAGAGAAGGCTGGCTTGTCTAGAAATTCGTGAGGTTTTCTTTCTGGAAAGTCATTTAATGGCTGTGATATCAGGTTAAGAGCTGCATAATAAAGTTCATCCGCAATGCATTGCTTCTTTTCAGTAAGATGCAGCCACTGAACCCCTTTGAGCTGCTCAGAAAGCTGTTTGAGTTGCATATGTCACAGACTTCTTGTCTGAGTGACTTGATGTGTTTTGGTCATTCTGATTGTGCTGGAAGAACCACATTCTACCTTCCTTCTGAAGCTGCCTTTATGTGGTTGTTCTTCAGGTATATTCCACACCAGCAGTGCTATGAAATGTTGTTACATCACTCACCTCTATATTGTCCGTGTTTGGATACTGTGTAGTAAGTCTTCAAATGGCACTGTAGCTTAGAAAAAAGGGAAAAAAGTCAAGACAAATGGGAGTGGCAAAATCTGAGGCCAAAATTAGTCAGACCATAAATGCTTATGATCCCAAAGAGACAGCTTAATGGGTACAGCTATTAAAACTCATTTAGAAAAATGACATAAACCAAATCTATACAGATTATAATTCAAGGATCTCAACAAAATGATCATATAACTGTCTCTTGGAAGGTACTAAGTCAAAGCTTTTTTGCACTTAGGATGTATGAGGAGATGTGGAAAAAAAGTGCCTGCAAAAGGCATCAGAGGGATGTATGTATGTGTGCTCCTTTGCAGTGTAGCGTGAGTTACCAGAAAAACCCCAAATCTGCTGGCATACCTCTCTTAATGAAAAGTTAACATGAAGGGTAGGGTTTTCTCAGTGCTGGATTCTCTAGAGGAGGCCATGCTGAGCTTGTGTAGTCATTCCTTCTGTATCTTTCTGTTTCTTCTTCGTAGGTTTGCAGTTGCAACACCAGAGGAGCTGGCAGTGAACAATGACGACTGTGCCATTTGCTGGGACTCCATGCAATCCGCACGGAAACTCCCTTGCGGCCACCTCTTCCACAAGTACGTGTCCAGGCTGGGGAGGGTGCACCCAGCTGAGAAGGGAAAGGATAGATGGGCATGGCTGAAATTTACTGTGGGATGGCAAGTAACAAACTACCAGCAGAGCTCTTGGGTGCTTGCTGCCTGAGTTGTCTTGGTCTGCTTCTGATAACAAAGTACAAGTCCTGTTCACTCCAGTCATTTTCATATTTGAGTTGTTCACCTGGTGCACTTCTTTCCCCCCAAACTAAGAGTGTGTCCCTTGTCAGTTAGTGGGTAACTAGTGTTGAGTTTCTCAAATGTGGGTCGGTAGGTTTGTTGTGTGGAGGTTGTGTTGATTTTCAGGTGAAGAAGAAAAATGGGAGCTGGATCCTTAAGTACCTTCCAGATACCAGCTTTAAGGAGAAAACAGGGAATATTTTTAGATAGTGCATCCTCACATGGTGGTGAGTCCCCCGGGACAGTTGTGGAGGCCAGGTCTGAATCTGTGGTTTCAAGGGCAATGATTCTATCAGGGCTGTAAAAGAGGTTAGCCAAATCAGCAGAAATGGTCTCTAAGCAGCTGGTAGGTAGAATGGGGAGACTTTGGGCCAAAGAACCTCTCTATACACTGCTTCTTACACTCATTCAGTATTGAATAGTAGCAGATGTTTGTGGGCACAGTGTGCTGAGCTGGATGTGACTTTCCTTGGATCTTTTGTAGCAGTGCTTACACTTCCATGCCTGTGCTTAAATGTGAAAAGAGATACAGAGATTGAATCAGGTGTTTCTGGAGTTTCTGGGTTTCATGTGATGAATATGCCGGTCAGTTAAATTGTCCCTGTGGCGTTACTTTCTGTAAATAGCTTTTTACTTTTCTGGTAACTGTCAAACCAGAGGTTGTAATCTATGTGCTAATTTGTTGTCATTTATGACAAACCTTGCCATAAATATTTATCTGTGTTCCAAGAAGTCTCTAATGAGATAATGTGCCTCCATAGCAGAAACTCCTCTTCCAGTGCTACTGAATCATGTGAATATTTAATCACCTGCTGAGCACTTGAGAAGCCCAGGGTCTTCTCTTCAGAAAGGCGTTTTTTCTGTATTTAAAAGGATCCTTTTGTATTTTTTTTCTGAAGCAATTACAGTTCTGAAGCAAGTTACACTCTGTGGTGCTTTAGGGAGGGAACATGTTACAGTGGATGGCTTGCATATAAGACCAGATGTAACTAATAACCCTATTTACAACCTGAGAGTGGTTTCTCTCCTCATAAAAACCTGGTGATTTTGTCAGCAGGCTGAACACTGTGTCCATTTTCAATTATGTGGGATTTTTTTTTCACCATCAGTTATTTGGAGTGGAAGAGAAGGTGGCAGGGAAGATTTGTGTTGCTGCAGTCAACCTTGTTCCTAAATATTAAGGAAATTTAATGGGAGTAGGTCTCTGAATCTTCTAGGCATGTTGAAACTCTCTCCTTTACCTTCTAGGAAGCAGGCAATTTCAAGAGTTGTTGCTCTGAAAGGTTGGCAGCCTTGACCTGGTGTTGGCCTTCCTCTTACTGAGGTGCTGTGGGTGACCAAGCCCTTCTGTCTGTGTGGTACACAATGGGTGTGACCACAGCTGGCTTTTAGGGCCTGGTGCTGATGCAGCTGACACGGGGTTGTGCCCATGCCATCATCTCGGCCATTGAGCCGTTGAGGAGCAGCAGCAGCGACGTGGTGGCAGCTTGGGAAACTGTGTGCTTCCCAAGTGACCTTTGGAGTACAGCTCTAGCAGAGGTTTGAGTTCACTGTGGGCAGGGTGGTTTTCCTGTGGTCAGGGAGGTGACATTGGACAGCAGTGCCACTGCCAGCATGCTGGTTGTGCTGGTGACCAAGGTGGTGGAAGGTGGCAGATTTTTGCTGTGGTGCTTTGGTTGTATCCGGGAAACCCATCACTGTGTATCCCTCCATGCAATATGATGGAAAACAATTTGGCAGAGTTTCAGGAGTTGAACAGAATGCTTGTATCCTTGACTTCACTGTAGTCCTGTAATTAGGGCTTTTCCCTTGCTCTGTCAATCCAAACCTGTGATCTGTGCCTTCATTTTGTTTACAAATACACAACTTTGGGAAGAGGTTTCTTTGATCTTTTTGTATGTCTTTACCTTTTTAAAGTGTTTCGAGAACTTCTGGGGAAAAAACCTACCCTTCAAATCTGAAGTATGTGTTATAATATTGGGAAGTGTTGAGCCTTGTGAAATTCAGTTCTTCCAAACTGGAAATTAGGTTTAACTTGAGCAAATACTGCAATTGGGTCATATCAGCATGAATCAAGAAGCATACACAGCTTCGAGTGTTTCAACCTGCATTTCAAACACTTCTCACTTTCTGCAGGACAGTAAATGTTCAGAATTAAGTAAGGATTATAATGGCACGGAATTGCTAGTATTAATAAATCTTTTTAGAGAGTTCCTGGAGTGGTACTGACTTTTGTGGTTTGGGTATTGGTATTTTGAAAAGCTGTTTGAAAACACTGGAGGTGCTATTGCCTCATCACAGGCAGAACTGCTATTTGAATGTCAGGATACATTAACTATGTGTCCAGTTGGTTTTTGCCTTTTTCAGTTGGGAATGGTGAGAGAAAAGAAATGCTTTCTTTTCCCTTCCAGGCAAAACTTGGTTGTTCTGAGCTAGAGGGACAGCAAACTTGGAGAGTGTTTTAAGCTTGCAATAAATCTGCATACATGTTTATAAAAAGTGAACACTTGAGTATTTTCAGCTGAAAGAAATAAGAAACCTATGCCAGAATCATCAGGAGCCCATTAAGGGTATCTCTGAGCAGTCCACATGTTGGTGTTGTGTACAGAGTATGCTACAGCTGCTTGATGTACTTGTGATAGTGGTGTCTTGGAAAAACACTGCAAGCTCACCGCAGTATTACTGTTTTCCTGTCAGCTCGTGCCTGCGGTCCTGGCTGGAACAAGACACATCGTGCCCTACCTGCAGAATGTCTCTTAATATCACTGACAGCCATCACGTGAGGGAGGATCACCAACGGGAGAATCTGGATGAGAACCTGGTTCCTGTGGCAGCAGCAGAAGGCAGACCACGCCTGAACCAGCACAATCATTTCTTCCACTTTGACGGTGAGCTGAGCACATTTGACATCCGCTGCTGTTGCCCACATAAACAAGGGGAGCAGCCTGCTGTAGAAGGGAATTCTGTCTGTGCTTCAGCTGAAACTCAAACCATTCTCTGCTTGTGTTTGTCAAACACCTTTGTGTTTCTGATGGTTCTTTTGCAAGAGCTCAGATGTGTCTCTGAGGTTTCCCAGAGCTGTGGAGATTTCTTGAAAGATTTCTGGATTTGTTGTGGTCAGCAGCTTCAGTTACTGGCATTTATTCATTGTGTGCTATGTTGACAAGCAGAATGGGAAATTACTGTGTCTTTTTTTGTTACCATGTGGTGGTTAATCAATGACAGTCAAAGAGAGGAAAGAAAGCCCTCTGCGCTGCAGTCTAAAAGTCAGTCTTTCCCCTATCCCTTAGTTAATGTGTGGTTGTCAAAAGTCCATTTGGCACTCAATTTACAAGACACACACCTGCAGTGCTTGGTTAGGTGCAGAAGATTAGTCTCAGAAGGAATCATGTAACCACAAGAGTTTTACATGTTTAGGGTTTTTTAGTAGTGTGTTACAAGTACTCACAAAGCAGATGTAATTTCAGGCCATGGTAAGTTCTGTGTATGGAGACAACTTGTCTTGAAAAAGGCAATTTATGTTGTTTGTCTTCCAGAATTTTTTTAGAATTTTGGTATTGGTGTATGCTTGTCTTCCACAGTTTCCCAGATTTTGATGGCAGTCTTGGTGTTTGTCAGTAGATTTCAGTACTGCAAATATTCATCTTTGGGCTCTGCCCTTGTGGAGCAGCCATGAGGCAGCTGAGATGCTGCAAACTTACACAGTGACCTGTTCCTCATCTGTGCTTGTTTTGAAATCTTTGGAGATTGCGGGGGGAGAATAATGGGCAGAGAAGGGTCAGACAATTTCTAGGTACATGGAGGCTGGCTGATAGCTTCTGCATGGCTTCCACTCCGGGGGTGCTTTAGGTCTCCAAAGGACATTTATGTTTAGAATAACTCTGTGTTTTTGATGGCTGTCCTCCCTAGTGCTCTCCGGTGGCTTGGAGACCTGCAGAATTACCATGGAGATAGAAGGAGAAGTGGCATAGAGCAAAGCCTGTGTTTATTTAAGTGGCAGCACAGAAGGAGGAGGGAGCCACCCATGTGCCCTACTCTGTTGAGCTGAAGCACACGATTTCAGGAGTCGCTTTGTTCAGTTACTCCGTGTCCCTTTGAAGTAGTATTTCTCAGTGATGACCCATTTTGGGCCTGGATTCAGATTGCTTAGAAGCTGTCCTGTTCTTTGTAAAATCGCTGGATTTATTAATATATTCCAGAACTGGATTTGACTCTGGATTATTTTAATTTTCACTTTATTAGGAAAATTAAAAAAATGAAACAAGGGTGTGTTGTTTCCTTGATCCTCTTCCAGCCCCCACATTGTTAAACCACTATGACAGTGTGTTTGAAGAGAGTAATGGCAGTTGCTGATTCCCTCCCCAACCATCTCCATGTCTGGGAGACCTTAGGGATAGGTTGCACTGCAGAACTCCCTACATGTACCTTGTGGAATATGAAGACTTGCATTAAATACGCGTAGAAGTACTTGGCCAGCTGAGATCCTCATATTCTTTCTTGACTTCCTTGGTGATTTCTTACTCCCAGGCTCCCGAATTGCCAGCTGGCTGCCCAGTTTTTCTGTGGAAGTGATGCACACCACCAACATCCTTGGAATTGCACAAGCCAGCAACTCCCAGCTCAATGTTATGGTAAGACTGCACCTCAGCCTTCCTGTTTGTGTTGTGTAGGGGGAAGGGTTACATGGAGATGGAGAGCATAAAGGGGAAGGAAGTCAAAACAGTGGTTAGGCACTAGATGAAAGCTGTTTTTCTGAGTGAGAGCAGCTTTACTTTCATGAAGTTAGGGCTATATTTGGGTTCAAATGTGCCAGCATAAAAGAACTGGTCTGGAGGCAGGTGAATGAGGTAGAAGAATGATTTGTTCTTCTGTGTGGATAGGCAGACTTTTTCTCAGTGTGCTTAGTGCAACTTCTTTAGCTCTTTTTCACTTCACTGACAACTTTCGGCACCAAAAGGTGTGAGTCTGTAACCAGAGAGTTTAGCTGTTGATTGAGCAGGAAATGGTCAAACTCATTCTATAGCTTTTGCTCCGGCTTTTAAATCTTTATTAGCACTAAGCTCCAAAGTAGCAATTTCAGTGTCCTGTCTGCATGAGGTGGGCTCTCTAGCACCCTCAGCTTTTGCTGATTCATGATGATGATGATAGAAGTGTATAGGATGAAATTCCAGATTTGTTGAATTCATCCATAAACAGTCTAATGTGGTACAAAAAGAAAAGGATGTGACCTCATGGAACGCTTCATTTTTTTTTTTCAAGAAGTGCTGTTTCCTTTGAGTTCTTCAAGCTGCTGTGTTCTGTACCATGTTAATAAATGTTCAGTGAGGTGTCTCATGAAAGTGATGGAATTTTCTGAATATTAGGTCTTTCCCATAGCCTTTACTTCTGTTTAAACATCATCAGGGTAAGGCCACTATTTTTAGAGTGTTTGAGGCAGGGAGGGAGCAATAAGGTGTTGGCAGATGATTTATTAGTTAAATATGCAGGAACTCTCCATTCAAGGTCAGATTAATTTTTCTTTTACTGGACACAGAGACACAAATGGGCTTTTGTTAAGGATGAGTAATGGTTTTTTAGGATTGTGTATTATCAAAAGTACAGTAGCAACTTATATTAAACTGTCTACTTTAATGGAAAGGCACACATTAGCAAATTATTAAAGTATTACACATTTTTAATAGAAAGTAAGTGAAATTCTCCTTTGTGTTACTGGACAAAAACCTAGGGAAGTATTCTGAAGGGAAAGCAAGAGGCTGAAATGCTGAATCAGTTGGTTTGGTCACAAGTTAGTACAATGGAGGGTTAGGTTTGCAGTAGTTGCTTGTGTTGGAATTCACTGTCAGTTGGTGTATAGTTTTTGCTTTGCTCTCAAAACTCCTCCACCTTTCTTTTCTTATTGCTATTCTCATTCCCCCCTGCCCCCCATGACTTTGGACATTAGTGAAAATAGAGATTTTTAATATTTAATGTAACCTAGTTGTTGGACTGTAAAAGCATATTATTTGTCTGCTCTCCTACCTTTACTTACTCAATTTGGATATTACTTAACTTAATTAAATTAATTCTTTATTCAATAACATCAGTTCCCTGACAATTCAGTTTAATGTACTTGAATTTTCAGACCCTATTAAACTGGTTTGTAGGCAGGATGGCTGGAGGGAGTGGGTTATTAAAACTTGCTCCACTTGTCCTTATTGGTACCATTTTGAAACCAATCTGGCAAAAAGCAAAATTGGTTTTTTCTTCCCATTATTGATCTAACTTTCAGTCACCCATGAGTTTTGTATAGATCTTTATTAGAAAGGCTGTCATAAGAAGAGGGTTGGGAAGCTTTTGAAGCCTTTGTGCATCTACAGGCACTGTTCAGGGCCATGTGGTGTCTCCCTAGGAGCTGCAGTTTTGCTGTTGACTTCAGTGGAGGCAGCATTTTGCCCTGGAAGTCAATGCCAGTATGGGTTTTCTTTCTCTCTTCCTTCTGTGTGTGGGTTTGCGTATCATAAGCAGCATCTTTGAGCTGATAATATTTTTAATATCTCTTTCTGTTGACATACTTATCAACTAACTTCTATTTAGTGCTGATACGGACTCTATTGCTTTCTCCAGGCCCATCAGATTCAGGAGATGTTCCCTCAGGTTCCTTATCATTTAGTTCTGCAGGATCTGCAGCTAACTCGTTCTGTAGAGATCACCACTGACAACATCCTAGAAGGGCGCATCCAGGTGCCTTTCCCCACACAGGTGAGTTATAAGACTGTGCACCTAAAATTACTTTCTTTCTTATCACAGCACTGAGCCTGTTAATAATGAGTGAGGAGAATGAAGCAAGTTGAAGCACTGGTGAATCTGGGATTTGTTTTTCCCTTTGTTTAAATCTCTATAAATGCAGTGTATTCAGTCATGTACCAAAAAGATATTGAAAATATCCTAGCTAGACAAGAGACAAATATTTGCTCAGTTAAAGCAGCTCTTCCTGGTCTCTCTTGTGCAGAGCTTTTAGAACATTTCCAGTTGATTTCTCTGCTGACAGATAATTGAATTGTACCACTTAGGAAGACTTTTTGCAAAGAAAGTCGGTAAAATGATGCCTTGTTCTTAATTAGTGCCAGCAGATTTCAGGAAAGCAGTCTGGGGACACTGTTTCTGTTAATAAGAATATTGAATTCTGGTTCTGTGCACATCAGATAGTACTGTTATCTGGAGACTGCGTGTGGGGAAGCAGAGAGAATTCTCTCAACACAGAGCATTCTGTTTATTGCTAACTTATCTGTTTCTAAATTGAACACAACGCCTGACATTGCAGAGGGCAGAGTTTGAATGTGTTCAAAGAACTCGGGTTTTTTGCCATTTCCCACACTGTGTTAAACCCATGATGTTTGCATTTCAGCGTGCAGATAGCATTAGACCTGCACTGAACAACTCTGTGGAAAGGCACAGTACAGATCAGGAGGATACTGGAACTGTCACACAGGTAATTTGGCATAAAAATGGGCGAAAAGCACAATTAGAAGCTGCATGGACTGGTAGGTGTCTGGTTCTGTACCAGGTCAGGTTGTTGGCAGCCCTTCCTTGCATTTCATGTCAGAGCTAACATGGTCAGGCAGATAAATCAGACATGAGTATGATGCCCCTGCAGAGGATTATTTGTGTGCTTTTCTTTTTTGTCCTCAAGGGAAAAAGTTGAGGAGTTGAGCTGCTCCGTACCTGTTCCGCTGGGTCTGCAGAGGTCTTGGCCCCAAGTACAATCCATGGGATCATTCTGTGGGGCTATCCCTCCCTCCTCAGGGATGTGGCAGTGCTTTGAGGCGGTCTAGTGGTGCCCCACGTTATCCCAGCACATTCATGCGCGTGGTACTGGAGCCTTTTGGTAAATTCCAGCACTGGGATTTTTGCTGAGAGATGCTGAACACCTATACTTGTGTTTAAAGTTGCAGTGTCCGTACTGTGCTGACTTGGGCTCTGGGATTCCTGCTTGGCTCACCTACCTAATGGGAAGTGACATTTGTCTTGGTGTTTGCTCTCTGAAGGCACTGTGTCGTGGAGATGGCATTGCTGGCCTGTCTCTAGGGCTTTGGGATGACTCGTTTTGCACATCAGCTGCCTAAACCTGTGTGTTGTGCTGTGATGCTGCTGTGTCTGGGCTGTTGGGGCTGGAGCAGCAATCCTATGGAATCGGCCATCGTGGCTCCTTGGCAGCTCTGCCAAAGGCCCAAAACCAGGTAGTAGGAGCTGATTTGGCCAGTACTTCCCTGGAGCATCCCACTTGCTTGAGTCATCCTCTGGGATACCAAATGATGGTTACACCCTTCAGCCCTTCACTGAGGTGATTTGTCTCTTTGACACCACCACGCTTGGTTATCACCGTGGTTCTGCGTCGCAGGGCTGATCTGATCCTGTCTGACAGGGTGTGATCAGGATGTGCTGTTTCACCTCTGCTGCTGTAGCAAGAGCCATCAGCTCAGTTTTTGGGTTAGTGTTATCAGCTGGCTGTCAGGGGGGAGAGGTGCCATGTGGGGGCTGCCAGCTCTTCTCTTGGCACACTGTGCTTGGCACAGTTGCCAGCCTTGCTCCAGCAGTCTAAAACAGGATAATTTGGGTGCTGCAGAACCCAGTGAACCAAAGCCTCATAAATTCCCTTCTTGAGCACAAATAATCTTTGCAAATACATTTGTTATTCTTTCCTTAGTATGTGGATTTCTGCTTTTTCAACTCTTTACTGTTGCATCACTTGTCAAGTCAGCTGCAGAATCTGACTTTCAAATGCCCCATTTTCAGAGAGCATTAATTATGAGTAATTAATGTTTGTCTTTGACATTACTTTCAAACGTGGCATAAAAGATACAGCATTATAGGATACAGGATCTTTGAGCATGGTTTGAAATATCTTTGTTCTGCTTTTTGGCTGGGCTTTTCAAAGGAACCCAAGGGAGTTGGGTACAGCAGGTGAAACTCTGGTTTCTTCCAGTGCCTCAGAAAATGACGGTTCTTTGTAGCTTGTTGTTTTGATGCAAAGAAGCCCAAATTTCGCAAAGACTTATGCCTTACTTCCTTTTATTTTAGACCGAGAGAGTGCCACTTGAACTGAACTCCAGACTGGAAGAAATGGTGGAATTCAGTGAAATGGATGCAGAACCTAATGAAGCAGAAGATTTTGAGGCCAGGGGAAGTCGCTTTTCCAAGTCAGCTGATGAAAGGCAGCGTATGTTGGTTCAGCGGAAGGAGGACTTGTTGCAACAAGCTCGAAAGTATGTTCCTTCCCAAAACTCCAGCCTGGCCACTCAGGTGGAGACCCCCAGAATGGGTTTCAAATGGATTAGGACCACTGAGAGCCTGGGTTGATGCGAAAAGCAGTAAGAAGAATGAGTACATCTACCACAGCAGACTCAGGATGATGTTTGACACTGCTAAACCAAACTCTGAAATAGCATCATGTGTCCCAACATGCACACAGCTTCCTGTGCAGTTGATCCAAAGCTCTTTGAAATCAAAGGCTCCTTTTTCCAGCTTCAGTGGGCTTTAGTCTGAGCATTTACTGAGAACAGGTTACTTGGGCTGAGTCCTTTAGTAATCTTTAGTTCGGCTCCTGGCACAGGTGTCAGCCCTCACTGCCTGTGCTCTTACAGCTGAAATTCCTGTCAGGCACTACTTTTTCCAAATACAGAGCCCAGAGCAGCATAGATCTGACAGGTGACCCTTATTAGACCTCACCAGAGGAGCTCAGCACCAGCCAGTCAGGACCGCTGCAGGGAGAGGGACCAACTTGAACTGTTTTTTTAGCCCAAGCAGTAATAACTGTTACAGGTAGAATTCAACTTTTTTACTGGTATTCCAGTTATGTTGGAATCTACTAGCATCCAGTTGCTGATTAAGCAGAGAAGGAAAAGCACATCACTGATGTAGAAAACACTTTGTAGTGTTTTTAACAAGTGTTTTCCCTTCCTTTGTATTGCAGAGACACTGCTGAGAAGGGTCTACAACAACCCCACTGAGTTCCAGGTCCTTTGGTGTTGTCAGGCTACTGCTGCTCTTTCTCTTTTCCACACTGAAATGCCTTATAAATACCTGGGGAGGTGACACCTTTTATAAGTCTATAAACAGACTTGCTCCTAGACTTAATTTTTCCTTGATGTTTGAAAAAAAGTCTTTTAGGGAGACAGAGTATTTTTGACTTTCTGGTTTACTGGTTTGAAGAGCTGTTGAATTTGAAACAACTGGTTTTTGCCATTAAAGTGTAAAAAATTCACTGGGATGTTAACTCTGGCAGCAACTTCCTTGTCCTCTGGCCTTAGGTTACACTGTGCAGCCCCTAGTGCCCCTTCTGTCACGGGCTTACCCGCTGTCATCAGGGAGTGGTAGGCAGTGCCAGAGGCTGAGGAGTGGAGTAACAGGAACAGAGGGATTCGTAACTCACCTGCTGTGAGTGGCTCTGAGTTGAGAGGACAGCCCTGACCTTTAGAACTGGTTCCTTCCCACAGGCACAAGGATCTTGCACAAAACCTAAGAGCTCCTGCCAACTCTGCAGTGCCTGTTGTAGGTGATGCGGGCTTTTTTTAGGAGCACACAGCTCATGTGCACTTTTATTGAGGCATTTTCCTGCTAGTTCGCCTTCCAGCCCTTCCCTACTGCGGGGATGTGTTTTTCAGAGCCAGAACGAGGGGGGTTCTGCTCACTCATCTTTTCCTTTTCCCCCTCAGGCGTTACTTAAACAAAACCTCCGATGAGGAGCTGAGCACAGAGAAGCCTTTGCTTGAGGGAGCGACGGCCGACGCCGTCACCCTGCGCCGCAGGACCCTCGCTGCTGCCGCCGAACGGAGACTTCAGATGCAGCAAAACTCTTAGCGCTTGCTGCCCCTCCTTCCTCCTCCTCGTGAGCAACGTTGAATAAATAAATTAAATACAAAAAACCCTGCGCTTTCTATACCAGCAGGAAAGTGTCTCTTCAGAGTTCAGCTGGCTGTGCTGCCGAGTGAGCTGGCTGCCTCTCTGCTGTATAAAGCATGTGGTCTAATAATGTTTGGACAGCTGACAAATTAACCTTTTTTGTAATATTTTCTATGTGACGTTGATCCTCTCCACAACAAAAGGCAATTTCTAAACCACGGGCATGATTTCTGCAGCTGGCATGAGCTACGGGGCTGACTGCACAGCAGAGGCTGGGGGTTCTGAGGTAGCTGTGGGTGCAGGTCACGGAGCGCATGGGCACGTTCTGCTCGACATCAGGGGCAGTTACTCCGAGGGAAGAAGCTTACAAGCTTGCAGCAAGCTGTGTTAGACGAGCAGGCTCCTCAGTCCCTGTTCCTTCAGCAGCCAAGGGTGTTACGTAGGGCAGCTTGAAGGGCTGGGGGAGCGTCGCTGGGAGGTTCTTACACTGGATGAAGTTGTCTGGCTACACAACACAGGAAAACCTGAGTTCATGAATTGTGCAGCAAAGCGCTGATTCACGCCGATTCCAGCATGAAATAGTTCACTGTTGCTGGGCTCTTCTGCACTGGCAGAGGTCTGGCTCTGTTCATCCCGAAGGCTGCACTTTTCCTTTCCTTTTATGTCCAGAAACAAGCAAGGGACAGAGGGGGATGGAGTGAAGAAGAGGGACCTAAGGCAAGGTTACAGCGTTGCCATGAGCCGAGGGAGTTGAAAGTAAAACCTGCCTGTCCTGGACTCCAGCGCAACACGGATGGGACGGCGCGGAGATCGCTCCAATATCTTGCTTTTCATTTCATTTTTAACCCCACAACCTCACCATGAGTTTATTCAGAAAGATTGGAGGAATGGGGGCAGCTGGACCTTTGCTGGCTGCAGCCCAACCTGCTAACCTGGATTTTCTTAAGAACTTTTGAGATCCCCTTGGCGCCGCCGCCGCTAGCTTACATAGTTCAATTTTACATGGCAGTGACTTAATTTTTAAACTATTGAAGAGTGAGTTCTAGTTTCACCGTCCTTTAGAAGGAGCCCAGTATTATCTAGAATTGTTGGTAACTTTTTTACTGTTGGTTTTTAGCTGAAGGTGAATTTAATGAGAGGAATTGCATTGATGTTTAGGTGAAAATAATTTATTTCAATAAAATTCTTTGGGAAGCCTTACCTTGCAATGCTATTAGTAAACCTCAAAAATTTTTTTTGAGATCTTTGGTTTTGCCTAGAACACAGCTGTTTTGTTTTTATTGTTAAAAAAAACCAACCAAACAAAAATAAAACCTTGATCAGTGTTGGAAATTGTTTGTAAATTTCTGTAGTGTGAGTTCTCATGTTTCTGGTGTGTGTTCGGTCTGTAAAAGGGGCATCTGCACTTTGGTCCCTGTCGGTTCCCCCTTCCATCCAGTGAGAGGGAGCACAAATGCCTGACACTGGGTTTGGGAGTGTTCCAAGCCTCGGGTTACAGGGTAGTAATTGCTCATGGAATTTGGCTGAGCTGTGAACAGGGAAATGAAAGAGAAACAGTGTCTCAAGGGACTGAAAATCAGGTGGGTTCTGAGCTGTCCGGCAGTGTGTGGACGGATGTGAGCTATCGTTTGTGTGAGCAATGCAGAGTTTCTGTTGTGATCCAGGCAGCACAGTCGATGTTCCTCTGGGAGTGTGGAAAACAGCACAGAAATCCTCGAGGGTTCTGAGTCTCCATGAGTTCCTCCTCCTTGCTGCATTTCTGGGAGATGTTTTACCTGATGATGCACTTTGTGCATGATGAGGCAGAATGATGCCAGCTCCCTCTGGGCAGAGGGGCCATCTGCAGCCAAAATGGGCTTTGACCTGGCTGTGGGCAGTGTCCACCACCTTGCCCTGTCCTCTCCCAGCCCACCCCCCTTCAGGGCGGGAGTGCTCTGCCCTGGAGCAGTTTCCTGCCCCCTCCTCACCGAAAGAACTGAGGAGTCCCTGGTTCCCCAGGGCTTGGCTGGCAGCAGCAGCGCTGCACGAGCCACCTCCTCCTCCTGGTGCTCCGGGAGCTGTGACATCCTGCCCCCCTCATTTCACCACTGCAAAAAAGGTGCCTGGGACCGGCACAGCAGCTCTCCCCTGCTCTCGCTGCTTGCTGCAGGACCCTGCTGTGCACTCCAGTCCTTCCGCCAGCACCAGATCCGTGGGGAAGGAGAGGGTGTCATGAGCCTGTCCCAGATAAACCCCTGCTGGAGGTCCTGCAGTTCCTCGGGCTGCAGCAGAGATGAGACAAGGAGCTTCCCGGCGTCCAGGGGAAGAGGAAGCTTCCTGGAGCTCCACCAGGGAGGGTGGGGATGTTTCAGACACTGGGGCTGTTCTTTCCGGACTTCTGTTGCGCTCCTGACTTTTCCCGGCAGCTCCCTGAGGAGTGGACCCTGGCCAGCCACTGGATGGCACCTTTGCCTGCGGCACCGCTGCACAATGACCTACTTGAGCCATGAAAGGCTGGTTTGTGCAGAGGAGCACAGGACCAGTGGTGGCCTCTTGGCTGGCTCTGCCTCCCTGGAAAGGGAGGTCATCTGAGGAGAGGCCTGATCGACATTCCTCGTGCCAGCATACGCTTCTGGTCGCTGTAAACAGCAGGAACCTCGGAAAAGCCGTGCTGGCCGGGAGCTGCTGCTGCGTGCCGGAGCCTCTGCCGCCCGCCCTTCCCTCCTCGAGGCTGGGCAGGGCACACGCCGGCGGTGGTACAGGGGGGTCCTGGGTGCCTGGGTCACCTTCTCTATGGCTCCATCCCCGGGCGGTGCTGCGGGGTTTGGAAGCGTTCCCGTGGCACGGGAGGGGATGCCAGGCGTGGTGCCGAGAGCCAGCCCCGTGCCCGGCAGTGCCCAGGTGTCCCACCCGCGGTCACGGTGCCCAGAGCTGGCACGCACGGGAGCTGGAGACCTGGGACAAAGGAGAATGCAGGAAAAACCCAAACTGTGGGAAAAAACCCCAGCCCCCAAAATATCCAAACAAACCCAGAATCGCTCGAGCAGCAGGGAGAAAACCTCAACTTTCCTGAAGAATCTTCCTCTATATCTTAGGGGGGAAAACTTTAATATTGTGGGATTTGTGACATTGCCACAAATAAAGGGCTCACCCTGGTGATTAGCTTTGCATTCCCCAAAGAAATAAAAATATTTTCTTGCCTGGGGAGGTCTTTTGGAAGGGCCTTTTGCTCACAGTGACGTTCTGAAGCACCAAAGGGCTTCCACACACTGCTTTCCCAGGTTTAAAACCCAATCAATGGCTACACCAACCCGTAGTTCCCTTCTGCCTCTGCTACCAGCAGCAAATCCCCACCAAAATGCAATTTTTGGTATTTTTTCTTCCTCCCTTTGGAAGGAGGCAGGCAGGCGTGGGGGGAAAGAAGGAGGCAGAGGCACAGGAGGAGAGAGCCCGGGGTACAGACAAACATTCTCTTTATTGAGCTACACATGAATTTTTCCATTAGTCAGAGAAAGAGATTGGCAGTGTGTAATATATCACAGAAACCTCACTGATTGGTAATAGAAAGGCTTAGAAAGACCTGGCGCTTTTTATATATATATATATATAATATCTTTTTTTCATTTTCCTCTTTATTTATTCATTTTCTTTTGAACAGGTGTGACTGCTCTTCTTCAGCAAAGGTAACTTGTAAAAGTGAAACTGTGAAGACGTCTGGTTACTAATCAAAGTAGAAATGACGAGGGATTGGTCATGAAAATGGTGGCTTCAATGTAAACACTACATTCGATTTTTGTTGGTTTTTTTATTTTTTTTTAAATCATTTTTTGTGGTTTTGTGTGTGTTTTTTAAAATTTTTAAATTATTTTCATTCTTTCTTTTTTTTTTAAGTTTGTTTTTTTAACTTTTTTTGCTTTNAAATAAAATAAAATAAAATATATATCTGTCTAGCCCTCCCTGATGTCCCTGGTCAGTTCTGAAGGGGGGATGAGGGGGGACTCTGGTTGGGGGGGCCGAGCTGTGCTTTTGGATACGGACCTGCAGAGTGAGCAGTGACCGGGAGCAGGGAGTCGTTAAATCAAGAGGAAGGGAAAAAATGGGGAAAACCCACCGGCTCTGGCTGGTGAGGGCTTTGGCCTGAACTGGTGTGGGAATTCAAAAATTCTGACCTAACCCCCCTGAAACCCTGGGAAGGGCACAGGAGGAGGATGCCCCCATTGCAGCCTTCCCCCCAAACAGCCAGGCTGGGAAATGGGAGAAGATCTGCTTCTCGCTGCTGTTGTTTCCCTTTTTAGCTGTGACATGTGGCCGGGGGCAGTTTTCAGTTTTTCCCCTCCTTCTTTAAAAAAAACCCCAAACAAACAAAAAAACCAAAAAACTTTTTTGTTTCTGAAGGCAGCAGTGGGGGCGGGGGCAGGCAGGGGCAGCCCGGCCTTGCCCATGCTGGAAAAAAAATTAACCAAAACAATAATAATAATTTTAAAAAGCCAACCCACAAGAATGAATTATAATCATAATTAAAAAATAGCAGCCCACGGTCAAATAACTGCTGGGAGGAGAAGCCCCTTCCCAGCGTGACCCTGGGGGCTGCCCTTTCCCCCCTCTCCCTGCCTGGTACCAGGGGGAGCTGTTGGGATGGTGGGGCTGGGCAGAGCCCCCCTGGCCCCCGGGGTGCCCCCGAGTTGGGACACTGGGGGCCGGAGTGAGGAGCCTGATGGTGGAAGGGGGTTCAAAAAAAATAAACTGAAAAGGTGGGTGTGGATTTTTTTTATATATATATACGTATATATATAATTTTTCCTTATGCCTTTTTATTTACCAACTCGCATGATTATGATGACAATTTTTTTTTTCTCTCCTTCAATTTTTTTTTTTTTTTTTTTTTTTTTTTTTTCCCCGCGCGTGTGTTTGTCTGTGTGTGTCTGTGTGTGGTTGCGTTGGGGCTTTTTTTTTTTTTTTTTTTTGGTTAATTTTATGTTTCTTTTCTCTCCTGGCGCCGGGATCGCCACCCAAGCAGTCGCTGTGCGCCGGGGGGGTCAGTACAAGCCGCAGCCCCGCAGGTTGTTGGCAATGATGATGTCGGTGACGGCGTCAAAAACCACCTGGATGTTGTTCGTGTCTGTGGCACACGTCATGTGGCAGTAAATCTCCTTGTTGGGGGAGCGGTTTTTGCTCTCGAATTGTGCTTGGATGTAGGCGGCCGCGTCCTCGTAGGTGTTGGGACCTGCGGGCACAGGCGGGGGGGCAGAGCGGGGGTGTCAGGGCTGAGGGCCACCAGTCCCCCACACCCGGCCCCATGCTGCCTGCCAACTGCTTTAATTATAACAGAAACAGGCAATCCTATTTATTTTAACCACCCCCTTCACCCCTCAGCAGGGTCCGTTTAACCCTTTTCCCTCCCATCTCCCTCCTTTGCACCCCCAATGCCCTTTCGCTCCCCCTCTGCCCCATTTTCCCCCAAAACACATCCCGCCTGGGCCCTGTTGAGGGCTCCTCCTTGCCCAGGTGATGTTGCTTTGCCCGCTCCGCCCTCTCCCCCTTTTCCCCCGCAGGAAGGACGGGGAGCCCGAGCTGCGCCCGGCCGGGCTGAGTCCGAGGGATGCCCGCGGCAGCTCCGGTGGGGCCCCGCGGCGCGCCCCGACTGCGCTCATCGCTGGGGGGGGAGAGGACGGGGGGCCTGGCGGCTCCCCGGCCAGGCAGGTAGGGAGAGTTGGTGGCCACCCCAACATCACCCATGGACGCTGGCTGTACCCCCTTGGCGGGGCCGAGCCCCTCTGTGCCCTGTCTGGGGTGGGCGGGGGTCTCACGCTGGGCACTGGAGTGGGCGAGGGGTGGTGGTGGCCCAGGAGCCGCGTGGGGCCGCGCGCGTTGCCGGCAGGCTCGGCGACGGGGAGGTTTGCCTTGGGAAGGTGGGCTGGAGAGGCGCCAGATGTTTGAGCCGAAAAATGTGCATTATTGCATTAAGCTGCTTAGGGCAGCGAGAGAGGCTGTGCTGGCCCCTCGTGGGAAGCCACAAAGCTGAGTTACGCCCCTGAAATCGCCTTTGCGAGAGCTGCTATTATCTGGAGATTTATTTTCCTTTTCCAGCTCGCTGGTTCCTGGTGCAGTGGGTGGCCGAAGGAGAGGGAAGGTGGGCTGGTGCCACTGGGCTGTGCCTCTCCATGGGGTAACCTGGCTGTGCCATACAGCTGCACGTGGGATAGTCTGGTTTGCTCTACCCGGTGGTTGTGAGAAAAGTGCTGGTGCCTTCATGATGGAGAAGCCTAAATGCCTCTGGTGGAAATGCTGGTGCACTTATGCTGTAGGGGAGTGGGTGCCATCTTGCTGGGGGACTCCCTTGTCCCCAGGGTTTGGCATCCAGGACGGGTGGAATAGTTCAGAGACATCTCAGTATCTGTAGGGGATGCTGGAGTCTGAATTTAAACTAACTTTTTTTTTTCCCTTGGAGAATTCCAAAGTGTTTATCCTTGCCCATCTTCTTGGTTATTTATCCTTTTCCCCAAGCCATGCTGGTTTCACTACAAAATGGATGATTCTCTTGTGGTTCCACAGATTCCTGTTGTAGAGGGGCTCTTTCCTCCCCCAGCCATACCCAGCGTGAAGGCACTCCTGGGAGGATGCAGCCTGGAGGACCACGTGTCTTGGCCCCTCCTGCAGGGGCTTCTCAGGAACCACCAGCAAACAGGATGGCTCTAGTGGCGGCTGCTTAGCTCCTGCCAAGGATTCTTCTTTCCACAGCTCCCGGTGCCCAGGCTCATTTCAGCTCATTTCCATTAATCTGGAACCCCTCTCCATCCCACCAGCTGCTTGTGCATCTTTGCCCCAAGATCTGCCCCACCCAGGACACAGCCCCAGCCCATGACTGGGGTGCTGGAGCTGCATCACAGCTCATAAAGGCAGGCAGTGCTTTTGTCCCCTCTGTCCCCCTGGCCCTGGTGGTGCAGGGTGGGCCTGCAGCTGTGCCGTGTCTGCCCTGGCACCTACCTGTGTACTCAGGGAAGCAGATGGTCAGAGGTGACTTCTTGATCTTCTCAGCAAACAGGTCTTTCTTGTTGAGGAAGAGAATGATGGAGGTATCGATGAAGAATTTGTTGTTACAGATGGAGTCGAAGAGCATGAGAGATTCGTGCATGCGGTTCTGCAAAGGGGAGCACAGAGGGAGGAGAGGGGAGAGAGGAAGGCAAAGACAGAGTTAGAGGAGAGGAGAACATTTCTGTGAATTGAAATGGTTAGAAAGCAAAAAAAAATATCTCTATAGTAAGACAGTGGTAAATGTGAGCTGGTTACAAAGGTGGAGGAAATAGGGTGTTGCCCTCCTCTTGGCTTGGAGGCCAGAGCAAGTGTGGGGCTGCAGCTGATTCTCCCTCACATCCCTGTGGGGCCACTCTGGCAGGGCAGACACTTGTAACCTCAAGGAAGAGCAAGCAAAAAGTCATTTGCTCCTACCCTCCCTCACCAAAGGAGTAGGGAAGGGGCCCTGTCTCTCTTCACAGACTGGGTGCCCCTGAAGCATCCTTTGGAGAGCCCAAATAAAGGGTGGACAGATAGCATCAGCCAGCAGCTCAGACACACTGGGATTGGGATGGAGGGGGCTTTGGCCATCCCAGGGTGGTCCTACGGACCTGCCTGGAAGGGTACTTGGCACTGAGTGGTGCCACTGTAGTGAGACCAGTGCCAAGGAATTGCCCAGAGGTTGGAGCAGGTCCCGTCCCTGGAAAAATCTTCAGCTCAGCTTTGGAAATACCAGTGGTGGCAGGGTTGCTCCTAAGAAATCCCATGGAGGTAACCAGTACAGGTGCCTCTGCCAGCCCACTTCCCAGCTCTCCTGAGTGTTCTGGGCTTGCAGACTGCTCCAGGGAGACTTTAAGTTTGGAAAAGCTTTGATAGGAGCGTAAGGGTGAATTTCTGTAAGCTGTAGTTTTGTTGGGGGTTTTTTCCTCTCAGGGTTTTTTGTTTTTTTTTCCCATTTACATGTGGACAAAACCCATAAAAAGCCATTTTTCCCCTGTGCTACTGAAGTTTTTCAAGAAGTGGGGAGAAGACAGCAGAATAGGAGGAGGTGAGGTGAGGTTGGCCTGTGCCCCATCGGCTGCCACAGGGCCTCACAGAGCAGGGTGTTCCCATGCAGGTGCATGCACACACTGTTAGTGTGAAGGTGCCACTGGACAGGACAGATCTGGCTCTCCAGGAGCTCCCAAACATTTTCTCCATCATTAACTTGCTCTTAGAATCACCAGAAAGCCATTCCCTGCTAGTCCACTGACAGCTTTGGGGGGTGTTTCAGGAAGTCCCCGAGTCCCTTTCATTGTTTGTACCCACCTTGTTCCTACTTGAACTTGCAAAGCTTCTGGTGCAAACCCAGGGCTGGGTGAAGTCTGAAGTTGCTGCCCCTGCCTGCACCCTGCTCTGGGGGCTGAGCCCCCCATTTCTGGCTCGACTGCCTGAAGCTCACAGGGGGACACAGCTGTTCACAAAAGCCTTGTGGAAATCTCAGGCAAAGCTGTGCTCGGGGGGGGCTCAGCATCCAGCAGGGAGCTCTGCTGCAGCGAACACCCCCCACAACATCCCCCACGGCCCCTTTTTTGGAGGTGCAGCAAAGGGGGCTCTGGACTCGCCGAAGATTTGCAAGAACGCATGTGTTTGGTAATGAAATGATGACCCAATTACACATTTTGGAGTTTTCCATGAATGTTTTATTAGTGAGTCATTTTATTAGCTCCACTTCAACGGTAGCTTTTGCATGCAAAATTTAGCAGCTGTCTGATTTCATCTTGAAAGGCTTCGCGATTGCACTGTCGGTTCCTTGACAAAGAGTAGCTGGGGATGCCAAGCAGGCGCTTTCCAAAGCCTTGGGACTTCAATTTGATCCTTATCTTGAAATAAAAAAAAGGCCTTATTCATAGGGAAACCAGAAACTGCCACAAAAGGATGTGGTTCTTCTTGACTCGTGGTTGTTGCAAAATTGCTGGGTCTTGAGAGTTTCATGGAGAGTACTGGGATGGGCTTTTCCTTGCTCATCTCTGGTGTTGTCCTATATATGTATTATAATTAAATAAAGAAGTGATGCTGTTGGTGGAAGAGCAGCAGCTGAAATAAAGCTTCTGCCTAGGGAAATGAGAATCTCCATTCAGGTAAAATAACCCCGATGGCTTCTGGGTCCCAGACACCTGTGCAGCAGATCTGAGCAGGGTGGAGTCCTGGAGGGAGTTTTAAAAATCCCCAATAGCAACACACAAAGCAAAATCCTTTCCCTCTCCTCCATTTGCTGTTCTCAAGGCTGGCCTGTAGTTCTGTTGGGTTCATAGGATGGGCTGTGCAGGAATTCGTGTTTGAGGATGAGTCCAGCTGAAGCCACATCACTGGAAGTTGGTGAAGTCAATAGAAGCAATGGTTCATTTTCCTTTTCTGATGTTTATAGAAAATTTTCTCTTGGTATCTTCAAGTTTCTTACTTCTATTTTATGCCCCAAATAATAGAAGATCTTTAGTTTAAACATAAAAGAACATACTGGCTCAAGCATTATTTTAAAGGGAGGGAGGGATGCTCCATGTTTTGTGCTACTGCAAGGAGGAGAACACACCATTTACTGAATTGAACCAGCAATGGGTCTTCTGACTCTGCTCACACAAAGAGATGATGGAAAAGCAAAGCTTGTGATTTGTAAAGGATTTGTAACTGAAATGATGGAGAAGTGATGTGGCAGCAAGGATGCTCTTCCCTGCTGCTGCCTCTGGTGAGCAAAGGCAAAAAAAATTCCTGCTAAATACTTACATAAAATGAAATATCTTTTGGTTATATCCTTATCAAATTCCTTGTTTCCAGGTGGATGAGGCTATGGCAGACAACTGGTGCTGTCTCGTGCAAGTGTTTGTGGAGCAGCTATAGGGTTAAATAACAAGTTTGAGAAGCTGGACGTGCTCAAGGGAGACACAATAAAACCACTCTCACACTAGAAAAGAGCTGGCACTTTATTAACATTTTGTAACTAATAAATACATTACCAACAGCCAATAAATTATTACAATAACTAATGCTCTATTAAACCAATGGACAGTCACTCTTCGTACAAAATTACAGTTAATACAGTTTGGGCCATCCAACATGCAGGAGAAATGATTCAGCGGGAAACCAGCAAAAGGAAAATGGTGACGGCCTCCGGTGATCCTTTGGGAAATGTGGTGGGGAGTGGGGAGCCCAGAGGCAGGGTGATGGTCACTCTTCCCTTGTTGAGATGAAGTGGGGAAAAGGAGCGGGGGGAATAGGGCTGAGGAGCACAAATTAGGGACTGGGCTATATAACAGGGCAATAGCTGGTGTTTAAACAACCCTATTGATTTGCCCAGCACCACCAGGTTGGCCCAGCATGGGGAAAGCTGGTGAGACTCAGGCACTGCTAAAAATGGTGTTTTACCTGCCATGATCTCTTCTTCACCACCTGGAGCAGGGGCTTTAGCTCTGGAGCTGCTTGCCTGCACTACAGTCAGGACTGTGTCTTGATGTTAATTTCCAAGACACTGGGTGGAAGAAGGCCTGGGGCAGTGAGCATCCATCTGGCTCCCAGCCCCTCTACCTCTTCTCCTAGTCTCTCCTGCCTGTGCCTACTGCACCCAGTGTCCATGAACAGAGCTGCCCTCTTGGGGAGATGAGGCTGTTTCTGCAATCCAGCTCCCTTTCCCTCTGCCTGCAGGGTGCCAGCTGGAGCCTTGGTCCTCCTCTCACTAAGGCATTGGTGTTTAAGGGTTGCACTTGCTTGTGTTTGCACACAAATAAAGATCTCACAGGCTGCTGGTTGGGGCATGAGTGGTCCTGTGCAAAGTCCCTTCCCACAGCCACATTCTCAGTATAACTGTATAGGTCACATACCTATATCTGTCAGCATCAATTACCTCGTGTCAGTGCTGCAGCTCAGAAATGACACAGTACCCTCAAGTCTCAGGGAGCCTCGGGGTGCATTTGCCTGCTCTTTCCTGCAGGGAGGTAGAGGCAAGACTGTGGTCTGAAATTTTGTGCCACTTGGACCACGTCTCTGCTTTCTTATGTGTGCCCTGGGGATGCAAGTGAGTGATGGGTCTGGGTGCTCAGGGTGATGATCAGCAGCACCATCTCTACTGACCTTGAGGTGTCCAGTGTCAGATCACTAATGAGTGTTTTAGTCTCCTTGGAAATGGTTGTGGAGTTTTTGGTGGTAAGCCTGAAGACAGACCTGGCCCATGGAAACACCCAAGCACACTAGCACTAAGCTTCTCTAATTGACTTGACAGAGGGTCAGTCTTCTTCCCAGGAACTCAGCAACTCTCCCTGGCTCCAGGAGACTCTGTGACCACAAAAAGCTTGGGACGTGTCACACGAACTAAGAGTGCAGGGTTGCTCCCATTCCCAGCACCGACTGCAAAATCCCCCAGGGGCGATGTCTGCCTTGTTGAGCTGCACAGGGAAGCTGGGCACACGGGGAGCTTCTGGCAAAAGGACATCTTCTATGTCACATCCTGACCTCTTGGAGATTGCACTCCTGGACTGAGAACAAGGCTTGTTCCCTTGCAGGCAAGCACTGGGTTCATGCCATGATGGATTAAACCCACCAGATATATTTTAATATACATTAAAAACTGCCCTCATTAATACTTTTAGTGTACCGTGAAACAAAATCACATCAATAGAGGAGGCATGGCAGGTTCCTCCTGAGGATGCTCTCCCCTCCATAGAGGGACAGGCTGGCTGGCCACCCAGGAAAGCTGGCTGAAGGCAAGAAGCTAATTCCGGTACAAAACTCCTGAGAGAGATGTGGCTGGAAGTGTTTCTGGGCAGGCAGTGGGAACGTGACCATCCAGGCCCAGCAGGAGGGCGGGGGCAGCAGGGATGCTCTGTGCTCGCAGACGGCAGGGCCAGATGGCTGTGCTGAGCATTCCTGCTGTCCTGCTGCTCCGCTGGGCTCCTCCGGCCCCCTGTGACAACCAGAGTGTGTGTGTGAGTTCTGAATGTGAGATTAAATCTGCTCGTGGCAGTCTGGGGCTGTGTTTTAGTGCGCGCTTTCCCAGTGCGTGGTTATTGCTCGTTCTCCCAAGCAGCCCAGCCACTGCGTCCTCCTAAGGAGCTCTGCAGCTCAGCCCTGCAGCTCTGCAAGACTTTCCTTGCATGGGTTTCTCTATTTCATTGAAATTGTTTAAATAAAGAAGCTATTTTCATTTTTGTGGTCTCACGGCTCCCCACCCAACCCTCTCATTCACTACGGAGCAAGCCAAGGGGGAGCTTCCTTCTTTCTTTTCGCTGCTGTCTGAAGCTCATCATGAGTTGCTAACGCTGCTTTCAATGCTGACACCCGTTGGATGCTTCTGCTGCTGGAACAGTGACCTGAGTCATTAAAAACCCTCTGCATCCCAAAAAGAGCTATTTTTTTTTTTTTTTTTGCAAATTCCCACGTTAACTTCGAAGGGCAGCAGGGTTTATACATAGCTGTTTCAATTTTGTGCTTTTAAAACCCATCCTCCATGCCCTGGTATGAGTTCTGATGTAGCTGTACCAGTCGCAACATCCCTGCTGAGCGGTGACTGCAACCGAAACACAGCTCTGGGTCTCCAAGGGTCTGGATTCAGAGCATGGCAATTGCAAAGCACAAGGGGCTGTTCAGAAAAGGCTTTTGAAAGCAGGCTATGTATTTCAAGGTACTTTTTAGGCAACTGCTGCAAGAATTGCTGGTGTTTAGAAAAAGCATGGTGCAAAAGATTGCCTGCAGAAGGCACATCTGTCAGGAAAGGCTTTGGAGGACGCAGAAGCCAGCAGTGAGCAATGATTTGGCAGGCGTTCTGGAGACAACATCTATATGCGGCCATCAAGCGGGAGAAATAGTAGTGTTTAACACTGGAAGTATTTCATCTTCCAAAGGCTGTTTCCAGCATTTGTCAGTGAATCCTCATGACACTCGTGTGAGGGAGGGAATGTCAGCAGCAGCAGCTGAGATGAAGCTTTAGACACACAATATGCCAAAGAAAATGAAAGAAGAGGCTCTGTGTGGCAACATTTCCTCCGCTTTTTCTCCCTTTTTTCCCCATGGGGCACCAGTTGTTGGTTATCACCAATGTGCTGGGAACCTGCTGGAGCTGCAGAGGGGCTTTGGACCTCCCAGCTGGCAAAGCCGGGAATGGGTTACCTGAATCCAGCCTGGAGAGAGATAAAAACACACTGAGCCAGCACTGGCCGCTTTACTGCATTTGGCAGAGTTTGGAGTTGAGTTAATGGAAATTGTCTTTACCTAAATATTCCTGTGTGCCTTATGCTGGGAGCTCACAAAGCCTTGGCGTGGTACTGCCTTCCCTGGGAACAGCTTCTGTTACTTATTTGCTTGGATAAAATGTCATTCACAGCAAGGGGTGGGAACAGAAAATCTCCAAAACTCCAGTGCTTCTGCTCAAACTCTTCGTACAGAGCTTAGTAGAAGACCTGCATCCCTGCCAGCACCAGCCATCAGCACTCTGGGTCCAGTGGTTACACACTTTATGTACCAAACGAGACCAACACGTGGTTTTTCTGCCCTGGGTTTGACACAACACCCACGTGGATGCTGAGTGTTACTGCTGGGGCTCAGACAAGATGTGTGGGTGGGCTGTGGCCTGAGGAGCAGAGAGCAGCTCCTAGTTTTGCTGGCCAGCTCTTTTTGGGAGCTGATGTCATTGGAGGCATTTTAAGGCTGAGATGGTGAAAAGAAAGGTGGGTACTGGCTCGTGCCAGAGCAGGAGAGGCAGGGAGTTGTGTTATTGCTGTTAGAGCCCAGCAGAGCAGCAGCAGGTCCTTGCTGTACAGTAGTAAATGCATCATTTAATGCTGTTTAGGGGTTACTGACAGTTACCATCCATGCTGGGCTGTGAGCTGGTTGGATGGGTGACAGACACCTCGTTTTCCTCTGCAGGCCTTCCCTGCCTGCCCCAGGGTGCTCCTGCTCACATCCCTGGCTGGGGATTTGTCACAGACATCCCACAAACACTCTTCTGGCAGAGCACATTCTCTGATGGGGACTCTCCTCTGGCTCTCAGGTGCCCTTCTCTTCCCATCTTCCCTGCTGCCTCAATCTGCCTCATCTCCCTCCCGCAACTTCTCTTCCAAACCATTCCCTAAACCTCTCCCACTGCTCTCTCCCTCCCGTGTCACCATACATGTTCCTGTCACTGCCTCCTGCGCACTGACGCTCACCTGGCACCTCCCTGGGCTGTGCTGCTCTGGGCTGCTCTCACACCATCTCTCCTAAACGGGCACAGTGAGAGAAGAGATACTGTCCCTCTCCAGCACAGCCCTGGAGAGACTTCCTGAGACCTGAAAGCCACTCCTAGATCAGGCTCCCAAGAGAGGACAGTTGAACTTGTGGCCAGCCTGGAAAGATTTGTGTTTTCCAAGATAATGGACTTCTAAGAGAGGCAGACAAGAGGCAGGGATCACCATTGCCTACCTGCCCCCTGGTGAGGTAGGCCCTGAGTGGGACCTCAGAGGTGGTTGTCTCACCCAGACAACAAACATGCTTTCGGGGTGGACTTCTAAGAGTCCCTCCATGTCCACAGAGGTGACACCCCACCTTCCACATTCCCTTCTGCCTTTTACCCAGCAGCATCCAAAGTTCTTGGTGATGGCAAGTGGGTGGCCACATGTACCTCAGCCCACCTGCATTTTTCCTTATCTCTGAGCCCCCAGTTTTGCCGTGCTGGGTGCTACCCTCGCCCTTCCCATTCTTCTCCCCTGCCCTTCCTTCCTCCTTTCCTTGCACTTTTCCTTCCTACTCCATCACTTGACTCAGATCAACTCCCTGAGCTCTCCTTTGCCAGTGTTAGCCATCCATCTTGCTGTAGATACTGGTAAAGAGATGCCCTGACTGGAGACACCAGCCCTGGAGCTCTCTATCCGGGATGCTCAGGCAGGAGGTGACATGGGAAAGCCATTGGCTTCTGCTCAGCCAAGGAGGCTCAGAGCACAAGGCTGGGCTTCTCAAGGGGTTTGGATGCCCAGGGGGCAATGAAGGGCTACGAGGCTCTTCCACGCTTTGCTGCCACCCAAGCACGGGGAGGTTTCCCAAAGCACCTCTCCCCATCTCAGGCACTTGAAGGTCAGATTCTGCCTGCAAGAAGCCAGGGCTAAATATTTTTCATTCACCCCAGCATTTCAGGGCTGAAGTTTGAAAGTGGTGCTGAGTGTTTGCAGGAGCACCACCTCTGCTGAAATCACTAAGGCTGGGAGGTGCTGTGGGAAAGGTCCCCAGGCTGGATTCCTTGTCAGGGTGCCACCGACTGTGAGGCCCCATCAGGACACCATTCCCAGGGCATCTTCACTGCCTGTGCTCCAGGGACCCCAGCCCAGTGGCTCCACGGCTTCCATGGAAGTGCCTTGGAAATGGGTTACAGTAACCACTAGATGAATTTTATCATTAATTCTGAAAAACTTGAGGTAAAACTGCTACCAGTAATGAATGCTTTTAGGCAAGGCTTAGTAGGCTTTGTTACTGTGTCCCTGTTACTCAGACACCTGCAGAACTCAATATGGCTGTTTTACTTGTTCAAATAGCTGTCTGGAAAAAAGGAGAATGTACAAATCCAAGCTATGGTGGTTGCATTCAACACCAAACCCTCCAGCTTTGGGGTCAGAACTGGAGCTGTAAGGTACCCTCAAAGTGATCAGGTTGTATCTAGCACTTCCCAAAGGAACAGTGTTTTAAAAAAAAAGGCAGATAACCACAAGAATGAATAATATCCCTTAATTTTCAAGGCAAAAAAAAAGTTTTGGTTCCAAACTACACTGTTCCTGACCAGTATGTTAAGGCTTTGATTTTTTTTCCTCTCTTTAAAACTGAAGTATTTTTGTCTTTTGGCAGTTGAAATGCACTTTGTGGGAAATGCGTTAGCTCCCTGCACAACACTGTGAACTGGAACGGAGGAGTAGAACGGGGCAGCAAGGCAATGAACCAAAAATGAACTGAAGTAAAATAAAACGGGTCTGGGGAAAGCAGAACTTGCTGCAGAGTTTTCTGGGACAGGAGGAGGGATTTATGTATTTCTTCCTCGTCATCTTCTGAGGAGGAAAAAACAAGGAAAGGGAGGACCTGTCCGCAGGACTGGAGGATGCTCCGGGCGGGTGCCGGGAGCGGAGGCAGGAGGGGGCTTTAGTAGAGTCCACACCCCCGCAGGTTGTTGGCGATGATGACATCCGTGACAGCGTCGAAGACGAACTGGATGTTGTTGGTGTCGGTGGCGCAGGTGATGTGAGTGTAGATCTCCTTGTTGGCCGACTTGTTCTTGCTCTCGTACTGAGTCTGGATGTACGCCACCGCCTCCGTGAAAGCGTTGGGACCTGCAAGAGAGCCGAGAGGAAAGGAAAAAGAGTGGGTTAAAGCAGCCCCATGACGTGAAATCCGCAGGGTGCCTGCAAACACCCCGTTGTGGGGATATGGGGAGCTCATGCGGGGCCGCTGCAGCGCAGGCGCCCCCTCTCCATCTCAGGGATGGGCACTGTTGGCAGCCAGGATTGCTGCCAGGCAGGAGATGCTCCCTGACTGTCAGCTCAGCTGTATTTTTATTCTGAGTTGCTGTTTATAGTCTACAGAGATGAAATGGGTGAGGGAGCTGAGTGTTAAACAGGCTATGATGGAAGAAATTCCACATCATGGTGACAAAAAAGAGAAGAAACCTGCCAGGAATGCAGTAAATGCTTCACCTAGGGAAAAGGCTTAGCTTTTTTCCTTTTTTAGATTTTTTTTTATTAAAGCTTCAGTTTTTGATAGAAGAGTTAACAAGAATTGAGGGCAGTATTGGTAGCTGTGCCTTCCTTTTCCTAAATCATTAAGAGAAAGGGACATCAAAAGATCCAGCCTCTGTTACAGGGCAAAGTGGGCTTTTCTCAAAAAAAAACCACCCCAAACCTAACAAAAGGGCTGATACAGAATGTCCCTATATTTTAGGAATTAGGATTGCAGTACTCTTTTCTAGAGCCATGGCTAAAATCACACTGTGAGGAGTTTCTTGTTTAGATATATAGAGATTTCTGTGCTAAACCTCATTAACCCTCAAATTTTGTGTTAAAAAAGCTTAGAAGGAGTCATGCAAATGAGTAGATCCTTTCTTCTCTGGCGAGCTCTGACCCTGCTCACACACATGGCTCCACTTGGGTACCTGCTTTAGGCTGATGAAGGCTCTGGCTGGCCTGGAGTGCAGCTCTCAGCACTGCCAGGCACTACCCGGCCCACAAAAGGCTCCACAACAGTAACACTGCAACTGCTTTTGGGTCCCTTTCCCTCCATGATGCTTTACTGATGGGAAATGCTGTTATTTGATAGAGAGAAGCTTACTGGGGCAGGAGATGTGCTGTGGTGGAAGGCAGCTGCTCTGGGAAATCCCACTGGCACACACATGCACTGCTAGTTGAAGACACAAGTTCATGAAGACCATGGGACTTGAGAATATACTTGAAGTAAGAGAAGCAAAGTTTTTTCTGAGAGCAGATTTTTGCATGAAGAGCTCTGTAAAGAGTCTGTGAACAGTTCCACATGCTGAGCACAACCAGGAAGGTATTTTATCCACAGGAAGTTGGTTGTTCAAAGACATGAGGATTTAGATGCTTGATTCTGTCTAGGAGAGCAGGGAATCACTAATGCCAGCTTGGTTTAAAACAAGCCGTGGATTCTGCTGCTGCTTTACTATGTATTGTGGATTAGTTAAAAGCATGAGTGAATTAAGGGGATGGAAACAGTTAGTGCTCCAGCAAACGGCAGGCAAATTTGTGGATGCAGTCTTCTAATAATTCCCTGTCAGCAGAACTAATGGACATCAGAAATTTCATTTCATTAAAAGCGTTTTGTGGAACCTACTTGTGATGTTGAAAGTCTGCTTGTTCAGTTTATAGGCTTTTATCAAATAATTCTTTTTAACTCCAGGGCAACATTCTAATAATGTTGCTTTTTCATGAGGCCACGAGGGCTTTATCCTGTGAGCAAAGCAGGGGCAAGCAGGCTGAAGTGTGTGCTTAGGTCTAAAGCCTGGGCTGAATGTCAGCACAGCTAACTTCTAACAGCATTGCTGAACACCTGGGGGTGAGATACTCCTTACCTCAGATCCCTGTTGGATCATTTAAAGGACTTTCAGCGGTCAGACTTCCTGCCCTCTCTGATGGCACAAGAGAGATGAGAGATCCCTTGAGGGTCTCTGGCGTTGTGAGAACTCCCAGCTTCCAGAAAAGCATCTTGAAGGAATTTAGGACACCTTTACGGTCCCCTGAGACTTGGGGAAGATTGGTTTGGTTCACTTGTGGCTGAAGTGCTCCAGACAGACGCTTTGTTTTCCTCTGTTCAAGCAGCCAAGAGCTTAGCTACACGTGTATGAGGGTCTGCCTCCCCCACTGAACTCTCTTGGGCTGGGATAGCTTGGAATATCTAAATATTCCAATATTAGAATAAATAAAAATTGGAATATCTAAATATTCCAACAGATAGAAGGAATATCTAAAATGGCATTCCTTCTTGTTCTGGTCTCTCTGACAACAGGGGTTCTGTAAGAATTTCAGAGTGAGGTTTCTGGGAGACAACAGTGAAGATCCACAAAACCAGGTGCACAAAATGTGATCAGGAAGGAGTGAGAGGTGAAGGTTTGCTTCACTGAGAAAAGGCAAGGGAAGAGGACATGACAGAAACCATCCAGCATACAGAAGCACTGCTATAAAGATGGTAATGAACTGCTCTACAAGACATCCAAAGGCAGCAATCTAATTTGCAACCAGGAAAATTTGGGGTAGGCATTATTGTGAGCTTTCAGCTGTAAAAACTGAAATTTCCATGATTAGATCTTTTCAGACAAATGTGTCGGGAATCTGTTGGTTCTGTCTGGACCAAGCAGATGAGTAGATGGCTGAAATGTGTTGGTAGTGACAAACACCAAAATCTTCCCCGGGGAGGAAGCCTGCAGATGTTCTGAATTCAGCTGGAGTCATTCAGCTCCACGGCCACACACCATTCAGCCCAAAGCAGCAATGAGGGATCACTTGTCTATTCACAGTGAAAAATCAAGCGCTCAGAGATAAGAAGCTCTGGTTAATAATTTGCTGGCCTGCCTGCCCAGAAATGTGACACTCTTGGTGCTCCTGGTTCACAACTGTGTTTCCTGACAAAGAGATTGGCTTCTCTGTCTGTTGGCTTGATTCATCTGGATGTCTCCGGTGACTTTAAATAATTCATGACGATAAAAGTTTATTTTTGTGCCATCTCAGAATGGTAATGAGGGTTTGTGGAAGCTGGTGAGATGCAGAGGGAAGCAGCAGGGTGCAGCTGCAGCTGCATGGGTGAAGTATTCCCATCATTAGCGGGTCAGATGCCAGGCAGACAGCACGAGCGGGGGCTTCTTGCACACTGCCCATCCCAGAGCTCCTGTTCTCACCTCCATGGATCACCAAGGCCTCCTTCTCCCCAGCCAAGCTCAGGGCATAGCTCACTGTGGCTCTCCTCTGCCTGCACTATGGGTTAGGAGGTATGGGTAGACCAGAAAACGAAACACCTTGTTTTTCACCTGCATTTAACTGGAAGTGTTTCCATGTCCAGACACTTGATGTTGGCAAACCTGAGAGCAAAACTGGGGACTCCTCAACTAATGTGATGAAAATTTATGGCTTGAGCTGAAGCCAAGCCAAGCTGTGAGACCTGCTGTTTGCACACTGGAGGGCTGATCATGGAATCATAGAATGGTTTGGGTTGGAAGGGATTTTAAAGATCATCTAATCTAATGCTCCCGGAGTGATCAGGGACATCTTCAACCAGGTCAGGTTGCTCAGAGCCTCATCCAGCCTGGACGTGAATGTTTCCAGGATCATGATGATTCTACAGCCCCGCAAGGCCTGGAAGTGGGCAAAGCGGACAGGAACTGCAGAAGGATTCTTGTTGTGGCCACAAGGAAACATGGTCGTGTACGAAAGAACAAAGCTGTACTCCAGCTGAGGACAGCCTAACAAACTCTGTGTGTTGATTTCTTGGAGACCAGTCGCCCATTTATGATGGTTACACTCACTGCACCCTTCTGAGAGACCTGCAAGAAGGTTCTTGATCCTGTGTGACACAGGGAACGAGGGCACACAGGTTTGGGGAGTGCAGCCCCACACCTGCTGGTGCTCGTTTGGTATCAAACACACCAGCGAGGTAGAGATCAGACACCCTGCTCAGTGGTGGTGGCCAAAAGGCCAGCAAAGAACTTGGGTCAAGTCATCCTCCTGCTTTAAGTGGACCATGGTGGGTGTTATCCTTTGGCACTCACTGAAATAGAACCTGTACTGAAGCCAAAGGGAGCTCTAGCTCTGCATCTTTAGTCTCATTGCCTGTGCTACATTACAGCATCAGCCTGGCTGGGGAGCGCTCTGTGCTCCCTTTGCTAAGCACTCCTGCACAGCCACATTTCTCATTACCTGTGTACTCAGGAAAGCAGATACTCAGCGGAGATTTCTTAATTTTCTCCTCAAATATGTCCTTCTTGTTTAGAAACAGGATGATAGATGTATCTGTGAACCATTTGTTGTTGCAGATGCTGTCAAAAAGCTTCAGAGATTCGTGCATGCGGTTCTGCAATAGAAAGGAAAGATCACATCAGGCCAAAGCCAGTAACCCAGGGATGTTCAACATGTAGGGAAATCTAAAACAACTAAATTAAGGAGGAAAGCAACAAAAAATAAAATCTACAATATACATAATAAATTTATGTATACATACAGCTGAACATATACATACACAGATGCAATCCCTATAACATTCGACATACAATTAGTAACTTAAGGGCATTTAACAATACAGAGCTGTTTTGATTTTGCATAACATTAATTTACAGGATCCCAGCTCATAGAAATCATCATGCACCATGCATGGATGGAGAATTATTTTTGCCCTTTGATCAGATTCATGTGTCGGTGTAGCTCATGCAGATTTTCCAAAACGTTTTCAATAATTTTTCTAAAATGTTTTTTCCACTTTCTCAAATGTGTGCGGCACACAACTGGTTGGATACATTAACCAAGGACTGGTAGATCCTTGAATTAATCTAGAGTTGGAAGCAGATATCAAGGTGACATAATTTTGGAAATGACCTTGCCGTGACCTTTGCCTGGTTTTGTTATTTTGTTTAGTGTTGTCTGTTGTTGGGCTTTTTTTTTTAATTTGGTTTTTTTTAGTTCTCTTGGAAGATGGCTCAACAGGGAGTGTCTTGCAGGGAGGAAAAAAAGTGAAAAAGGAAGAGGAAGTAGTATAAAAAGGAAAACATAACAAAGAACATCTAAGAACAACCAGACTAGAAGTCAGGCAGCTACTACTGGTGTTAGCTCATGCCTCTAGAAGAAGATTAGCTACTCGCCAGCAGAAGAGCCATACATCCAAATGCATGCACAGTGAGAAGTCAGCTTTTTGGTTATAGGTCATGCAAAAAAGAGACACAGAAAAGGAAAGAGATAAGAGGAATGAAAAAACCAGACCAGTTAGAGAGTTGCAAAGTCCGCCACATGGGTTTATGGTGGTGGAAAGAGCTCACGGCAAAGTCAACCAAGTGTCATGTTCCCTGCTGCTTTCAACTCTCAATTCAGTTTTTCTTTTTTTTTTTCTCGGTTCAAGAGAAGCTTCATACCTGCCAAATTTGGTTGGTCTCTCAAATGCTCATTTTTTGGCCTTTGTTTGGCTAGATAAGGTCAGACGGCCGAGGAAAAGCTGTGGAGGTGCCGAGGCTGGCGACGTTTGGCGCCGAGGCCGACGCCGGAGTGCGCACGCCGGTCGCGTGGCCGTCTCGCAGCCGGGAGCCGGGCAGCGCAGAGAGCAGGCGCGGTGAGGACGAAGCACACCCAAGAGTCAGGGGGTTATCAAAGGCAAAGCATGGTACAGACCAGACCGGCTCCTCGGCTTTTCCCAGCGGGATCTCCTTGGGACAGCACTCCCCAAACCCGCCAGTGCACGTAAGAAACTGGTTACAGCCATCACCACAGAGACACTGGAGAGAACAGGGCTGCATGGGCTTGTTGCTGGAGGGTTTTTTGGGGTGGGTGCAGCATGTCCTGTTGCCCCCAGCCCTGGATTTGGGAATGTGGAGTGGTACACGAGTCAGCTGGGGGCCTTCACCCCGCTCCCACTCCATTTCGCACCTGTGCTGGCAGCACAGTTTAGCCCAGCACTTCATTGATTAACACATTCCTTTTCATTGATACACTTTAGCGTCTACTGAATGTTTTATATAGATAGAAGAGGCTTCGTGGGTGAAAGAAACATCCGATCCAGCCCAGAGTGAAACAGGACACATGTGATTTGCTGTGCCTTGTCTTGAATGACCGCGCATTTCCCCGCTGTTTGTATCGACACACGGGGACAACGTGATCATGTACAAATGTAAAAATGCATTTGCTCATTGCGTCTCAGTTGCAACACGTTGCTTATCTGGATCATCCTGTGCCTGTGGGCTGTTTTTTGCTAACCCAATTGGTACTGGCTGGTGTGGGAGCCCCTGGAGCAATGCTCCTCTTTGCTACTTGTGGTACCAAAATTGTAACCACATGGAAACCTGGTGTACAAGTGTTTTGTACAGGAGATCCTTGGATACCAAAAGCCTTTGGGAGGAGAGAATGAAGTGGAGGGTCGTCAGGGGAACAGAAAGCAAATACAATTAACCATTTTTAAAAGCAGGGTCCCTCACAGAACACTTAAAATGACATTTTAATCATCCTTGCTGATTTAAAATAAAAGCATGGAGAAACACATGAATGCTGCTTGTGGGCTAAACCCACAGCTCATCCGCAGCAGCCATCAGCCACCTGGGCAGCCTCGTGCCACAGCTGCCACACTGCACAGCCCTGGAGGAGAGTAGAGGGGTGAAACTGCTGTTCATGGCATGAGGAGCACCACGGGTGACATCGGGTTTGTCTAAGAAACAGAAGCTGAGGACTTCTGAGCTGGGCTTCGTGGTCAGGTGAAGCCAACTTTTCTACAGTTGTAAAACTATGTAAGGATCCTACAGAAGTCCTCCTACTTCTCTTACACAGTTTGATCAATTTGCATTAATGAATGCTGGGAGATGAGACTGTTTTCCTCAGAAATAGTGACTCTTAGTGTTCAGTCGTAACCAGAATATAGAATTGCAGAATCATATACACACAACACAAACCAATACATCCCTCCACAACATGAGGATTACACTAAATGTCCTCTATTCCTTTCAGATTCCAGAAACAAGTTCCAAAGCTTCCTAAGGCTGTCTGACCTGGCTTTCTGATCTCTACATGTTGATTTTTCCTCCAGCTTAGCCAGTTAGACAAGTAAACATAATGAACTACTCTGCCCACTCATCCTCATTAACGTGGGAAGTGTTTTTGTCTTAAAATCCACCTTTTCCTTCCCCACCACTAAAGAGAAGATGACATCATTCAAAAGCCAGAAGATGACAATATTCAAAACCCAGTTATTGCTTTCTGTGTGTGGCAAAGGTGCAGAGCAGTATTCTTGTAAGCAGACACGGATGCCTCTGTTGTCATATCTGGATGCCATATGGGAAATGCTGTGGCATCCCAGGAGGGCTTCTGGGAGCCCATGCATGGACACAAGCTGTCCTGGTGCTGCCTAGCATCAGGAATCCTCACTATCTCCCTTTCCTTTCCCTTCTCAACTGTTACTAGTTCAACAGATGTTTGTAGGAGCCCTCCAACAGCTCAGGCAGACCCAGGTGCAGAGCCGAGGATGAGGAAGCAGTGTCTGGGTACCATACGTAAAAGGACAGGCTGTTGCCAAAGGAGGAATGAGAAGTTAAATCTCCCAAATAATCTCCCTCCCCGCAGTAAATCCACAGTGGAAGACCAGTTTAGTCCCTCAGAACTTGCCTGGGGCCCCTTTCAGGAGCACATGTGCTGCTGTGATGGGGCAGATGTGCCTACTCTGCTAGGAGGCACTCTAAAGGTTACGCTCCTCATACTTTTAGATGAAGTGACACAAATAACTTCACCTGCTTTTGGACCTATCATGCTGCTTTCTCTCACTTTATGTTGGGTCTATCATTAAGGGAAGAGCTCTTCAGACATTAATTTCTTAATGTCACTTCCTATTTCAAAATTGGTGTTTTAAATCCTTATGCCGGCAAATACTTCGTACCCCAACAAGAAAAGCAGCCCCACCATCCATGTTACAGAGGAGTAACCACTAGCCCATGCATATTCAAAGTCCAGTTAACTTTTCCTGCAGAGGACAAGAGACAGAATTGCTCATAGCTGAGTTCAGATGTCATTGCACAACCGTGTTCCCGTCACTGATGAGAAGAGCAAACAGCTTTTCACTCAGCATGAGGGAGAAAGGATGCTGCGGTCAAGACTCTGTCCAGGCAGAAACACACTCATAAAAAACATCTTTTTTTCACCAGAGCATGGGAGGAGACCTAGTGATTTCTGCAACACACAGTTGATTCAATACTTTCTGTTTTCCTTGATGATTAGGTACTTGCTGTCATGCAGACTTTAAGGACACTGATGGTTATCCTATGCACAGCAACTCTGTATTTCCCCTCCTGCTTGTATTTCTTAAGATGCCCAAACCACTTCGGTTGCTTTGTCACTCCTAAGGCAATTTCTGAGCACTGCAATTCCTTTTTCCTTGCCCAATGACAGCAGAGAGAGCACACTAACCAGGTCATGCAGTGCAGTATGAACCAATAGGCCAAAACTAATGCACACCAAGGGCTACCAGCACAGAGCCTTCCACTCATCCCATCCTCAGCAACGGGGACACAAACACGCTTGCATGTCTTGGCTAGATATGGTTGACCTAAATATCTTAGCTTCAGAGGCAGCAATGTGCAGCACCAACACCTCCCTCTCTTGACATGACTCCTTTGAATTTGCAAGGTAAAAAACAGAGGATAATCTCAGTTCCCATGGCAGGTCCCATTCCATTGCTGTTTTTTAAAAAATTCCATCAGGAATGCTATTTAGAAGGAACAATGGAAATCTACCTTTGTGAATCATCTTCTCTAGTTTTACTGAGTGATATGACTGCCCCTCTCTCTTCCCAGATTACAGAGCTGAGGCTTTTCCTTCTGTAACCTCAACTTATGAAACAAAAAGATAAGTCACAAATGAAACAAAATCGCCTTGTTATGCAAAGACATAATCCAGGGAGATGTTCTGCCAGTTAAAGCAAGATGTTCCCACTGTGTACAAATATGGCAGATAGCCTAGCAGCTCCTTGTGAAGGACTTGGTAAAGGCACAGGCAGGTGCAATAGCTTGCGGGCAGTGGCTTGTGCATTGGATAGGCTGGGTAGAGGGTACCATTTTGCCACATGAGCTCTGGCTTGGGCTGTGGCTGGCAGCAGTGGGACTGATGAAGGCACTGCTTGAATCTCTCTCATGCCTTGTTCCTCTCCCCTGGGAGCTGGGCACATAGGGACACAGTTTATATCTGCCAACAGCAGCATAAGGTGTTAGAGGCAATGGGAGAAGTTGGATTCAGCAGTACTGGGATTTTCTGTGAAAAGTGTGATCTTTACGGGTGTATGGGCCTAAAAATCACAGATGTAGGACGTTTTCTTTATTTTCTTTATGTCTTTCTGATCTGAACATAGGGAAGTACTTGCTTTCCTTGACTCCTGCTGTGTGGCTCTTTGTGACAGGGAATTAGAGAGAAAATACATCCCTTATAAAAGACTGCCTGCCCTTAAGAAGCAGGGACAGCTTCAAACACAACAGTCTTGTTTTAGCTGCTGCAGGAGGATGGGCACTCAGTCTTTTAAAACAAAGAGCACAATAACCCACAAAACAACTTTACAAGCATAGAGCTGTGTTTGAATTTTAAGGGCAGGGACAGGTCAGAGAGTGTTTCACCTAGCCTTGTTTAACCAGCTCTTTGGAAAGGATTCACAAATAAACCTTTTTGTGAGCTTTTTTCAGTGAGACAAGCTGACCCTACACTTGTCCCACCTGCAGCTTACTGAGGTGAGCCTGTTTCTGGTCCACGTGATGCTGACTGCGTCTCAACTGCAGTTTCTTACACCTGAAGTGTGGTTTGATTTAGAGAAGTGCAAAAAGCACCTGTGAAATCCTGTACTCCTTGACAACAGGGTACTGAGCGCAGGAGGAAAAGCCATTCTCCATGTGCACCCAGATTTGGAAGGGTTTTTCTGGACCTTGATATGCAGTAGGGCTCTTTCCCTCTCATGGCTCCATGCCAGCAATGAAAGCTCTCTACAAGTCCTTTAATCCTCATGGAGACATCTGTACAGCCCCCAAACCTTCGACACAGCTGGAAGTGCCTGGACTGTAGTAAGTAACTCTAAGAAATGAAGCTAGAGGAGAAGCATCCAGCTCACTTTCTCAGCTGCCTCCTCTTTGTTTTTTCCAAGTGAGAAGCAATAAAAGCTGATTGACGTCATTAAAGCTGGCAGATGTGACGGATGCAGACAGCAAATCAGCTGACTGGGGAGATGCTGTTCTACTGCTGGGTTTTTGGAGAGGCACCACATTACCAAGGAGGGGACCAAACACTTGGCGCATCCCCTGGGAGGGGTCAGGGTCTGTGGGTGCCACGTTTTCCACCTGCCATTCGTGACGGGGATATAATAGGGCAGGCAAGATCCAACACCACTGTTTTTTCCTGATTGCATTGGCCTTGTTCAGGGTTGTTTATTTGGGTTAGGCAGGGGGGTCCTGCTGGCGTGGCAGTGGCGATGCCGAATCCTTTCCCCGTTTACGCCGAATGTGTAAATGAGCAGCAGCTGCCTCTGCCCTCCTGTTGCTCAGCATCCCCCGAAATGTGTGGTGAACAGGGACTGAAATAGCAAGCAAATGTCAGTGCTGTGCCAGAGCTGCACCAGGCTGCTCTCCTGCTGCAAAAGTAAAGTTGGAGATCCATAAATCCCAGCACTTGCAGCGCAGCACTTCAGAGGGGAGGTAGAGCTGGCTCCGGGGTGGTGCTGGGTGAGGGACAATCACCGGCAGGGCTCTCCCCAGGAGAGATGCTCTAACCTCCAGTTCAGAGGAGCAGAGTTAAGGCTGACATTTAAAAAATGGCATTGGCATTCAGGCCATTCCATTTCGTGCTCCATGGCTTTGAATCACAGGCTCTGACTTGTGTAGATGGGCACCCAAAGGTGACCTGTATTAAAAGCTGCCTTTGGCTTCACAATTTGGGTGTCACAGTCCAAACTATACCTAAGAGCACCTTGCTCTCTACTCATATCACAGCTTTGCTCCCCGTCCCCTGCTCCTGCCCTCTGCCTGTGTGTTCTTCTGTGCCTCCTGGCTGATTTTGCTGCCCAGCTGCGGAGCTCTGTAGTGTTGAGCTAATGGCTGGATTTTTCAAATCACATCAGAAGATTTTGTTCCTTCCCAGTAAATCTTACAAGGCTGAGCATCCTTGAGCATATCAAGGCCAGGGTCAGAGGGAGGAGACAACTGGGGATTATAAATAAGTGGACATGAGAGGATGTAGAGCGTCTCAGTCTGGAGGGACACAGTCATGGTCACAGAATCACAAGGACCATCAAGTCCAACTCCTGATCCTGCACAGAACAACTCCAAGACTCACACCATGTGCCTGAGAGCATTATCAAAATGCTTCTTGAACTCTGTCGGGCTTGGTGCTGTGACCACTTCCCTGATAAGCCTGTTTCAGTGCCTGATCACATTCTGGGTGAAGAGTCTTTTCCTAATTTCCAGCCTAAACTTCTCCTTGACACAGCTTCATGCCATTGCCAGTCCCATGACTGGTAATGTTAATATTACCTGGAATTGTAGCACCAATATGATTCAAACAACCAGGTGATTTCATCAAAGAATTTGCTAGAGCTCATAAACCTAGCTCAGAGGCTAGAAACCACAGTCCCCCTAGTCTTTTTGGGACAAGACAAGCATCACCTAACAGCAATCTTTCCCTCGATCCCATCCTCATCCACAACTTTCTGCAAGCCTGACATCTTTACCAGCAGGGGAATAAAAAGCCTCAGAGAGACAGAGCTGGCAGAAGCGAGCCCTCCATGCTGCTGCTGCTGCTGCTGCAGACTGGGCACCAATGGAATCATTACTGAGTCTGAGTATGGCCTCCAATTCCTTTTCATTAGACAAATGTAAGTGGGTGCCCACAGCAGTTGTCATTAGTCCCAAAAACATGCATCCCCATCATACTGAACGAATGGTCAGAACACAGTAATGAGTCTTACTGCATCCTTTCTGTGTATTCAATTCACTTGTATTAATTGCACTCTAATACCAGGGAGCACACAGGTCCTCACCAGCTTTAGTTCCAGATGGTATTTTGAGCCTAATGTCACAGTGGGAATTCATAAAATCTCTCCTAGAGCAAATTACCTGAGGAATCAAACAGTTCCATTCTCACTAAGGAAAATGAATTTCTGCAGACTGAAGAAATAGGTTATATTCCAGGTGTGCACTGCTGTCCTGCACCTCTGCACCACAGCCTGACTCTTTCCCTGTTTCAAAGCCCACCCAGCTGTATCCTCTTGCTGGATAAAGGGTCCTGTAATGCATTTTGAAAACACAGGTTGGCTAGAAAGGAGAAGCAAACCACTATGACTTTACCAGTGTAAGGAAGCATTACCTGGGCACGCAGACTTCATATCAAAAAATGTGGAGGAGGACAGATCTCCCCAGGATTTCAGAGTCAAGGGGGAGCGATGGACAAAAGCACATTACTGTAGCACCCCAGGGAGCATTCGGTGATCTCTGAGGAGTTGCTGGTTATGCAGTATCCCATAAAGTGGTGTTGGGGCCTCTAGGACCCAGTCAGACTCACCGTGGTTTCGTCTTCATGGAGCACCTGGTCGTAGCCACTCAGCGCCACACAGAAGATGATCGCTGTGACATCCTCAAAGCAGTGAATCCACTTCTTGCGTTCTGACCGCTGGCCCCCGACATCGAAGAGCCTGCAGCACAGGGGAGGACCATCACCACCCACTCTTCCCCAGTTACCAGGGAACTTTAGCATACTTGGCATTTTCTGACCACAAGGGCCCTGGGAGGCTCCACAGAGCAGTGGGTCTTTCACTGCTAGCTTGGTCTTCTCCTCCAGAGCCTGCAGCCGAGGAGGACCAGGAGGAGCAGTTACAGACAGCGATGTGGGGACTTGTGGGAGAGCTTTAACAGCATGCTGGGTCCCAAAGGGTCTGTGGAGGTGGAGACCACACACTCTTGACTTTTATATGCTCTAAATACAGTTTGTGTGCGGCTTTCTGTCTTTGTGCCCTCTTCTCTCTGCTGGAAGGCATCATGAGGGCCAATGTACTGTGTTAACTGCATGTGACTGACCCACTTAAGAGAAAAGATCTGGCCAAATACTTCTACATTTATGAGGCTTGACCAGATTCGGGGGTCAATCTTGTATTACACATTCCAACAAAGAGGTGTTGTTTGGGTTAGAAGAAGCTGCCACGAGCTTCTATCTTACAGGCAGTGACTTTCAAGACAGGATTGCCAAACATTTCACATTGCTGACCCTCCAAAATGCTGTGTCTTCTGCAGCGGGAGCTATCCATGCATTAACCAGCAATTTAACAACTTCTTCTTTAGGAACTACGGGGAAACCCTGTGATAAATAGATGTTCTGAAAATTTACTGTACAGTTTAGACTAACCTGAAGTGGAGGTTTTTGAAAGTGAAATGGGTTTCTACGATGCCAGTTGTTTTGACCCTGGTTCGGAGGATATCCTGCTCCGTGGGCTGGTAGTCTGCAGCTCCAATTCGATCTAAGCTGTCTAGGTAGCTATGAGAAGAAGAGAAAAGAAAAAGAAAACAGCTAAGAACAAGACACACATTAATCTTCGTCAATTTCAGATGAATCCTTCAGCTTTCTATTAATCTTTTCCAATCTCATTTTTCATGGCTGAATGTATTGTAGCTAAAGGAAAAAAAATCCTGTTCTGGGGAAAAACAAACCTCAGTAAGCGAAGCATAAAATCTGATAGGGAACTGAAAGCAGGAAATTAGCATGGTGTGTTGTGAGTCCCAACTACAATCTGTGAAAATACACAGTTTTAATATTAACTTGCTATTTTTATTCCCTGAAGAACAAGGGTCCAAATCGGTCCATTGTTCTGGATCCCATACACACACCTTTTTCTGCAAGGGTTTATTCAGATAAGAGGTTGGAGCATACAGGTCTTGCTCCCAGAACATACAGGTCGAGTTCCCTTTGGACATGCCTCTCTCTGTACTGGGAAGACATGCCATGCCTTACTTTCAGTCAGCTCAAATGAAGGGAGATGAATCTGCACAAGTGAGTCACAGCTTCAGTTTGAAATCCAGCATGGGGCTGGGGCTGTGGGAGATGCAGCTCTTGGAAAGAATCCAGGACCCCACTTAAATGGTGATAATCTGAGAGTACAAACTGGGGTTTTGGGGTAACAGAGAGGAGATTTAGCTTTCTAAAGCACTTGGACAGTTTAAAACATGTAACTTTATTCTGCTTTAGGCTTAAAATCTATGAACACAGGCAATGCCTAGCTAGGCTCAAACTTGCTGTAGGAAGTCCTGTCTTTTGGCATGAAATGTTTGTGTAGAGGAACCCAAGAGCTTTGCACAAATGACCACAGTCCAGTTTTCCATCCACATTCAAGACAATTTTTTAAAACAATTTATAAAGAAAAGAGGAATTCGGATTACAATTTAATATGAATTATAAACACAGAGCTGCATCACACAGCAAAGTCTTTCTCACCACCATTAAGGCTGCACACAGACACTCCAGTTTCTCTTAAAAGGGTTTTGATGTGCATTACAGGGCATAAATGCCCACCTCTAGCCCCAGGAGCATCGATCTAATGGACTGAGATGCTTTCAATACACTGTGGATATAATAGAGCATGTCTGTGCATGAACAGTGATCTTTTCCTTCGATCCCCATGCCTGGATGTCATCCAGAGAGGCAGTGGGGCAGGAGGTGACCTGCTGGTGGCAGGACAAGAGGGTACCTATTTAGGTGGCAGAGGATGGCAGCTTTGCCCATTGCAACAGGCAGAGAATAAAGAGTAGTAAGAGGAGCTGCACAGTTGCAGAGAAGGAAAAGATTTGTTGTCTCAGGTAAGAGTTTGCTGGTGAGTGTGAGATGGTATGAGCTGGAACCATTCACTCAAGACAGCCACGATGTCTATGCTTGACTTTCAGTTTAGCTAAATGCGATTTTTTTTTTAAACACAGGGTGTGGATTTAGTTCTGATGAGTAACCAAACCAGTCCCCTCAGCTCACATGACTTGCCACAGCACATCCCCTTTGGCCTAAACTTAGCCCTGACCTGCTGCTGGAGATTATATCCCTGCTGCATCCAAAACCAGGAGTGGCTTTCCATTTGTGTCCTGGAGGGAGTGCTCTGAGCCAGGGCTCTGGAGTAGGACATCTGGTGAGCTGGGGCTGTGCACTCTGCTACCCAACAAAACTCCCTGCCATTGTCTCCCATGCCTACCCCACAAGCCTGGAACAATAAACAGACAGCCAGACTCTACACTGAGGTCAAATACAAACCTCACCCTGCTCCAAAAATCATGTATTTTCCCTACCCATCACATTTATCATTTATTTTTGCTAATTCCAAGAACCATGTCACCCAGAGAAAAGTATATAAGCTAAGCAGGCTTATTTCTGTTGTGTCCTTTTTCAAGCATTTAAAGGCATTGTGGTTTTGTGACAGATGCTCCTTTAATAACCCTATGATGGGCACTGGGTGGATGAATGGGGCTTCATTTGAAATCAGATCCTTGGCTGTGATGGCTGAAGCCACGATCACTCATCTATTCACAACTGGTGTCAACTCCTGTTATTTAAGAGACAGCTGCATCTCTTCACAGGGCCCTGCAGACTGAGGCAGCTCTGCAGCACTGGTATTCAGAGATCCAGGCTCTCCTCTGTCCACAGGAATAGACTACTTCAAGGTGATGTTAAAAAGTGGAGGTGTAAGGGGGGGGGAATTTTCTTTTCCTCTTGCAGCTCTTAGCAGTACCCTGAAGTCTTTTATCACTTCCTCCATCTTCATTTTCTGCATTTTCCAATGACCCAACTCTCTTCAATTTAATGTTCCCCATTAATTATTCTTGCTTTTGAGAGCCTCCTTTTATGCTGGGAATGCAGCAAATGAAGAAATTTACTGCAAACCAGCGAAAGGACTCAGGTCCTCAGCAGTGCAGTGATGGAGAAGCTCATTGCTGTAATTGCTGCCTTCGGCCCACGATCATTTGCTGGTGAATGGCAGCATCACTTAAACCCTGGGCTGTGTGCTGGGATTTCAGGGCATTCTCACTCACACTACAGCATGCCCAGTCCATGGCTCTTCCACACAGCATTCCCCTTGGCTGCCTGACAGCAAGGCAGCTCCAGATTTGATTTGATCCTGCATTCAACCTGGCTCTGAGGCTTAGAAACCCTTGCCTCCCTTCCCTTGTGATGCAGCCTCATGTGCCTGGCTCCACCCAAGTTCTCTGGGGGATCAGAGGTTTGGGGAAGCTGGTGCAGCCTGCCAGCCTCTCTCGAGGGCAGGATGATAACGACAGAGAGAGAGGAGAGCCAAGCAGGATCCATCCCATCTACCCTCTCCTACCTGACAGCATCTAGTTTCTGATCCCAGCTCAGATATCTCCATAGGAACCTCGGCTGAGGGCCCTCTAGCACCTGCTTCCCAGTGCTTAACTGGTGCTGTGGCAAAAGAATACTCAGTACCCCCAGTACTCAACCTTTTCTGGCTGCAGGTGAGCTGAGCTCTGCAAGTCTAGAGCCTTGATGTCATTCCCCTACCAGTGCCTCCAGCCTGGCTGCTGGGCACTCCAGCTCCAATACCTGCTTGCCAATACACCCTTTGCCTTTTCTGTTAACTCCTCTCTTCATCTCCTCCCTCATCTCTAGTCTTTTCCAGCACTCTGTGTATCTCTCGATGACTTAAATTCTTTCAGCTGCCAGGGTCTGTTTCTCATCTGTTCCTGGGAGTCTCGATGGGGGTCAGCCATCAATTTATATGAAGTTATAAAACATTTTCAGTGTTGGTTTTGAGGCTGCATTCCAAAACTGTTTAAATCTTTGGCTGCTCTCCCCTAGAGAGAGACTCCGGCTGCAGCAGATATTTCTTCCCCTGCACTTGGCTGCAGCTGAGCTGGACCCTGTCAGTGTGTGCAGCCTGTGAAGCACAGCTGGAGGAGTATGCCATGGCATGGCTACCACACTAACACCCAGCTGTGGGAATGGGAGGATCACCCAGGCTGCTCTTTGGATGCTGAGCTGATTTTAGCTGCCGCTTGTTGTCCTGGGTTCCTGCTGGAGGCATCTCTGAGGTTTCACTGGAGTGCTGGTGCTCCTTGTCCATGCTGCTCGGAAGGACCTGCTGGTGTGAGCCTAAGCTGGGGGACGATGGTGTATTTCGGGGGTGCCACCTCTTTGGGAACAGGGAAACCCAAGTGGGGACAAATTGCTACACACGGTGCTGGATGCAGCACCCCTGGTATGCCCTTTGAGCTGAAAATCTCAAGGCCAAACTGTTGTGGGAGATAATTACTTGTCACAGCCAACAGGCTCTATGACACATAATCCTTTCAGAAGCTGGCATCTGTTTAACCAGCAGAAATAAGAGCACTTTGGAGGCTGTGGAGTGAGAGCTCGGCTCTTTCTTCCACATCATCGGTGCTGGCATCAGAGCTCTTCCATTTCCCAGCTCCAGGGTTTGCACGCTGGAGTGGAGGCATATCTGAAATGACACATCAGCTCTTACTTGCAGCCTGCCTTGCCCCGGGTTTGCAGGGGTTAAAAAAAGCTGAAGGAAGGTTAGAAGTTTTGTGAGTACATGAGTAACCCTCTAGCATTTCTGCTCCTGAGCTGAGTAGCTCTATTACTGCTTATATCTTTTATTTTAAATGCTTTGTTTTGAAGCAGATTGCAGGTTTCTGAGTCACTCAGTTTACCATGCTTAGGGAGGTGAAGCCCAACTATGTTACGCTGCTAAAAGCAAAATGCAGAGGAAATGGCAATTCACAAATACAGGGAGAGGAGCTCATTGAGCAGAGGCTAAGAAAGGCAGGAGCTCTGTACAGGTGAGTTGATAGTGAATAGCTACACATAGTCGTATTGCCCCTTCGTTTACTGTTTCCAAAAGCATCTGGTAGCAGCACTGTTGATGCCAGAGACAGTGCACGGAGAAAAGGAACTTTTATCCAGGTGTCCCATGGGAACAGCTCGGTGGCAGCAGCCTACGTGCAGTGCGTGCACAGGGACCCCTCCTCAGGCTCTTGGCTACCACGGGAACCTTCTCCCAGGACTATGCTGCCTATGCCAAAAGCTCCACTGCTGCTTTCTTGGATGAAGAAGTGCAGCTGAGGTTGCAGGCTGTGGTCAAGGCTGGATACCTGTGGCAAAGCTTACACAGACGGACATTCATGTCTGCTGTGCTTAATGGCAATAAGATGGTTCAACATCTGTTCAGTTTTTTCTTGCCTTGAGGGTGACACCTTTGAAGTCTTTTTGCATCATCCAGCTCTCCCTGTGCACACCCAAGGTGCTCACACTGTGCTGATGGCACGCTCACATCCTCAGTGCTCAATGAGCTGCAGTGCAGTATTAGCCACAGAGCAGTTTTGGTCTGGGGCAGGCCTGCAGGGAGTGAGAGTTGGAGCTTCAAGACAGCGAGCCTGCAGCCAGCAGCATCTTCCCAGTGGCTCCTCCACCCTGGCTGCCCTGAGCTCTGGCCATGTCTCCTCCGTGAAGGAAAGGCCATGTGCGCATGGGATACCCCAGCCTTGATTTGTTGGCTTGCGTTGCATTTGATGAGGAAGCAGATCCCCATTTGTCAACAAATGCAGCTGAGTCACTGCTGGGTTATTTTGGACTCTGTGTACTGAGGCACTCAAGGGTCAGCTCCAACACTGTGTCCTGGCAAACGCTGAGTTTTTAATCAAGGTTGTCACAAGCAGGCTCCATCTCATCTAAATCTAAATGCTTATGTAAAGATGGCTCTACCTGAGCACTCCTTTCTCGCACACGGACAGAGGGCTACCTGTATCTGATCTTATCTTACACCTTATCTTCTTCCTTTCTTTCAATGATGAACACACAATTAAATGTATATTTAGCATCAAAGCCATTTAATATTTAGTGACTGTAGAGTAAGTGTTCAGAGGATAAGCACTGGGTTTAGCGAGTGTCAGTAGTGGCTCTACATCAGCAGAGTAAACTCCTGCAGTATCTCCTACCAGAGAGCAAAACCACGTGGGCACTGCTGCCTGAAGGTGTGATACAGGTTGGTTTGGCTGCCCAGGGCAGCTGGGGCTGGGCAAGTACCCAGAGGTCATGGCACCACAGTGTTTTTTCTGCAGACACTATGCCCAGTCATATCTGCTGTTATATTTGAGGGAAAGGGGAAAATCAAGCACAGTCCACTCTCAGAATCCAGTACCCATCCAGCACACATAGAGGTGATGTCACAGGTGTCTTAAATAATCATCAGTTGTGAAAGGCTTGAAAGGTTGCCAAGCATTGGCATGGTGTCCCTTCAGGAATCAATCCTGTGTAAGGGCAGAGATCGTGCAGAGCCCTCCTCTCCCCCTAACAAAAGCCAGAAGGTGGAACACACTGCTCCCGAGGCATTTCCAGGTGGGTTATGGCAGGCAGGGAAAAGACCTTAGGTGATAAGTAACTCAGCTAAAAGGGCAAGAACATTATCTAGTGTTTTCTCAGTCCAGCCTAGAGAAGGAAGGTCTTGGGAATTTGCTCCTGGACTTTGGGCAACGCGTTTAGTGTTTCTGGCTGTGTTCCTCCGTCAGCCAGTCCTGCCTCCATGGCAATCACATGAATTACATGGCAAGCTCTGCTGTCTTGCTATTGCTCCTAATGGTACATCTCATCTCAGGTCCAACCAGATGAGATACCAGCATGAAAACTCCCCAACTTCCTTCCCCTAATTAAATCCAGCCATGACATGTCACTTCTGGTGCCTGCTTCTTGCAGGCTGCTAACAGCTGGAGTGGTGGTCACCAGGCTCGGGGATTACTGGGGTTACTTTCTTGGAAGAACCTTGCTGGATCCCATGGGTTTTCATTACTCTTCCCTGGGGTGTGAGGAGGATGGTTCCTGCTATTTAAGGAAGGTGCCAAATCTTGACAAAAAAGATGCTGAGTTGAGATGCACTTCTTATTTTTTTGGCTCTGCACTGAAGCAAGGCTGTACAGGGCTTGTACATCAAGATCAACTTGACAAGTTGATATTAATACTAATGATAGGCAGGAGGAGTGAATAAAAGCAGGTTGGAGTTTAGCTGTCCTAGTTAGACTTGCAGTTTTCCAAGGCATGACTGGATCCAGAATAATTTTTAGCATCACATGTGGATGAGCAGAGTCACTAAATAGCAGGGGTGTAACAAAGGTACTTGAGGACATGAGGGGTCTCCAGGTGTAAGTGCTGGCTGGCTTTGCTCCCAGGTGGCAGTTTGGTCAGCTCTGGCCATGTCTCTGCTCCTTACTGCTGGAATTAAAGGCCACTGTGTCATGGTTTGAGTTTGTGACCAGAGAGCTCTGGCTGGGGATGAGGTGGGTTTTGGAGGAAAAGCAAGCATGAGGAACTTACCCAGAAAGGATTTTGGAGGGGCCCTGGGAAAGGAGATGTGGGCTCATCTTTCTGCACTGAAGCTTGAAAATTGGATGGGACGTAAGAGGGGATAATAAAGATTTTTTTTTTGACATATAAGAGCCCTGACAAAAGAGAAAAACAACGTGTGTCTGGGTCAGATCAATGACTCACCTCGCTTAGCTAGTGTCTAAGAGCAGATGTAAAGAGTAAAGTACGAATACAGGGCAAGTGTGCAGTATTCAGATTTCCCAGCCTCCAGTACTTCATATGGATAACAGAGTTTCAAAGAGAAGTGTGATATCTTTATATTTATTACCTCTCAATGATTTTTCTTCCAGAAATTTGTCTAGGCAATTTTTGCAGCAATTTAAACTTCTAACAACCACATCTGCAGCAAGGAATTTCCAAGCTCAGCTACCCTGTCTGTGAACAAACTGGCTCTTTCTGGTTTTTAAACTGTCATGTCAGAGTTTAACTTTGTTAATTTTTGAATGGAAACAGCTGTCCTCTCTCCTCTCTATCCCCCACTTGTTTCTCTGTAGACATCTCTGAGACCTCTGCAACATCCGCTGTGGAGCATCTTCACTCTGCTACCGAGACATTACTGCACAGAAACACTTTGGAGCCTTTCGCCACACAGGAAGGGGTTTTCCTCATCTCCCAAATCCTACCTGAGATGGAGAGAGAGCCATAGCTGACTTGTTCTACAAGTGACCATCTGTTTTATGGTCACTGAATCCGATGCTACTTGGAGAACAAAGCAGTGCAACGCCAGACCCCCGGGGCTGCTACATGGGGCAGATTTGGTGACCACAGTCCACCAACAATGCTGTGATCCCTTTTAGCAGTGTCCTCATCTGGGCAATGCCACTGTTTTATATAAAGTCTGTGATTTAAATTGTTTAGCACAGAGCTGCTGACCACAAAGCAACCTTGCCTTTGTTTTATAAGCAAAGGATTTTTACAGGAGCTGGCTGTGTCTGTCCAGTGGCTCTGCGTAAGCCCGGGATGACGCATGGCTCAGGCTGTGCAAGGTCTTCTCTCCTGGTGGCTCTGCACGCAGGTGTCCTCTGCACAGCAGGGCAGATGCAGGCACTGATCGAACTTCGGCTGAAGCAGAGGAAAGCTCAAAGCTCCAGCCTTGCTCCTGCTTTATGTAAGTCTCTGCTTCTTTCTGACACCCAGCCCTGAAGGACAGTAGCTGAGCTGGAAAAGGGATGAGGAACGGTGGGACTTGGAACCCTGGAAGTGAGCAGGATCTGTGCCTAAACCTTTATGCAACAGAGTCAGGGGGTTTGAAGGTTTTTTTCTTTGCTCCAGGACTGCTGTTCTAAGCCTGCTGACAGTGGAGCTGATGGTTTTCTATACTGTTAAAAGAAGAAAGGAAAGAAAAGGAGGGGCTAAAAATAAGCCCCGGGGAGTTTGAGATAATGAAGGGCTTGTTCTGGGAAGGAGTCTTGCTCAGAGAATGCAGGCCCCGTGCTGCAGCGGGGCCCTTGGTGCATTCACAAGCATCTGCTGAGCCCAAACTGGGGAGAGACATCAACTAACCCAGTCTGCTGCATGCACAGCCCCCAGTGAGCACACCAGCACAGGCACGAAGGATCGCTCGCCCCAGTGCTCCCTGCGTTGCACAGCAGACGATTCAATTTGGCCCCAAGGCCAGATGAGCTAATTACTCAGAATTACTCCAGCCCTGGAAAGCAGACAGCTGGGACCACAGATGAAACCAGTCCCAAAGACTTTAACCTTTTGATCAGCCGCTGGCCAGAGATATTCATCAGGGTGCGCACAAAGGCCTGGGACATCTATTTACACACTTGTTGGTGAAGTAGCATTAATATCTCCATTTCTAAGCTGGAAGAAAAAAATTAGGTAGAGCTGCAGTGTTTTGTAGTGCTCAGTGTCTGTTGGCAGCAGGGATAGCACCAGCGAGGGATTTAGATCTAATGCTGCGAAGGAAAGCATCACTTAATGAGATCTGTGTTCTCGTATCAAGTAGCTGCAGGATGCCCCTGGCTGGATGATGGTGCAATTACGAGGAGTGGGGTAGGTCTGTTGGGAGCTGACTTCAATCAGGGGCCTCATTTATCCACTCACCCTGCTGAGGAAGATGCATTGCTGGTGATGGAGTGGGAATCATATCTCTGGATCTTCTCATCTGTCCATTTTCCTGATCTATTAGCAAACTATGGGGATTTCTGCTTTCAAATGTCATTTAAGCATCCCTGCCAAAAACCATGGATACCAAAATCAGCCAGTGCTCTGCCATGGACAGATGTGACTCATAGGTAGCAAAAGCAAAGCCTGGAAATTTCACCCTTGGCTGCACGCTAAAAATATCTTAGTTATTCCAGACATAGGTGGATCTCTTGGGCGTGTAAAATCTGTGCTACGCAAATGGACTTTCTGGTCCTTCTCAGCAGCTGTCAGGCCAAGGCTCCTTCGAGAACAGCTTTGCTTGTGGTATTGCAGCATTTTGGTTTCAGTCCAGGCCGGATCCAGAAGCAGAGACACATAAGGGAAAATTCATGGAGTTTCTCATCCATTTAGAAAACGTTCAACCGAATCATTGTCAGGAGAGGATTTGTTTATCATATATCAAAATAGCTCGATTGTTCTTACCAGGAAAGGCTGTCACCCGCTGGGCCCCCATTCTTCCTTTCTCCCTCTTCTATTGGTACAAGCAGCTTCAGAGGTCTATTACCATAGTCTCCTGTCACCATATATCCACCCTCGGGGTTGGGCTCCTGCAGTCCTCCAGACAGTGGTTTGGGTTGCTCCCAGGTCTCTGCAGGAGTGGGCTGATTCCTGTGCTCAGCTCAAGATGCATCAGGGATATTTGCATGACAAAACTGGTTTGGGATACTCTGTATGGGACAGCCCAGTCACAAAGCTGGTGTGGCTTTGTGGGAGATGAGCTGAGGACACCACCTCAGAGGCACGTCCCTCCACGAGAGCTGGGGACAGTTGTCTGCACTTGAGCTTGTGCAGACTTTCCTCTGTGCCTTGAGGACATGTCTTTGCCAGAAGCAGCTTCTGCTGCCTGCTCACGGACCTGTCACATCTCTTGGGAACACGCCATGGGCCAAGGTGCTGCAGTAAGCCAGGTGGGTGTACTAGGAGTACCTCCCCGCTTGTGGGTAAAGTTTTAATTGACTCAGGAGCACCTCAATTCCAGTGGGAGGATGAAGCTTGGCCAGAGAAATGTTAGGTCTGGAAATCATCAGGAGTTCTTCCAGACGTCATGGGCTTTATTGCCAATAAATGCCTTTGGTGTGCTTCCTCTCGGCTGCAGGAGGGGAGGAGAGCACCTTGAGCAGATGGCTGGTTAGCAAAGCATCGCCCCTGCTCCCTGCTGCTGGAGCACCTCAGCTCTTGCTGAGCAGGACTGATGTGTCCTCCCAGCCTCCCACTGGAGCAGGGAAATACTATTAATCACACTTGCTTTAGGAGGAATAGAAGTATTAAGGGGGTAGATGATTTGCCTGAGGACACGATGGGAAGTCTGTGGTGGAACTTGGAAGCCACTATGGGTTCCCTAAAATGCAGTCAGAAGCTTTGACCACAAGACCTTTCCACACTGAGTTTTATAACCCTCAAGCAATATTCTTCAATGCTTTTAATAGAGATTTTGCCCACTTAGGGGCAGGTACTGCAAGGCTGGTAGAAACTGAATGTATTGTATTAAGGCCTACTATAAGAAAGAAATATATTCCCTACATAAAGAGCAGCTGATAAAACGGTGTTACAATTGATGGTTAAATCACAAGTTAACCCAAGAATTTGAATGGAGATAAATAAATGCTTTCTTCTTTTTTTTTTGGTGAACAAACAAGGCTGAAAATGGATGTTGTCATGTACCTTTCTGCTCCATCCAATGTAATTTCATGCATTCCCTTATGGATTTTGATGAGTTCTGCAGATCAATGACACAGCACTCAAACACAAGCTAAGCAGTAATTACAGATGCATGCAAGATTTATTCATCTGGTGGCACTGCACCAGCTGATGGAAGGATCAGCCGTATCCAATCAATGTTTGAAGCTTCTCAAAATACAAAGGTTTTTTGGCTCCCACTGCAAAGAGAAAATAGAAATAACCTGCTGAATCCCAGGAATGCCTCCTTAGGTCCGTAAAGGGTAAGGCTGCAGGATGGATCTAGGTCCTATCTCTGCACTGTTGCTTGTCCCTTGCCTCTGCATCTCCATAAATATTTTTCTTGTGGGATCCTCTTCGTGTGCTCACAGCATGACCCACTTATCCCTAGGGCTGAGGACTGGATTGATGAGATTTAAGGCACCTGTAAGGAAAAAGAAGAAGAAGAAGCATTGCAGAGAAAAGGGCCACAGAGCAGGCATATCCCATGTGCCCAGGCCTGGCGTGCACAGGCAGGGAGCCAGCGTGATGTGTCACACCGTGGTACGAAGGGAGCAGCCGGGGGACTGCAGCCCAAACCACGGAGGTGCGTAATGTGGCACTGTTGTTATGGGAACACGTGGCAGGAGAGGCAAGGTAGCATGTGGAAAGAAAGAAACTGGATTTTGTCCAATTTTTCTTCAGGCTTTCCCTGGTGATGTGAGTTATACATTCATATTGGAAGTCTCCCTCTCCATGGAGCAAAGCTGCTTGCTCCCCACTGTCACCACGGGATGCCCTGACAAGCCAGGGGGTCCCACACTGTGATGCTCTTCGCTGGGACTTCAGAGAGGGTGCTAATCCTACACTTTGCACAGCCAGCCCTGCGTGCAGGTGGGACTGGATCAGGACTGTGGATCAGGAGATGCAGCTCTTTATCGTGTGTGGGGAAGAGGCTCTTCCATCCCCAAGTGTGATCCCCTGGGTAGCGTATAGGTGGTTGAGCTCCTGGGCAGAAATGTGCAGCCTTTTTTCCTGAATTTGTTTGTAACTTCTTCATTTGTGTCATCTCTTTGTTCATGTGTTTTTGTTCAACAAGAAGGTCCTCTGTGGATTTCTTCATGTGAAGGTTGCTGCTTTAACATTAGTTTAATTTGAGCAAAGGTTTTTGCTTGGACTCCATTATCAATTCTGAGCTCTCAGCATCTGCTAACTAGCATCAGCTACCTCTGTCTCTTTCTTTCTCCTATTCCTGCCCATGGCAGATTCGGCCTCACTGCTCAGCACACTGGTGCAGTATTTCTCATGTTGGGGACTGCAAGACCGTGGATCTGTTTAACTGCAAATGTTTAAACTGATGTTATTGATGCTCAGTAGGATGTACAGGCTGGTGTTTTCCCGAAGGAGGATTTGGAAATGGTTCTTATGCTATTGCCAAACCTTACATACCAACAGCAATACTGAGGGATTGGGAAATTCTGATTTATACCATTAAAAGTGCTGTAAAAGCCTCAGAGCTACAGTGACTGCTCACATGGTGTTTCATGGACCAGGCTTGCAATTTTAGAGCACTAAATTTCTTTTCAGTGCTGGTGTTACCAGCAAACGTGCTGCTCAGCCCTGGGGTGACAACATAGCCCAGCAAAGAAGGGGTTACAACGACACAAAGTGCATTGTAAATCCCCAGCAAAAGACTTGGACTAACCACCAAAACCAGAGCTGACACTTCCTTGACATGGCTCCATAAGGCGGTGTGTGCCTGGCTTCCTTCTCCCCTGTATCTCTTCCTTCCTCTCCCAGTAGCATGGAGTAGGTGCCGCCTAAAATCTAGGCTCAGAACAATTTCTCCTCTTTTTTTCCCAATAAATTCAGTCTCAGGAGAGTCTCAGGGTGCCCAGGGACCTTTGAGGAGGTCACTTTTCCAGGCACTCAAGAATTCAAATGCATTAAACATATTGGAGGTGGGGAAGGTTGTAAGCATGAGGATTTTGGCACAAGGATGGGTGTTCACTCTGCTGTTCTCCAGGCTTCTTCTGCTGTCATGAGCAAACTAAGCAACCCTGCCCAGAGCCTGTGCCCACAAAGCAGAGTGAACGTGTGCCTGTCTCTGACAGCCCCTGCAGAAATACCCCGAGAGCCTGAGTTGGGCAGGGGGAGAGGCAGGTGGGGGGAGTTACAGGGTTTTCTGGGTGGACTGACAATACAGGAGTTTTGGGTTTGGATCTGTGCGATATGTCAGTGATCTGAAGGCAAGGAACATATATGGTGAAGATGAAACAATAGTTCATAGACAGTCTCTGTTATTTTTACTGTAATAGTGTAAAAGGTGTGGATGAATGGACTGATATGAACCTAGCACAGGCTAGTCCCAACTAGTGTGTTTTTTTAGGAAAAAAATATAAGAAAAGGTCAAAAATCCGTCTGCGGTGTATTAGACCCCTTGTGCTGATGGGGCTCATGCCCAACTCGTACGGTAGAGCGGCACATGGGCAGTGCTGTGGCAGCATCACGTCTGTCTGCCTTCAGTTCTGCTGCCCAAATCAATGGTAGTCTCATCTGTGTGTGCTCTGGGGAAAAACAGGTACAAACAAACCCCTTGTCAGGTTTCCAAGAGAGAGAAGGCAGGAAAGCCACCCCTGGCACTGACCCAGCCCTGGAGTGCCGGTCTCCACAGGGCTGTACTGAAATCCCAAGGAAAAGCACAGCTCCCTCGCCGCCTGCACCACTTGTGCCTAAATGCCCCTGGTGCCAGGTTTCTCCCAAGACACTCCCTTTACACACCATACATATGGCACTGGCCATGTCCAAACACGTGCCCATGCTGCTGAGTCCTGGAGAAAGGACCCCATATTTCCACTCTTCCCATCAAAAATGCAGTTTGATAGCTGAAGGTTGAATGTTGGCTCAGCACATGGCCTGGATAAGCAAGACACAAAGTGCTGTTTGCTCCAGGGCTAATTAGAGCCATTGTATCAATTAGTCTGTGAAAGAATCAGTGCCGTGAGCTCCACAGAGCAAACCCTGGCCCACAGAACTGTCTTGGCCAGGTTCTGGGACTCTGCTCCCACGGGGCTCCCCCAGTCCCCTGCCATGCTCTGCCTGCCCAACCCCACCAGCTCCTGCCTTGCTCTGCTGCTGCCTCTGCTGCTCTCGCCACCGTGGACGTCAGCAGCTCATAAACAGCAGCGTGTTATCGTCCCCACCGGGGACCCGAGACAAGCAGCTTCAGCCTGCTGGCCAACAGGCACCACGGGCTCCCAGGGGGCCTGGGGAGCTCTGCCTTCCTAACAGAGGCTTCATGGGCACAGATCTGGTGCTTCAAACCCATCACTGCTGAGTCCTGTGATCTTGTGTTTTTACATTGTGTCACAATGTTTGCTACATCTTTTTTTTTTCCCTTAATTTTTGTTCTCTCAAGCCCCTCAAGGCTGGATATTAGATGGGCTATTTGCTTAAGGAAATAAAAAAGGGCTTTCCAGCTCTCCTGTTCACAGAAAAAAGGCTTTAAAGTACAAGCCAGAGGGTTTAGGGAGCAGCAGATAAAAGCAATTTTCCTATGGTTGTCTTAATATATTCTGAAAAACTGGGAGTTTTAGCTAAGCTTGTGACTGGTTTTAGATTTAACTCCTAACCTTAAAGTTGGATTTTGGATAAAACTCCTAACCTGAGCATGGGAATGCTGCATTCTTCTAGTGGAAAAGGTGCATGTGTGTGCACTGTCTGGTCCCCAAGAGGGGGTGGGGGGAAGGAATGGCAGCAGCTGCACACCTCTAGCAGTCACTCATAAGCTTTTGGAGCTCTCCTGCACCGTGGTGCCTGATGAATTGCACCACTCTGGTACAGTGCATGCCCTGAGCAGGGGCAGGATGGGGAATGGGATGATCCATGGAGGAACTGAAAACTGTGAAGGAGGGGGAAAGGAAGATAACTGCATCCTGAGCACACAGAGCTGATCTGTCCTGCTTGGCAGGGCTTGTCCTGGGCTGGAGTGGCTCCTCCTGCGCTGTTCACCCCATGACTGGTGCAGGCAGCTCTGCTCCAGAGCTCCCAATGTGCTGCTACGTCCTCCCTGGACTGCAGCAAAGTCCTTTTTCAACTCTTCCTTCCAAACTGGGATGATTTCTGGGATAGAACTTGGGGAGAGGGGGCACAGGCAGCTGTGCAGCATCTCCCCCTCACACCATCACCACTGGTGCTTGCAGACCTGTGTGGAAGACAGCTTGCTCCATCCCGGAGCCTGGCTACAAAGAAATTCCTGCATTCCTGCCATTCTTTGCCATTTAAGGATTTCAAACGGATAGCAACTACATCGGGAAACCACACGCCACCACCACGCTCACCTCCCAGCCTCACAGACGCCAGCCGTGTGAAGAGCCTCGGCATGGTGGTCTCCTGACAGATTTTCCTGCAGACACACTACAGAGCCGGGAGGCTGAGAGCAGCCGGATGGTCCCCATGTGGTCACATGCCTTGCTGGGGGACAGGGCTCAGAGTCCCTGGTGCACAGAGCTGGGTGCTGACTAGCTGGCATAAAGAAGGAATCACACACACGGGGGGACATACGCTTTGCCAGAGCTATCCAATTCCTTAAGGAGCTTCTGGGAGCAATAGGATGCCCTGAGAGCCTCTCGGGTGCACCTCTCAGGAAATACCCCATCTCCTGCCCTCAGCCCATGCGAGTGATGCTGTTTGTCCTGCAGGGCAGGCTGTGATGGTGGAGCTGAGGGTGCACGGTATGTCAAACCTCAGGGTGCAGAAAGGGAGAGGGAAGCTTGGATTCCTTGGCTTTGCAGAGGAGGAGGAGCAGGGACTGCGGGTTCCCAGGAGACTCTGAACTCCCTGGCTGTGAAGCTGCATCCCAGCACTGCCATGTCCCAGTGTGAGGAGGAGGCTGAGGTGAAAGGTGGGTGACACAGTGAGGGGCTCACTGCAGGGTGTGAGTGCTGCCTGTGGAAGGGCAGAGCTGGCGGGAGAGGGGGGCTGCAGCCAGCAATACGGACAGCAGTGAAAAAACAAACTGAACAGAACACAGAAAAAAACCAACCCCAACCCTTGGTGGCAGCTTGCCAGCTCCAGCTGGTTTCATAAGGACATTTCAGCCTAAAAATACACAAATACTCAGCCAAAAAAAGTCAAATCTTTCTGCGCCGAATCTGTCACCCACAGCCCTTCAGAAGGCAGGAAGAAATTCCTGTTGGGTCTGTCAGTCGGAGATGAGAACAGATTATCCGGGGTGCAGGACTACAGTTCAGCAGGTTTCCTTGGGGGGATGCCCTGTGCTGTGTTTATAGATGGTGCTGGCTGCTCCTCATCACTAAGCAAAATGTGAAAGAAGAAGAGATCGTTTCCAAGTTCTTGCAGTGTCTCCTCCTCCAGGCAGTGCGAACTACATCAGCTCCTACCCTTTCGGGTGTGAGCTATGCCAAAATGGGGACAGCCCTGATATGATGAGCCCATTTAATTGTGTCTCATTAAATACCAATTTATTTAGTCAAGATGTCAAGATTTTACTAATTCCAGGCCAAAGAGAACACTGTTACGATGCAACACAGAATGAAAAATGGCAGGGAAGTGGCAGGTACTGCTATGCCTTTGTCCTCAAGGAATGAACTACCTGTGTAGCTTCTCTGCTCCTCCTTGCAGGGCAGTCTGTATCTCCTGAGTCTCTTCAGAGCTGTACCCCAAAAGAGAGTGGGTCTGGTGGAGCTCTCCCTCTGCCCTGGGGTCTGAGAGGGCCCAAGTGGGATGGGCACTATAATGAGTTCCAATGTCTTATGATGAAGCTGTGTTATGCAGAGTCCTGCAGACATCTGCCTGTGAGTTTTCTGCCAAAGAAGCTCTCCTTTCAGCATTTGGTGGGATAGGAAGGTGAGCATCGCTCTGCTTTGGGCCAACAGAGGCAGCCCCTGGAGAGTCGATACCCAATTTTGGCGAAATCAGGTGTTCCAGGTGGATGAAGACTGATGGGGAGATGCTGGAAAATATCCAGCTGATTTAAAAAATGTCTTTCCTATTGTGCTCTTCCTCCATCTCACACTCAGCCCTAGGTGAAGCAATATAGCAACAGCAATTCCTTAATTTATGAGGATAATAACAAAATCTAAGACCTCTACCAAGCCCAAGCCCTGCTAGGCTATAACAGGCTGAAGCTCAGACTGCCTGCGTCTCCCTCACCTTGCACTGACAAGGAACAGCACCACTCCAGAGCCAGCACCAGCAGATGTTGCAGAACTGCTCCTCCCTGGAAATAGATTCGCATCTCATTTGTGGGAATGGAGCAAGGTTGGTCATTCCAGTCAACTAGCTCTGGCCTTTATGGACCATTTTGTTTTGTTTGTTGTAGGGGGAACTTGATTATTCAGAGCTGGTGGGCATATTTACTTACTGGGGTAAATTAAACCATAAATTCAGACAAATGTACCTACCTCTACACTTGTGGTGTATTTTTCCTTTCTGCTTTATTGGTCTCCAAGACACAAAGGTGGATTGTTCAATAAACAGCGCAATGCAAGTCATCCCAATTAATTGGATGGTTCCATTTATGCTGCTACTGCCTCCAATTAAATGCAAGGGAGCGCAAGTGACAGGCACGAGTAAGATGGGTGTGCAGAAAACCATATTCTAATGCAAAAGCTGTGATGAGAAAATGGAATCTACACACCTGATGGGAATATTAATGCAAAACCTTGACCTATAATTTTTCTTTCTTCAGTCTGAGCGTGCCAGAAACAATTGCAGCTCATTAAAATGGATCATGTCCTGACAGTCGTGCATAATGCCCAAGTCCCACAAGTCCCATGGTCTAAATGTTTGCCTTGCTGGTGAAGCCAGCAATGTAAATGTTTAGACCATGGGACTTGTGGGATATGGACATTATCATAGAGCTGCATGGTCCTGCATGACTAGACACAGGAAACCGCAGCAAAACTCGAAGACCCTTTCTCTCTTTTAAAACCAGTGTTACCAGAGAAAGAGCGAAGGGAAAAAAACCAAACCCAAGAGTGCCATTGTGGGTTGGACCTCTGGAGTTCATCTGGCCCATCTCCCTGGTCAAAGCAGGACCCACTTCAAAGTTAAATTCAGTTTGAAAGTTAGCTCAGGTGGCTCAGTGTTGAGCATTTCCAAGGATGGAGATTTTACAGCCTCTCTGGGCAGTCTGTTCCAATGCTGCCTTGTCAGGGCTCAATCTGGAAGCCATTCACCACATCACAACAACATCTGGCTCTACTTTCTTAACTGCTTTTTTGATGCAAAGTGTGTGTTGGCATGTGGGATGCAGTAAGTATCAGTAGGGAAGGTGATAGCACCATGCAAAGACAATTATTTTGCAAGGAAAATAGATCAGAAAACAGTCCCACACAAGATGGGGTGAGAAGAAAGGCACTGCAGTATTTTATTCTGAGTCTGGTGCCATTTTTCTGTAAGGTGCTGCCAGATCAGTTCTTGAAGATGGAATAATCAAAACATTGTCCAGTTTGGGCTTGGTATTTGGCACAGATTTGAGATGTCAGTGCTGTGGTTAGCTGTGGTAGAGCAACAAACACAACTGCATCTCTCTTTCTCCTCTGAGCAATGAGGTCCGTATCCCTCTTCAGAGGCATCTCTCTCTCCCTTGGCTCCTGATGGAGGGAGCCAAAGGCAACAAGCTTCCTAGCCCTGACACCTCTGATACGTGTGAAGATGGATGGGTTGAATGCAGGCCTAAAATATTTTACATTTTCACGGTAGTTTCACAGCCCTGGCATTATCAAATGATCTTTCAAAGTACTTGGAAGCAGGAGAAGAAGAACTTGAGATAGATTCTGGCTTTTTTGTGTCTGTGTACTTGCAAACTGTCTCTGCCTACACATCTTGCAGGGCCTGTTCCTGGTTGGAAATGCACACTGAAAATCAGTACTCGTGCGGATGCTCTGTCTGCTCCATTTCCCCCCTGAAGTTTAGAGGCTGTTCAAAGCAGGTCCCCACCCCTGGGTGGTTAAGATCAGGCTTGCCCTCTGTGCTGCACTCCACTGACCAGCCTAGTTAGGAACTCGAGGCTAGGAAACGCAAGACAATTTTAAAATTTGAACAAAAGTAGGAGATTAAGGAAACCAGATGGAAACCTCTCTTTTGCTGATTTTGAAAGCAAAATGTGGGTCACAGATGTGCTTCCACAGACAGAAACTGGCTGGAGAAGAAAAAGACATCAGCAATGCCCAGACTCTTTGATGATCAGAGGTAGATTTAGCTCCTAGGCATAGAGACAAGAAAGGAAGAGGAGACGAAGTAGGAATAAAAACATAATCAAGATATTAGGAATGTGGAACGCAACCCACCCGTAAATTTGCCTTAGGGAACTACGAAAAAATGCAGTAACAAAAAAAGATGAAACCAATTGCTACATCTTACTCTCTTTCCTTGTCTTGCCTTCCTTATGGTTTTGCTTTTTGCAGTCCAAGACACAAGGGGTCCATTACAGAACCTTTCCTCTTCCTCGATCATGTTTTTTCTTTGCAAAAGTGCTCTTTTCTACTGCTCCTTAGCAGTAGCCACAAAATCCTCGCTAAGGACAGGCTGACTTTAGAGCTGAAAAGAAACAAAGTTTTGCAGGAAGTCCATACCATTTGCATGTAGGCTAGAAAGCAATGTGCTCCGGCCCATCTTTGATAGGAGGGAGCTACTACTCACTTCTTGTTTAGTCTAACACAAAACACTAAACTTATTTTCAGTGAAATTGATGACAGACTAGTAAGAGCCATGCTGCCAGCCCTTGCAGGCTGTTGATTAACCTGTGACTTGGTCTCCCAGGGGCTGCAACAGAAGGCCTGTTGTTCCAGCCATTTAAAAAAACTCAAGGTAGAGCACTGGAAGAGCAATTAAGGACAACAGCAGCACTGACTCAGAGAAGCTCAGGTGGTGGTTCCTTAGAAATAGCCAAGAAATGGGGGGAGGTTATGAAAAGCATTCAGGGCATTTGGTGGGTGATTTCTGGGGTGAAGGGAAGTACGAGGAGCACTCCTGAGGGTTTCATCTTTGCTGGCCACAACACGACCTGGTCACTTGGTGCCTTCAGGCTTTGACATGTGCTGAGCAGCCACAGAGCACAATCTCCAACTCCTGCAGGAAACTTCCCTCCTGCCAGCAAAACACCAGTCCCTACGGCTTAACACCAAGAGAAGCCTAAAATGAAAAGCTAGTCCAGCACACTGCCTGTCACTGTTTTTCAGACTTTGGGGAACTTAGAATTCAGTTCTTGTCTGGAATTTATTTTTCTCAGCCCTAATGAAAACACATTTTGTAGTTGTTAGTGTTTTAAATCGAGTATCAGTGTCAATAAAGACAAGCCTTTTCCCAGGGTGGGAAAAAAATATAAAACTGTCTCAAATCTTTCACTCATGCAAAAATAAACACCCCCAAAGCATTGAAGGATTAAATAAAATATATGCCTCTTTTCACTGGGCACGAATAAATGCCAACTGAGCTCCCACCTGCACCACCATCTCCTCTGATGGCACGAGGGCCTAGAGGTGCAGCAGGATGTGTTATGGTGCCCTGCCATGTGACAGCATCTCTGCTCCCAGTGGTAGAACCACCAGAGGCTCCTAAACACCAGCAGAGCTGTAAACGTGAAGGACTTCGTTATCTTCAGCTTCCCTATCCAACCCAGCCCAGAGAAAAAAGGTGTCCAGCTACAGCACGACTCACAGTGCAGCTAAGGAGAGAGGAAGCACAGCACTCCCCTGGCAAGGAGGGTCATCCATTCTCATCTAGATGCAAAAGATTTTGTCAGAGACACCAGAATTCATTTGGCTGGGCTGCAACCCCAGATGGAAATTGCTGTGAATACTACAGCACAAAGCCTCTTCAGCTGATGTCTAGAAACTGCTTGTGGTTTCAGAGCTCTTGCTGATGAATTGCTCAGCAGCTGGTCATATTGGGAGGGCTCTGCTTATTATTTTCAATGGCTATCTTGCATGGAAGGAAAATCAAAATACTTTCCTCAAGGTAATTGGCTCTAAAACAATTGAAAAATTTTCCACAAGGTTGTAATGCAATTAGGACTGGCATTTTAGATAATTTATGTCTCTAAAGGTATGTTTATGCCATCATACTCCTGTTTTGTGGGGAAAAAAAAAAGAAAGAAAAAGAAAAAGCTGCTGGCAAGAGAAAGCTGATTTTGCTATTACAGGCAATGAAATATAGATTAAACCATCATCTACCTAGTACTGATTAAAAGGCAGCAGAATGCCAGGATCATCTCTGAGGTGTGATCATGGTTGGGTAGGATGCTGTGTCACCAACCACACATCTGCAGGTTTCCCATTCAGTTTTCCATCAATGCCAAGTGATGTGTCATCACTTGCCTTCTGCTGCAGCACCTCAAGAGCTGCGCTCCCCAGCTGCCCTGCCAGCTTGGATGGGAGCAGCTGGTGCAGCTGGGAGCACCAGGCCCACCACACAGAACAAAACCAGCAGCCACGCCAGTGCCTGGGTTCGTGTTTCGAGAGATATCCAGGAACACCCTAAGCAGAGATGCCAAACAATCCACACATGAAATAACAACTCCAGAAGTGCGTGAAACAGCTGGTGAACTTGTTGATATGGGATACTGTGAAAGCCAAAAGCATGGGTGTAGCATTGCCCTGACACCATTGGGAAGCCTGTATTTCGCTGACTACCAAAAAGTTCAGGGGTACAACTGGGGAAATGACCGCTCTGTGCCTGCTTCTTCCTTTTGGTTGTACTTAACCACCTTTGGCTGTCTCTTGCCCAAGACACAGTCCAGGGCCAGGGGACATTTGCCTGACTGCAACAGATGCTGTGATTGAAATAATGGGATGAAAACCTTTCGTGTCCTGGCCAAGGTGGAAGCAAATGAATTGGATCAATTATCATTACAAATGGGTCTGAACTGAAACTGGGGAGACACTCAATGCCTCTTCAGAGCCAGAGCAGCCATTTATGGCCTGTCCTCATGACAGTATGAACCAAAGCCATGGATTCAGACAATCACCATTGTATGACATCTGGATGTGGTCCTTAATGGTAGAGAAGCCACCGATTGTATTACAATAGTAACTCAATGCCCCTGGAAAAGTAAAGATGTCCTTTACCCTTGGCTGTAACCCAGCTGACCTATCAGTACACTGTACAACTGTCAGAAAAGCAAACCCAAGAGCTGTATTGCTGTACAAAGCAGGTGATCACACCCTTCTGTTCTCAATCAGCAAGACAAAGAAGCCATCAGCCGTGCCCACAGGCTGATCTGCTTATAGTCGCTAGATCCATGTTTGCAAAGACCTACCTTGAGCTATTTGGGAGCAGTTTGGGAACCTGGCCTTGTGGTTACAGACCTGACCCCAGACTGACAAAGAGAAGACAGGAATGCCCTGCCTCATCCTTTGTGCCTTGCAGTGGCCTGTGACATAACACACATCCCAGACTGTAAGCAGAGACACGTTCAGTTCCACTGCTATGAACTCATTCACTTCAGCTGAAACTTTAACAGAACCAAATGCAGCTTCTTAACATGAAAGACCATGGACAGGGATACTCACTACTGGGCTGAGTCGTTAAGCTGATATTCCCGGGACCGGTTGAAGCATTCTTGGATCCCAGAGTCTGCCCAGAGCCTCATCATAGCTGACAGCAGCTCAGGAGAGAAGGGCTCTGTGTCCTCCATCCGACTTACGACATCGCAGACCATCTTGGCATCAGCCTGCCGAGGAAAGAAACGAGAGGTCACATAGAAGCTCAAGACAGAATCTGGAGCCAGAGATTTCAGAAACAGTTCACCAAACCATCAGGAGTAAAGAGGCTGTGTTTCTCAGGATGGGGCTTTAGCATCCACACTGTGTGATCCAGCTGAAAGGGCAAAAGGAGGATGGAGTAAGGAAATCACAAGGAAGAAGGCCATTCGTGCAATCTGCCTCACATCAACAAGTATTTCTATTCAGCAGACAAAGCGGTCTGCACTGCACATGTGTGGAGCTTCATAGGAACAGAAAGAAATTAATACATGTACAAGGATATTTAAAATTGTTAGCAACAATGCCTGCTTTAACTGAACGTGGAACCTTGCTGAAGTGGGGGCTTTGTATCAGAAAAAACAGTAGAAAGTCTCCAGAAACAATTTTTTCCAGATGCTGGTTTATTGCTTTTCCTGAATTCTTGTTCTTTGCTATGAGCCCCTGCTACAAGGGCTAATTCATGTTAATGCAGACCACCTTGGCTGGCTGTGGTGCTCTGTGACTCAGAGGGAGAGGAATCTCCCACGGTTATGGAGCATGGCAGTGAGGGCCATCTTCAGATGGAATCTTTTTTTGTGAGAAATGAGATTCACTGGGACAGCAACTTTTCCTGGAGGATAGTGCTCTGACACAACTTGGGTCCGGAAGATGTCTCAGATTTAGGATGGGAACGTCTAGACAGCCTTGGAATAGCTGAGTTGAGCCCTACTGTTAATAGTCCACAGTGGCTGATGCTTCACTCATTTGTGAAGCAGGACACTGAAATTCATGACCGCCTCCGCTTGCTTTGCAAGAAGTGGATGTCCCACACCACCCACAGACTCCCGAAACCCTTGGGATGTTTTTTTATGATTGCTTTGAAAATGTATTGTATTTCTGCAAGCTGAAACAAACCAAATTATTATTGCTGTAATTAATTGGAAAAGAGGAGCTCTTGTTCCTTGTGTATGTGCAGCAAACTTGTGAAGACAACCTCCTTGTTTTACCACCTTGTCTCTTGTCTGCTAGACCGAACCCGTTCTTGGCCAAATGCAGACGGAAGTCTCTGCCTTCCAGGGTGTTTGATCTAAACCATCAAGTGCAGACCAGAAACACATATCTCGAGAGGGGAGTGCAGGCTCTGCCCATGCTTTGCTGGGTACAATTAGAAGTGCCATCATAGAGCAGCACCACAATAACCTCATTGTATGGATGGGAATGACAAGTGTATGACAGAGTCCGCATGGTCAGGATCAAAACTCTGTAGCCTCTTTGTTGAACACTGAAATTGTGGAAAAATCACAGGGCACGAAACCAAAAGCACTGGAGACTGAAGCTGCTGGAGATTTCAGTGCTCAGTGGAAGAGCCTCAAGTCCCCTGAACATCCAGCCTTTATAGGCTGAAGAAGTCTGGGTACTGTGTGTATCAGTACTGTATCCCATAAAACTTAATGGGGTGGACTCAATGCTTTGAAGGCTTTTTGAACATAAAATCTTTCTCACAGAGCACTTAACTTCATATTTTAGTGCCCAGGAATCCTCCCAGCCCTCTGTACAGACTCTGCTCATTTTGGAGAAAAAGTATTGGTGACTCACACCTCAAAGCCAAGACAAACGAAGAACCTTGAAGAGTTCAGTTAATTTCAAAAGCTTGTTTTCTGCCCCGGAGTGCTTTGTGAGCTGAGTGAATATTCATAAATCATCTGTATGGTTTGCCTTCCCTGCTGGAGCTGCAGTTCTGCTCTTTTCATAGACTCTAAATGACATAAAACCTGCTAATGGCTGCGGTCTGCCTTGGCCTCATTATTTGTGCATGGGTGATGCCGGAAAAGCACCCATGTCAGGACGGATGTCTTTCCATGTTATGTTGACTACTGGGGGGGTTATAGGCATAAGTCACAGATCTATCCATCTGTCTGGGGTGGCAAAGCACATTTTAAGCTCTCCAGCTGTTGTGGGCAAGGTCTGGGCTTCTTCAGAGTTTTGTGGATTTAACTGCAGGCTGCTTTCTGCAAAACATCGGAGGGAATGGCACAGTCGTCACATTTTCTGTGCTGGGAAACAGCTGCATCACCTTTTCAACTACTGAGACCTGTGGTAGTTCCCAGTAAGACCCAAAACAGGAGGGTTTGAGCAGAAGACAGAGATGAACAGCAATGACAGGGCAGAGTGGGAGTGCCCAGGCACAGACATCTCTGGCTGTGGTTATCTCTAAGTCTGCTTGGGCCAGAAGTGGGGCTGAGCACATAGGGCAGGGGATTATTTTGGTACATGCTCCTCTGCAGCCACTGGAGGTCCCTTTTGGGGACAGGAGAGGCTGCCCTCCCACAGCATGGACACCTGCTTGCAGGGCAGACTGAGGCAGCAGGCTGAAAACAGGGGAAGAACTCAAAGGAAAGTTTATTGCTCCTGCTGAATGGCAATAAAAATGTTCCAGACCTAGTATAATTTTTCAGAGTGAACCACTGAACTCTTGGTTTTACAGATCCAGAAAAAGCAGGTGAAATGAATACTTTAAAAAATACCCCTTCCCCCTGCCAAGGTTGAAGTCCCTCTGTCAAGGAGCATGGGGCCATCCAGGAGTTCAGGCATTTGTTAGATGATTTAACGAGCAATTAAGGATCCAAGAAGAGAAGATACCCCTTTCTTTTCTCACTCTCCAGGCTGTGTCTCAAGCTGCGAATGACATTAAAATCTCCAACTCCCCCTGGGCCCAGCAGGTAGATTTTTAAATACTGCCTGATTGACTTTTCCCTGCCTGCCTCCCCCGGGTCTGCTGCTCCTGCTTTTCCCGAGGTGAGAGGAGCCGAGCCTCCCGCTACGTTCTGCCTCTGTACTGCAGCTAGCAATTAAATAAGGCAAAACAAAACAGGCCAACCAGCCCCCCCACTCCCCTGCCTTGCAGTTCCCATCCAACAGGGTTGTCATTAATGAACATCACGGTGGTATTTCAGCTGCCTTGGGAACTAAAAATAGGCAGTGCTTGGCCTCTGGGATTGCTGGAAGGAGCTACAAAATGGTGCAGGGCTCCTTCCACCACTGCTGCTTCTGCCTTTCCCAGCTGCTCTGTCTCCCGTCTCTTCGGAACAAGGTATCTGGGAGGAGGATAAGAGGTCAGGCTGGTCTCCTTCATGCTGGTTCTTATCAAGAAGGAGCACCCTAGCCTAACACTGCAGCATTCTCACATGTCCTGCTGCCACTCCCCAGTAGCTTGCATTTTCCATAGCAGGTGAAACCCTAACACTTGAGCTGATTGCCTTCGGGCTGTTCATTATGGAGAGTGGGATTTGTCACTTTGTGTCATTCTTGAACGCTGATTCCAACCTACAGCAGGAGAATTAAAGCTGGCTCGGCATGGCCTGGGGAGACAGCTGCGCTTAGAGACCATGGTAAGGTGAAATTATACATCCAGGCTTTAGACATCAAGCCAAAAGACCAAATAACTCTCTGCTGAAGAACAAACCTCCGCTCTGGTCAGAGAATGGAGAGGGCTCTGTAAGGCCAGGGCAGGGTCTGAAATCCACAGGCAGATGTGAACAAGAAGCTTGTAAACACAGAGGGAAGTCAGCGTGTGTCATTCCTAACCCCGGGCTATGGGCCTACCTGTGCACGAGCCTTTCAGTATAAATCCAGTTCAAAAGGGGATCTGTTCTCTCCCTAACCTGGACATAACTACAGTTATTTAATTGTCTCCCATATGTCACTGTCACCAAGCTCACAGCCTGTGCTCAGCATGCAAACTTGTGACTTCACTTGCGACAGCCACACAGCCCAATTAATGTGTCACCGGGCTGGAAGGGAGAGGGGCCCCTCCCAGCAGTCTGACACTACCGGCAGTCGCGTTTGTCGCTGCAAGCAAGTTGTTTTCAATCTCACCAATACAGACCACCCCTAACTACTTTTTCCTCACCACCACCATTACTGGTGCCCATGAAGATGCCAGCAGAGCTGCACTATGAAGGTATGAGCAAAGCTGCTGCTGCCCTGGCTCTGGTAGAGTCGCACTGGAGTAGGACCCAGGTCCCCAGCTCTGACTGTCCCAGGGTAAATCCTGGCTCTGATCCTTCGAAGCTGCCTGGACACTGACTAGGAGACTTTCTTTTTTTTCCTTTTTTTCCAAAAAGAATAGTTTTGCGGAAGAGGAAGTTTAAGGGAGAGGCAAAACCTTGTGTGAAGCTGTGTGGTACAAATCTGCTAAACCGTACAGAGCTGTGCTATGTTACAGCCACTGGAGAGAGGAGCTGGTGTGGCACACTGTATTGTCCTTTCCTTTCGGTGAGCTAAATCCCAGTAAATATAATATTTTTGCTGTTATTTACTCTGATTAATGATACTTGTCACGTAGCCTATCTCAAAGGTTAACCCTGGGGCAATTTCCTCTGGCAGCTGGTTGTTACCAGGAGCTGCTTCTCAGAATATTTCAGAAAACCTGTGCAGTGGGGGAAAAGATAAGCACTGCAATTTGGCTGGTGGTACAAGGCAAATCAGCACAGTACCAGTCATCAGCAAGAAATCTTGTGAAAATAGTAGTGGCCATCACGAGTCATGAACCTGGGGATAATCAAACTGATGTCTTGAGACCATCCAGCATCCAAAAGGGACATCCTCGGAAGGGAACCTTTGTGGGGGACCCGGATCCTGACCTCAGGGCACAGCAGTATGTGCCTCTGCTACTCCAGCGAGAAATGATGTCCCGTAACTTTGCGGCAGAATGTGTCCCATAAACTGAAAACCTCCCCCTTCTTCTTACAGAGTGTCTCAGAAATATGGACCCCACTTCCCATCCAAAGTGTGGTTGCATTGCAGCAAAAGCCAGTGATTTTCACAGCATTTCAGCCTGAATAAATCCTGGAAACAAAGCATGGCTGGTGAATATGCCTCTTCCAGAGACATCTAGGGCCCAGCTCCAAGTCCATAGAAGTTTCTGTAGACAGTGAATAAATAGCTACATGTATGACTCTCCCCCTCACTCTCCCTCTCTTTCTCACACATCTGTGTTTCAGAGCTGACCTCTCAATCTGTGGAAATCTGTCTGGCATTAAGCAGCTGCTGTGCATTGTGGGAGAGACAATCTTCCTCCTGCACCCTTCCACCTATCCTCGGAACATTTAATTGAGGCCTCCCACCTCGGCTTGGCATTTGGCTTGCTGAGAGATCCTGGAAGGCACTGAGCAGGTAAAAATCTATCCAGTGGCTTATTAATATCTTTCCCTTTGGAGATTACCTTGAGGTGGGTACCCAAACTACATCCTCTCTTCATTCTCATTAGCTGGAGGTGGAAATGCAAAACTCTGGACACAGATCCCAGTGGTCTGGGGAAAAGGTTTATGCAAAAGCTCAGCATAGCGCTTTCTAGCAGTTTCCATCACACAACAAAGCTAAGCCTAAAAAGTTAAGTTAGAGGTGGCTGGCTTTCCACAGAGTCACAGTAGCCATCTACCCTCGTGTAAAACATCTCATGAAAAGGTTGGCTGACTTGGATACAACGCCGAAGGGCTGCCTGCCATCTGTCTGGGAGCAGGCAGACTCTTCTGTACAGAAAACATAACCCAACAGCCACAGCGATGTCCAGATCTTCTCCCGAGCTTGTGCTGTCCGGCTGGCAATTAGGACAGCCCTGGTTTTCATATCCTTCTGGAGCCAAGATGGCACCATCACCTCTGACTGTCTTGGCCAAACAGTTCTGTGTGTCTGGGAAGTGGTCTAGGATCTCTAGCCTGAAACATCATTACAGCTGTTTTTTTCTGCTGCTTCCTATTTGGGGAGACATTGAGCAGGACTGATATTATAGATTATTATGTTTTTTACAGCAGGCCAACTGCTCTGTGTTCAGTACTATCTTCATTCCCATTCGGTATGATACTGCAGTCCTTATGTGGGTATAGCCCTCTTTTCCCCTCCTGCAACACATATAAAATAATATTCCTGGTTTGCTTGGACTGATGACTGTCTGGCAATCCACGGACTGGATAATGCATGGACTAGATGAAGCTCTTGGGCTGCCAGCTGGCCACCACCATAGTAAGAATTCCTATAGCTCCACATCCAGTAGAAAATAGTGGTTCATTCACTACTGGGGGAAAAACCTACCACACCACAACACAGAACTCAACCTGCAAGGAGGACAAGTCATTTCCTGAATTTGTTTTTTTCTAGGAAGTGCAGGGTCCTCCTCTGTTCTTGAGGAGCTCAGAGAAGCTCCAGAGCTGGGTGAGACAAAAGTGGTGGGTAGCTGACCTGATTTTTCCAAGCAAGGATGGGAAAGCCAGAAAGCATGTGTTAAATGGTCTCAGGATGGGTCCTGACCCACTAGCTGCAAAGGAAGGAGGGAAAACAGTACACTGTCCATCCCAGTCCTTTCTATTTCAAGAAGAGGGCATCACCATGAGACCAAGAACCACTGCACGCTCCATTGGCATCGCTCCGAGAGCAGGATGCTTTGATGGGTCCTCTGCCCTACAAGCACTGAGCAAAGGGGCTGGGTACAGGACCTGAAAGCCCAAACTCCATCCCTCGCCCAGGACTTTCAGGCCATGCAAGCACAGACAGCACGGCCCACCAGGGAGGGGATGAGAGAGTGAGAGTCACAGATGGGGGACATTAGCCGCATGGCTTCATGCTCCGCAGGGAAGTGCTCTGCCGCAGTGCTGAGGAGCAGGCTGGAAACATGTAAAGATGAGAGAGCAAAATCCTTGCAGCTTAGTGCCCTTCTCCTCTGCCTAATATCCTCTGCTGGGTAAAAGTCCATAAAATGTAACAGCACTGGAGTATCTGTGCTGCAGTAAATGGCGGGGAAATGCCTGAGATGCCACAGTGAGAGAGAAGGTGGGGAAGCTGCATTGGCCCCTGGCACTTGTAAAATAAATGGCTATTTTCCATTCTTTGCAACGCGGACGGCTGAGGATGAACAGAGTGGGAGTGATGGTGATTCTCTGTGAACTCACTCCGGGTCTGGGAATTCCTGACGGCTTTAGCCTGCACATCTTCCACTTTTCAAATGTCTTTAAGATTTTCCACACCAACATCTCTCTGGGTGACTGCGTTAAGGGTGGCAGGGCAGAGGAGACAGTTTCAGTCCAAGCTTTCCCACCACAAAGGGGGAAAACAGGCTTTGTCTTTGGAACAGAAAAGGAAACCAGCTTCTATCATGGGTGCATTCCCAGGAGAAAGATTTTTTTAACATCTCTGGCTAAATGCCACTTGTGTATGATGATTTATAGGGCAGCGCCTTCCTGCTGGGAAGTTGTGCAGTGCTGGAACCTAGTAATTAGTTTAATGCTCAGAGCTTGATGCTGAATGGTGGGTGCTAATCTCCACTCCACAATTAATCTCGCAGATTTATCAGTGTCTCTGTGATGAAGGACTAAGTCTGTGGGTTACGTTCATCTGTCCCTGAAGAAAGACATGGTGTTTCAACCAGAAAGAGCCCCGTTTTATCTTATGGTCTTTTTTTACTTGGTGATCTGTGTTGAAGAGATATACTTAAAGGACAACAGGGAGAGGAAAAATCCCTCCCTTCACCCCAACTCTGTTAAATTTCATCTCCCTGTTGCCTCTTTTCTTCTCTGTAACCCATAACTGAGATATCTGGGTAGGGATTTCTTACTGCTCTCCACTGAAACAGCTAGAGCAGTCAGTGGGTTTCCTGTGCATACTCAAGCTTTGTGCCTGATGTGGGGGGTCTCAAAATTATTTCTTGCATTGCTGATGTGACATTAGGCATCACAGCAGCCAAAGAATACTGATTCTTCCACTTGGCAGTAGAACTGAAAAATTAGGTGGTGTAAAAAATCATCTTGGATGAAACATGGATTCTCCTGTGAACCCAAAATCCTCTGAAAAATTTAATTTCACATCCAGCAAAAGTACTCGCCTTAAGCCCTACCAAAATATTTTGAGTTATTTAGGTGCTCAGTATTATTTTTTAGAAGTATGTCAATTTTCAAACAAAAATTTTGGGTTTGAATGAAAAGTTGGAAAAATGAAAACAAATTACTATGTCCTTTCAGGAATGCAAAATCGTTTTGAAAAATTCTCCCATAATTTCCTCTTGTCCATGACTACATGTAGATTTTGACTGGATTTGTAGATTTTGACCTGATTTTACAAATATTTTTGGTTTATTTCAGACTATTTTTTAGCAGTTTCATCAAACATTTCTGTCCAGGTCTATTAATAAGTACAAGAACTTTCTCACCAGGAGTCCTTCATTCACAGCTTATTTTCTTTTAAAATTTCAATTGTTACCACCTCAAATTTTCTGGTTTTTGGTCCTGTGCTCTTTCACCAAATGTCCTATAAGATGATCACTGCTGAGTTTTCCTTGCAACGAAGGGGTTTTCCTTAGGTTTGAGCTGTACTTCACAGGAACAAAATGAGGTGTGTAAAGTCCGGCACCGGCCCACCAGGACACCTGGGGCTATGCTGGCACTGGGGTTTAAGAGCTGTCCCAGAATCTGGCTAAATAATTAATTAATGGAGCATTGCAACAGGCAGGAATGGAGTTTCTTCTGCAAACTTAAACAACTTTTCCTTTTTCGTTTAAAGCTTAAGTACTCTGGGAAGAGGGATCTCAGAAAAGATAGCAGGGCTTTGCTTTGCCCAGCTTGCTTGAATGCACATCGGTATTTTCTGGGGAACCTCTACCGAAAGAGACAATGGAAGTGGGCAGATGGAAGTGTGCAAACCTGCAGTTGTTTTAGGATTGCCACTGGCAGCAGTTCCCAAAGCAAATACGCAAGAGAGGTCATGAATAAAGCATGTGCTTCCTGTCTTTGCCTCTGCCGGTGTGGTAACTTCCTGGTTTTTGGTCTCTGGCTGCAACACAACCAGAGAAGGAGATGCAGGGTGACCCCAGAGAAGGGGGAAGGACTTCACACTGACACATGGCAGGTTTAAATTAGATATTAGGAAGAAATTCTTCCTTGTGAGGGTGATGAGGGACTGGCACAGATTGCCCAGAGAAGCTGTGGGTGCCCCATCCCTGAAAGTGTTCAAGGCAGGTTGGATGGGGCTTTAGGCAACGTGATCTAGTGGGAGGTGTCCCTGCTTATGGCAGGAAGGTTGGAATAAGATGATCTTCAAGGTCCCTTCCAACCTAAACCATTTTAGGATTCTATGATATTAATACTGTGAAGCAGATAGGCTGAAACAAGACGTAATTCACTGACTGACTGGTTAGCAAAATTTTCCCTATGACTTCATACTACTACAGCCTTTGTTTAGCTTCTCTCCCTCTTAATTTCCAGGTGACTGTGAACCCTTCTCTGCAGGGAGGACCAGAATTTCCAAGAGATGGGGGTAGAGGAGCATTCGGCTGAGGTTCTGCTGTGAGCGGAAGCTGTATCTGATGGGGCTGAGGCTGAGCAGTGACTGGTTGAGGCGTCCATGGCTGCTTAAAAGGAGCCCCAGAGTTCAGAGCAGATGAAAGACAAATTTTTAGTTAAATCTCCCTGCTGCTGTATTTACAGCAAAATCAAGACTTGGGTGCTTGTAACAAGCTTGGAGGAGTTCTTCCTTTGATCAGCAGGGATTACAGAGACTAACCTGAAGCAAGTTCCTCCTTACTGGAGCTGAGGCACATCACAGACCAACAGATTTGCTCATGCTTTGTTTCAGGTTGCTGCAGAGAAAAAATGTCCTATATTTTCCTTACAAGAGCATCAAGAAAGCTCCCAAACCCTTTGATAGGGGGAGGGTGGGAGAGGAAGAAGAAGGTAAGGGAAAAAAGAGGGAGGGGAAGGAACCTGTTGGGTTGAGTGTGAGCATTGCTATTCCAAGGGAAGCTGTTCTCAGGGATATTAAGAGGAACTTTATTTTTATTAACTGCTCTTTTCAGAGAAAATGGATAAATGGGACTTCAGGTGCATCATCAGATGAGTCCATAAAATAAGTGGCTGGCAGAGAACTACCTTTCTAACAGCTTCACAAGGGTAGGCAGAAATAGGCTGGGGGGGCAGAAGAAATCTTTGATGCTGCTGTGTGTATTTATTATTTATTCTCCTGGCACAAATATAGCATCAAAGAATATCAAAACCAAAAAAGCCCACAAACTGCTGTCACAGGATTAGTTCTACATTTCTGTAACCATGGCATCATATAGTAATGTCAAGGAAAATCAGCAACAATGGGAAAAAAGCACCCAGCATGTATGACACTTGAGAGGGTGAGGCAGACTTCCTCACTCTGGTGAGGATGCACCAGAAGGGATAAGGAAATCTGGGGGCATCTTGCTAGCCTGGGCATCCGTGAGGCTCAGCCATAGTGGAAAATGCCACAAAACAATGGAATTGCTCGCTTGTATGTAAGCCTATGTGATACACATGGAAGATAGAGGGTGGATCCCCCCCTAAAACACTTTGCTGCCATTACAGGTCACCTCAAGCCCCACAGAACAGTGGAGATGGCACCAGTGCCTGCCTGTAGCCAAGAATGGAAATGGCTGCACCATCTCAGCACCATGGTTGAGGCTCTCTGTGACTGTGACCTGCTGGTATTCATCTCTGGGGGTGTGGCACTGCCAGACCTTGTGGCGCTGTACCCTCTCTTACTGATCACTTCCTGCCCTCTCCATGCGGTCTCCCTCCCTCCCCTACCCCTAGTCCTGGCCACTCCTCGAGTTCTCCCTATTGGTTCCTGTATCCCAGCACCGCCCATGTACCACCCCTGTGCCCTGAAACCATTTGCCCATGTGCTCTCCTCGCCCCCCTGGCACCCGGGTGAACTGAGGCTCTGAGCTATGTGACTCTCTCTCTCTCCCCTCTCTCTGCCCCTGGGAGCGGCCTGCCAACAGCTCCTCTCCTCTGCCTCACACCCATCTCTCAGGTTCATCCTATTTCAGTGCATTCCTTCCTTCCCCTCTGTGCTCCCTCTCTCTTGGTGCCACCCTCCCTGGGTCTGCAGCTGCTGCAGTGGGAAGCCCTCCCTGGTGGCTGTACAGAGCAGAGGACTGGGCTGACATGAGTAGCAAGGCACGAGCTTAATACTGCACTGATTATTTCTTGGAAACTACGCACTTTTTTCTGGAAGAGTTTGGCTGGACTGGAAATATTTCAAGTACCATCCGGGGATTAGGGAGCTTCTTTTAATCTGCTTTTGTTTTGTTTCTTTTTTCACATCTTTACAGAAAAAGGAGTAAAAGCCTACTCCAAAATGTCCTCCATGGAGGGGTGGGATTTGGCAGCGTCATGCAGTGATGCCAGTGGATAATGGGATGTGAGAACAGTACAGCCTGACTGCCTCCCAAAGCCCCTTTGCAGAAGGGGTCAGACTTCTCCTGCAGACAGATTTAGGGCAGAAGTAACCAGCAGTCTCCAGCCATCCAGCTGGGAGCAAAGCTCAGGCTTGGGGTCTGTTTGTGCTGCCCTGGACTCGCCCAGTGGCACAGAGCAGAATTGCCAATAAAACCTTGGAGCAGAGATTTTCACAGCTGCCTAATGGGTCTAGAAATCTGGTATTTTCTAAAATAAGCAGCCCAGGCCTATAGTCACGATGTACATCTCGGCAGCAGAGTGCACAGCGGGTCCCTCCATGGCACAGCCAGTTAGCTGGAAAGTGAGAAACCCCGAGAAATCCAAATGTTTGTGATTCCTAGCTCCTCTCTATCTTCCCTTCTTGGTAACTTTGGCTTTTTCTCTCCCAGCAAGCCTCTCTCCCCAGCACTGCTGCAGCTCTGCCTGTCTGCAGCCATCCCAGCCCCAGGAACAGCCCTGCCTGTGCAGTGCTCTCTGGAGATGCCATTTCTCTCGCAGGTGTTCAGCCCACGGTGCATCGCAAAAAAAATATCCCCAGCAGAGTGAACGATGTCAGTAAGACTCTTGCCTTCCCTCCACCTCCCAGGGCTACTTTCTGCCTTGGCTACGAGCCTGCTGCATCTTTGTGTGGTTAATAAAAATAACCTAAAAGTACTCGGGAGCAGACAGAGCAATCCCAGAGACTCCAAACATCTAAGGGGCTTTGTTTCCAAGGCAACATCTTGTCTCCTAGCTGCAAAAGGCCACGAGAATGAAGGCAGCCTATGGAAAATGAATAGCTAAATGACAACAACAACAAAAAAATCTGCTGGGGAGCGTTTCAGAGAGGGAGGGGTGTTCGTAGGGGGGCCAGGAAAGAGCAAAGCTGAGCAAGCCAGGAGTAGCTGCACAGAGCATGCAAAGGGACAGGGTGCAATTTATCTCATGAGAAGCTCAGTCCTGCCCCTATTGAAATGCAGAGCACCACTTCCACAGACTTAATGGGAGCAGGGGAGCTTGCACAAATCAGCTATTCTTTTCTTTCCCCCCTTTTTTAAGCTACAGTGTTTGAAGATTGGAGCTAGTTAAAAATAATCTATTGTCCGAGGCAGAGACTTCCCCGGTCCCAGGAGCTCCCCAGCCAGGGCTGCAGCTCACTATTGATTTTGGCCACCTCAGTTTCCCACTGCCAGAGCTGCCTCCTCCCTCCACAGCCCAGGGCAGTGAGGCAGGCGGGAGGTGCCAGAGCACCAGAGCATTGCTCCAGCTCTTCCAGGAAAGAAACATGTTTTCACCCATTTTCCAAGGTTTCCAGAGCCATGCTCTGTGGTAGTATCTGTGTGCTGTCCAAGCTGCAGTCAGTTCTTTCACTATGGCTCCAAGGATGGCTTTGCCCTTATGGCCTTTCGACCCCACTGCCCGGATAGCAGACTTGGAGCATCAGGCATGGGGAAAGCACAGACCCCTCTACCCCCCATGTCCCACCCATGACGCCCATGGCCCCTGTCTGACAGCAGCCTCCCTTGAAGAGGGCAGGCAGGCAGGTCTGGGGCTCCACCATGGTGCATGTAATGTGCAAGCTGCCCTTACGTAAGTGACTGCTGCAGTCAAATGCCCCTGGGATCATTTACGGGATTGATATCAGACAGGGAGGGGAGAGACTCTCCAGCGCCAGCCGAGACGCCTGCCTGCAGATGCAATGCTCCTCTCTTTCCTCTCCCTTGTGTCTCATGGGAATGCCTAAAAGCTGAGCATCATGATGCCAAGTGAGCTGCCAGAGCTTTTCCTCTGTGTCCCAGGAGGTGGCACGGATGCCCTGGGAACATGACAGGCATTGGGTCAGGAGCTCCTCTGAGCTGGCTCTCAGCTCCTCAGCAGCACAACCTACATGGAGCTTCACCATGCCTGAAAGGGCTCCCAACACACAGAGGAGAGGAGGAGGGAGCCTGGGCACTTCTCTGGGGTGGCCAGGAGGGACTGAGGACATTAGGGTGTGCTGTGCTGATCTCTGCCCTGGACCGGAGGCAGCCTCAGGCTCAAGCTCTCCCTCTTCTTTTCCTCAGAGACTCTTTGGGATGATGAACAACTCAGACATTGATGTCGTGCCTGATGTTAAAACATTTTATTTAACTAATGTCTTTTCTTTGTACTTTCTCTCAATCAATATCATGTGAGCAAGAGGTTTCCAGAGGGACAGCTGATGGGAAATGCTCACCTCACACTTTTTTTTTTTTTCACACCCTCTGCTGTGGGCAGAGCCAATCCATCCACATGGATGGATGACTGCTATTTATTATTCATCTTGGTATGCGGAGCAGAGCCTCTGTCTGAGCAAGTTTGGAGATGATGAGGTTTGCTTCTCACTCCTCCTCCTTGAAATGGTTTTAAATTTAGCTTAACTTCAGGGAATTCCTCTGAAATTGCCCTGGAGAAGCAAGGCTGGAATTTGGTCCCTATAGCTCTGCCCAGAGCTGGAGGGCTGCCATGGAAAGCCTGTGGGAAAGTAGAGCTGGCCTGTCTGCTGTCACCACCGCTCCCCTCGGGGAGTGGGCAGTGCAGGTGTGTCACCCTCCCTGACTCGTGCAGAGCAGTCAGGTACATGCAGCGCAGGGCTGGGAGGCACAGGCTGCTGGAAAAGAGGGGGAAAACCAGTCTGACCAGTCACTGTGTTCCCTCTCTTCCCAGGGCACATTCAGTGGGGGAAAACCTGGGCAACGGGTAGCTCCTGGGGCTTGAGGATGGACCAGTAGGGATGAGACTTAAGAATCGGGAGAGCATGGGACTTGGATGTTTGTATCAAGACCTCCACAGCCATTTTACCTTCTTGTCCCCATTTCATCCTTCTTGCAAGTACCCACTGAGAGTATTGTGCATTTGATAATTTTCTGTCTTAAACTCCTTTGCCGTGTTCCTGGATCACCTTCCACTGCCATAACTTTCATCCTTACATGAAATTCACTTCTACATGAAATTATTCCTACAGATCACATCGAGTTTTCACTTGCAAATACTCTTGGACGACTTTCAAAGGACTCACCCCCACTTAACCAAGACATAAATTGTGTGGTACTCTCTGTTAAACTGGCTGTCAAAATAGTTCAAAATATTAATACAGCAGTTGGGATTTTCCAAGGTATTTGATATTGACCTAACCTGATTCACACTGAGCTGGCCTGTAAATTGTTAGCAACAGGGAACAATGAATGTTCCTGAAAATCCCATTGCTTGGACGTAATGATAGAGAAAATAGACTTCGCAGGATACATTATTATTGGCTTGTTAAAAATTCTCACCTAGATGTCTTTAAAAATGCATCTGCTCAGGTCGTTAATGGCATTTGCACAGACAGTCTTGTCATTGTGTCTGGATAATTAAATAGCATTGATTTATAGTATAATAAATTTATAGAATAAATAAGAGCTAAAATACAGCCAACTGGGTGGCTGTATTATCCTTTGGAGTATTTACTGGCAAATGTCTCATGTTTTAGTTTTTCAAGAGGCCTGAACAGGGGACAACACACCTGTTACCCTTGGTCCTAACACGACCAGATGATAAGCATCTGTTGAGCAGTGAGGGCACTCCAACCCCCTCCTAAAAACCTGCCTACCCTTCATTTTCTGTGCCACCCTTCTGCTTCACGTGGCTTAGCTCACTGACTTGGGCTCAACAGATACACACACACTGAGGCTGGCTTCCAGACCCTCAGCCAGGGATAGACAATACACACTTACATCTCCTCTGCAGATAAAAACTGTCAAGCTTTCAACTTGCCTTTGAGCTGGTATCTTCAGAGTAATAGGTCAAGCTGGAAATGCATTTCCAACCTGTGTCTGCCTACCAGAAGCAAGCTCTCCTTTGCTCCTTGCCGCTCCTTGTGAGCCACAGCACTCAGTAATGAGGCCATTGATGGAGCAGTGGTATGTTCTTTTGTCCCTGCCAAAACCCTGCTCCCTCCTATTCAACTCAACAAGATGTGAAGCCCTGGTGCTGCCAAGTGTCCTTTCAGCTGCCAAAGGAAAAGGAGCTAATCAAATGAGGAAAAGAGCCCAAGTACCAGGCTCCATTCCCAGCTCAAAGCCCGTGGATACAATACCCACCAGTTGGACCGGTCAGCTCCCAGCAGCTCCTGTTCTGCCCGTCCTGGGGTGAGAGCCGTGGGCTCTGCTGCTCCCGGTCCGCATTACTGCTGCCTCAGTTAGCCCGTGTCAGAAAGCTGCTGCATTGATCCCTCTCGAGGCACACCACAGCTCGAACTTGTTAGTCCTTTATTTTTTTAAAATTCTGTTCCGCAATGCCAGCTTCCTATCTCTTCCCTCCTTATTTCCCACACAAGGAGAAAAGCCTCATGCTGTGCCTTTCATGTCCCTTGGCCTGTCAGCGGACAGCACCTTTGAAATCATCTTTTTGGCCTCTGTTTTGAACTCTGCAACTCAAACATTCTCTCTGTAAGAAATGGGAGGAGACTGTTGGTTTTCAGTATCAATATTTGAAGCATTGTATGGGTCATTCTCCCATAGCGCTGCTTGGTCAGTGATGCTCACAGAACTGGCTGGGCAGCGGCCGTCAGCTGGCACCACTGTGTTGGTTCTGCTGCTGCTCCACATCGAGCTACACCAGATGAGGATGGGGTTTGTTTCTGGCCGCATCCCGATCTGCTTCTCCACAACATTCTTCCATCTCTTCATTTTTAGCACTGACATTAAGTATTTAGAGCATAAAATGACTAATTTGCCTCTGCAGCCGCTATGTTTTGAGGCCATTTGGGAATCGCTGAAGTTATTTGCCACCTACAGCCCAGTGAGTTTCATAAAGGGATCATACGTTTCCATACTACTTCTTCCTTCCAAGTGCTTATTTACCACGGAGCCACCACTGTGACAATGGCTGGGGGGCAGCCACTGCTGAGGTTAAACATAGAGGTTATTAACAGCCTGCTTACCACGCAAAACAGTTTAGGATGGGAGGTGAAAATGCTGCTTTGCCAAATGAATAACACCAAGTTATCTGTTTCAGCTGGCGCTGCTCCAGCGCTTTTGGCATTTCTAGAGCTGATGGACACCACAAAGAATATTTAAGGAGACAAAAAGTAATCTGCACGCTTTGGAGGTTGGCCACAGTGTCGCTGTAAATGCCTCTCTGCTCTCGTAAAAAATGCCACAGGCCCTTCAAAGGTCACAGGCGCTCAGCTGCTCAGGGTCACATCTCTCCTGCCAACATGGGGCCCCTCACATTAAAGGGAGAAGCAGGCTAGCTCTGAGGTGGAGAAGGATGTGGTATGCTTGGCAGCCCTGCATCCCTCCTCTGATGCTCTCCTCCCTCACTGGAAAGCTTGCCTGAGCAATCTATCCTTGGGTGCACTGATCCTGGCTTGGCCAGAGTCGCTGGAGGAGGGGGCAGCCTTAACATTGCCATTCCAAACAATCCCAGGCTGATGATGTCACTGACATACTGCTCGTGAGCCAGGGAACAGTGCCATGGGGCCGAGCTGGTTGAGCAGCACAGTGCTCCCCACACCCAGACACGGCAAATACACACGGGGCTGGTCAGTGTCAGCAATGGTGCTGGTGCCATATCACAGAGGGGCCAGCAAAGCCACTCCTGATGGACCTTCAGCTGCTCATGCTGATCTAGAATATGCTTTAAAGAGTGATGCACTCTTTCAACAATGACTTGACTTGTGGGAGAGTAAGGAATGCCAAAAGTGTGCTTAATTCCAGTCTTTTACACCTACACGCTACAGCGCGTGTCACTCATCCACAGCACCACAGCACCACCGAGGTGCTGGGTCCTTGATGACCTTGCCCTGCTTGATGAAGGTGGCACAGGAGGTTTCCAGCAGCTCTGCTCCCAGCCTTGACATGGGAAGTGAAGCTGGGGACATGCCACTTGTGGGCCCACGCTCCCTTCTATGCCAGCCCATGATCCCCACACTGCAGATGGGCCCTTGCCACCTGTGTTCTGGCCCATTCTTTAGCTCTTCTGCTCTCTGGCTGGGCTAGGCATGGTCTGGCTGCATCTGTAGTTAATGCCTGCTGAAGGCCCAAGGCATGAGCCTGTGGCCTTCCTCCAGAGGCTTAGCTGAAAGGATCATGGTCTACAGCAGGCAATATTTTGTCAACCCAGTTTCTCTTTATGGTCGTGGGCGTGGTGAGTCTTGCCTTCAAAACTCACCTTTGAGCTCTGCATGTTGCTGGATTAAGGATAACAAACACCTAAGAAATGGTATTTTCCAGGGAACATCCTAAACTGTGGTATCAGGTGCTGGTGCCCTTCTCTGTCTGACACCTGTGCCCTGGACAAAGCTTTGCTTGCTCCATGGGAGTGCTAATTGCCTTCTCCTCACCTTTGGCCATGCTTCATACCTTCACCTGCCCATCCATAACCAAACCAGAGTTTGTGTGATGTGGTATCTTACCTGCTTTCACTGCACCCCAGCAAGTTTTCTTTCTGTTCTCCATTTCTGTGAGAAGCTGTACAAAGCCTGCTCCAGCATTAGGGTCTTGTCAAACAAGTGAGTAACACCCATGCATGACCTACCCCACCAAACTTCCCATCCCACTGCTTCAGGCCAGCTCGATGGACTCACAACCTCACAGCTTTTTCATTTTAATGTGAACAGTCCTCATCCCCCAGCTGGGGTAATGAACACTGGCAGGAATTTTCTGTGTTCGTAAATATTTCCCTGCTACTGTGAAGAGGTTGTTTTTCCCATTCTTCGTATCAGATGAAGATGGCTGCTCTGCCAGCTCACCATGTAAATTTAATAGCATTCCAAAACCTCTGTCCTACATAAATATGAATGTATTTCATCCAAGAGGAACCTGTTATTGAAGGAGCTGCACTGCTAAATCATTCAGAAGGTTATTGTCTGAAGTACTTGCAGTCAACGGCGTCTTGGTGATTACAGCTCAAAAAGGGAGGGAGGGTGGAGGAAAAGAACGAGTGGGGATCATGGAAGCCTCTTTAAATGAGGAAGCTTATGTACCAAGATCATCAAGGTATAAGCAGGGCATCGCCAAGCAGCAGGTCTGGCCCCAGGAGGACGGGCCAGCTGCAAGCAGCTCTACAAATTATTCACTGGCAATTGCTTTCTTGCTGCTGCCCTGACTTATTTACACTCCAAAAGATTTCTGAAGTGTGTTTATTTAAGAAAGATAAATCCAGAGGCTCTGGAAGGGGAGAGGAGCTTTCCAAAGGAATCAGACCCTGGCACGACACAATTCATTTCACTCATTAACCCCTCCTCACAAGGAACACACTAAGTGCTTATGCATTATGCATCATCAGGAAATTCTGATTTGATGGAGACTGAAGGTTAAAAGGCATTTCTGTGCTTTTCCTTGCTCCTCATTGTCATGCTGGAACATGGAGAGATATTGTGGAGGTGGGGAAAATCAGGGGAGTGAGAGCCCCTGTACCCTGACACTGAGTGCCACAGTGCAGATGGGAAGAGCTTCACGGTTGCTGAAGGACATGTGTTTCCCTGATGTTAATGTCTCTTACCAAATTCAAACATTTCCACCCCCTTTAGTAAATTCCCTACTTCCTCTGAACAGTTCTGTGTTATCAGTACACAAACCCACCCAAATCCTCACCTTCGGCCCTGTTAAGAAACATAGTTCTGGGTACTGCAAGAACTTGGCGAAGGCACAAGGTCCAAACAGAGACCTTGCACCTTCCTAAGCTTGTAAACCACCAGCTGGCAGACTTCAGAGTTTCTAAGCTGATTTCAGTCATTTAATTGATGACGCAACTATAGATCTCTACATCTCTGTCCTTTACTTTTTACTGATTCATCTGTTCCTCAAGCAAATGTTTAAAATTAATTTTAATTTTCACACCTGCAAGTTGCGAGTGTTGTATTCTAAGATATCAGTCCAGTCTTTCTGAGGGCACAATTAGGCAGATGTTTATCCGCCCATAATGAGCTGGGTGCATATCACAGGTAGCTGTAAGGGAAAAAAGCCTTTACACCCTGCAAAAGTGTCCTTTGGGAGCATGTGCCTCAGAAACAGGAACCCCCACTAGCATTTTGGTCCATCACAGCCATCATTCTCCTGGTTCTGCTGCAAGGCATCTAAGACTGATGCCTGGAGCAGCCCAGGTCTGTTGGGTTACCATGGGATGACAATGCCATATCATTTTGCTGTTGATCCAGTTCCAGATAAGAAGTGGTTATTTTCCTGTTGCTTTGTTCCTCCACATGATGCTGTTCAACCCTTTCCAACAACAAAGGTTAGGACCCCAGCTTGTTTCTACTTAGGTTCAGCTGCATGTATAATTCATATGAAGTGCTCACTCCCAGTGCTGCTGCTGGAAAGGCACCTCTGACACACCAGGCTGGCCCCACTCTGGCACTTGAACAGCATGTACTCATTTTTATGATGAGTGAAAGATGTCTTTCAAGAGTTCTGCTGAAAGTTCTGCTGAGCTGCTCAGAGTTCAGAATTTTGTTTTCTGGCAACAGGCTTTCACAGTCAGATATTCCTCATGCATTGCAACAGGATGAAGCTATTAAAAATACAATTTAATTTTGGTCTCTCTGCTGATCAGTCCAGTGGGAATTCTCACTTAATCAAACTTTAATGTTTTCCTTGTAAATTTCAGTAAAATCAGTAATTGGTCTGATAATTGAATTTTCAGATCATGTGTCAAAGGAATAATGGCATGCATGGGATAAGTAGCAGTCTGCCTCTGGAAGCCCAAACATCTGAAATGGAAAATTCTGCAGAATTTAGATAAAGATTTGAATATACTGCTGTGGAGCTAAGAATAGACCATATTATTTATATCGCCAAAGGAAGCGGCAGAAATCACAGAGATCTTCAGAGACTAAAGATGCTCAGACAGTTATGCACAGGAATTGTGCTCATGGAGCTGACGTGGAAAGTTACTGACGTCTCAGCACAGGCACTCTGATCCCAGAGGGCCCCATGGACCAGGCAGCATTTCATGCAGAAGACGAACGCCAGGCTTTTCCCTCCTGGAAGACACACTCAGGGTATCTTCCAAGTACCTAGGCAGAGAGTGGGGAGTAATGTGCCCATGGCAGAGATGCCTTGTGCCCCACTGGGTGTATCTCTCCTGCACTGAAGTCCCTGTGTGCTGCGTTGTGTCCCATGCTTCTGATGGAGAGCTTAATTTTAGAGATTCATTACTGTTTTCCCATTGAGTTATTCTCCAGGCTCATTCCTTAGTAGGAGATGATTTCTAGCTAGATTGGAGACTAAATGAAACAGCTAGCGAGAAAAATTCAAAACATCCTTTCAATTAAAAATAAACTAAAATATAGGCTTCATTGACATAACAAATGCCTGCATTTCTCTGAAGTTCACATACTTAAGGAACTGTGTCCCTCTCTCCTGGGACCACGACAGCAACACACATTTTTTCCCGTACTTCAGATGCTTTCAAGCTTGGAAGAATTTCCAGAAGTACAATAAATGCCTGCTTTCAGCCTTTGTTTAATTATTCTTTCTTTTCTCCCAAGCATGTTTCTTGTTGCTTCACTGACACTTTGCACCTTCTCCTCTAGTTCACCATCTCCCAAATTCAAGATGACCACCTCCAACTCTGAAAAAGATATAGATGGAGGGGTCCTGTTTCCTTTCTCTGCCAGTTTGTGCCTTTGTGCTTTGGTGAAATTGCTTCTGCTCACACTAAAATACAGAAGAGGAGAATGAGAGCCCACGAGCCCAGTCCTGCTGGGTCTGTGTGACACCTTCTTCCATCAAGTCAAGGCTACAGGGATGTGTGAGATGAAGGTTGGAGCGTGGCCATCCGCAGGGGTAGGAGACAGATGCTGGGTGGGAAGCACGGCTGCAGCCCGCTCCGAGAGGCTCAGGTGCCAGATGAAGGATCTGCTTTCCTGGGAGGAACAGGCTGTGCCAAGCACATGCTGCATCCAGGACTCTCCCCTGCAGAGGAGGGGAGCAGGGGCTGTTCTCACACTGCCTACGTGGGTGCCACCAGCCTCTTCAAGGAACTGCAGTCAACACTTGCAAAGAAGGTGATCACTCATCGCTCTCATCAGCTTAGGTGTGGAGGGAGAGATGATGTTCACACTAATTCAGGCTTAATTTTTTTCTTTTTTGACATGAGATGTCTTATATGGCTTTGCCAATCCTATGTCCATCAGAGCCAGCTGGATGCTCGCATTTCCTCAGTGCCATGACAAGAACTTACTCTGTTTTTTGCAAAACAAACGTGCCAACAGATTTCAGCAGGTCATTCTCCCCATGTCCTGTTTAGATAGTATTAGGTTCTCTCACTTCAGCAGTTATCAAATGTCTGCAGTAGAGTATTGGCAAAATATCCTCTTATGTTTTTTTCCTTAAATTTTAATTTTCCTCTCACTTCCATTTATCAGCTAAGCATTGCTATTGCTATGTAGCAAAAGTTAAGATATTCAAACTGTTCTGCTCAGCTCTTCCCTGTCAAATATTCCAGCAGAAGCACCTTCCCTGAAAATGGTGGATTTTGAAAAATCTGCACTTTTAAACAGAAAATTACTTCCAGGGAAATAAATAAAATTGGATAGACTACATGTACTGGCATTCGCTCAGCTCCTTCCATCTCGGGGAAGGGGAGTTGTTTTAAAATTCAATCACTTGGATGTGCAGGAAAAAATGGCTCTGATTTGTTTTGATGATTAAAATGTCCAAAAATATCAGTTTCCTGTCCATCATTCAGAGTGTGTTTATGTCAGACAGCAAGATGAAGGAAAGTTTATCCTTGAACAGTAACAGAAGACCAAGAGACCAGCTACCTCCAGCTGCCAAGGGCCACTTGCCACTGCTGGCCTTGGTGGTCATTCCCACACTACAACCAACCACTGTGTCAAGGTTAAAGGCTTACAGACTTGTGAACACATTCATCTGCAGACATAGAAATCTGCAGGTAATTCCTTATTAATAGCTCCTACTGCTGTAAAGACCAGGAATTCTGTGCTAATTGATCCAGCTGGCAGGTTTTGTTGACAGCATTTAAGTAGCAAAAGTGCTCTCACCCTGATGGTGAACACCCACAAGTAGCACTATGTGGTTTTGCTGTGGGGATAGGAAGCAATCCCTGGCTTCATCCTTCAGCATTACATTGGTGATGTTACCTACATGTTACTGGGAAGAAAATATGGTCCATCTACTACATTTCAAGTATGAGATGGGCAAAGAGAAGGGGCTCTCTGGTGGTTTAACAGTTCACAGCATCCTCAAAGGGTGACAGCCATGCTGTAGGACCAGGAGAGCTCTTGGGCCCTTCAGGTTCTCTGGTCACTGCTGGTAGCAGGCATTGTGGGAGGAAAAGAAAGGGTGGTTGTGCAGCTCTGACATATACATGGGGTGACTGTGAGATTGGCAGCCCCTTCTTCTCAAAGATGCTGATGAAAAACTAGCTTGAGAGGAATTTTCAAAAAGTAGGTAAAGCTAAGGAGAAGTAGGTGGTTTGCAAGCAATGACGAAGAAGTGGTGGAGGGAAAGGGTGCTCTCAACAGCAAATTACTTTCCAGAGTCTTACGCGTATGATCACACCCTGGGCAGCATCAGGGATGTGTCTGTACCCAGAGCCAGCTCTTCCCCCATGCAGTTCTCACAGCAACCATGCTTTTCCAAGAAAATGTCAGGGGAACATCCTGCTGTGATGGCCTAAGTTGCATTCATTCCTCATACATTCCTGGGGAGCCTGGTAAAGATAAGCCCTCCTAAGTCAGTGGTCAGCACATGCACAGGGGAGCACTCCTGCACTTCCATGGGGCACACAGAGCCAGGCTCAGCGGCTGCCACGCAAACACACCTCACGTGAAGCCAAAGCACTGAGCCCACCTTCCAGAACCTTGCAGGCTCACAGAAGGAATAGGAGTGGGAAAGGCAGATGAACAAGTGTTAAACTGACAGATGTTTCCAGTAGCAGCAAGTTGGACAGAGAGGTGTGGGATCCAGGAATCGTGTCTGTGGGTGAGCGCACATCAGAGTCAGGTGGGCTGGGGAGCAAACCCTATGCTCACAACCACTAACAGCTACAGCAAGTCTCAGCCTAAAGAAGGTCCGTCAAATATTTTGGGCCCAGTCTGTGGAGAAACTCTTTGTCTGGTGATTACACAGCCGGTACTTCTCATCTGCTAATGATGGTTAGCAGAGCCACAAAAATGGAGAGACTGCTGTACCAAAAGGGCTTTTGCTCTGAGGGACGGAGGCGTGCAGGATTCTGAAGGGCTGAGCAGATGCAAGGAAAGCACATCTCAGTTGTTGTCTAAGACAAGTCAAGGACTCTATGCATTAGGGAGGATACATCACGTTCAAATGTAGCAATTAGGGCTTCTGTTAGAAAATCCATACACTGCTTTAAGGGGCTTCTGACAAGAAATAACAGGAGATTAGCAGAGTACAGAGGGGCTCTGAACCTTGTGACAGCAGAGTCATTCTCTTTAAGGTGAAGCTGTTGATAGGCAACCAAGTTACAAGCTGGCAAGAGACAGCTGATGTCTTCTCTTTCCCTTCTCACCTTTTTAGCCTCTAGCTGCACGCAATAGATGCTCTAAAACAGTCACCTCTCTAAATCTGGAGAGGAAAAACTGCCCATTTTTTAAGGGTTACCCAAGTTATCAGCCCCTGGTCAATTCTGCCTGGAACCTGACTGCTCCTCTCCAGCCACCTGTTTGTCTGGAGGCAGCTTTGTGTCCTCTGAGCACAGAAGGACCCAAGTCATGGCTTTGAGACCAAGAATCTGAGTTTTAGAAGCTTTTCTTTGGGAGAGAAATAAGCTCTAGCACCTTCACAAAAAAGGCTTTTCTGGGCTCTGGCTCAACTGCTCGGGTGTTGCAGCAGTGTAGGAGGAACTTCTGGTTTTAGGGTTCCTGCAACTGAGAGCAGTCAGGACCTCAGCCATGGAGGAGAGGGAAACCCAAGAAATGTGAAATCTAAGCTCTTGTATTGCTTTTTAAAAAAGTTCCTAAAGAAGTGGAAAATAGCAAACTGTATCATAAACTTGGAAGTTTGACCCTTGGGAACTCCTCTGACTTTGACTTTTAAACAGCTTCTTTTACCTCTTTGCAGCTTGTTTTCCTGTTATTTATACAATTCAGACCCTGCTTTATGTATGTGCTGTTTCCCTGCTCATCTTCTGGAAATGTGAAGCTGACTTGCCACCCTAAGGCTGTTCAGCAACCCACTGGTCAGACCCAGCCATCAAACCTCTCCATCAGACAACCCCATGGTGGTGCCCTGTGTGCCAATGGTAAGTGCCACAGGGAGCATGCAGGAACAGCAGATTTCAATCTTGCTGTGCCCTAACTTAAGGCATTGCACAGCCTGAAAGCCCTCTTTACTCACTTAAGCTTAATTGCACAAACCATAAAAACTTCCACTGCTGCTCAGTGGCAGCTCTGGAACTGACTGATCCAAACCCTAAGTGCTTCCCAGCCCTTCCAGCAATACAGAGGACGGTGGATTTGGATCCAGGTATCGGAAGCTCCCAGCTGGCAGAACATAAAAGCTTGTAACTCTTAAAGTCTAGTAGGCTGCTCTCTTTCAATGCCTGTGTATGAAGGGTGTGAGGCTTGTTACTTGTTGGTACTGAGTCACTGGGACACAGAACTTGGACTGAAACACTGGGAAAGTTCACAGCTCCAAACCGACCTGACCCCTATGACTCAGGGGACGCCTGTGCAAGCACTATATGAAATGTAACTTTAAGGTCAGGTTCAAAACCTTAAGATTCCAGCACTGTGAGAAATAACTTGAAAGAGTCTGGAGGAGTAACTTGCAAGAGTTTAGAGGACTAACAGGAAGTAGAGACTTGGTTAAAAGACACCCAGCATCTTTGAAGGCAGGAGAATCTCAGGATGTAGCAACTGAATGGGCAAATACTGCAACAGCCTCAGATACTCGGAGATTTTCCCACCCACTACCAGGCAGATGAGTTTGCAAACATTAGCAGTGACTCTATAGACCACCAAAATGGAGTGTTCTGAGAGACCACTTACAGGGACAGAAATCCCTGAGGTGCTTCAAACCTCGTTTCAAGTTCCTGGGCTAGTACAGCAAGGGCAAAAGGGAGTGGTAAAGCTGATAGACGTGGAGGACGTAAGACAGAGAGGAGGATACAAACCCAAGGCAAATAAATATTGAGTACTGTCTCACTTTTGAGTTTTCTTCAATGTACAGAGCATACTCTGCTGGACTTTTTCTTTCCCTGCCAGCCTGCCATAAGCCCAAGTTAAAACTAAAGGATATTTTTCATGGTGCAGGCTTTTTCTCCCTGATCTCACCCCATTACTGGTATTGGATATGGGTAGCCAATATAATCAAGAAAGTAAGCACTAGAGTGAAGCTTGGAGTAAACATCAGGAAAGGTTATGGGAGGTGGGAATGGTCACTGGATACTTGGACAGCTTGACATGATTGACCTCACCAGGAAGAAAAACCTAGATGAGAAGCTATAGGGTGTTGAGGGAAAAGAAATAGCAAAGGAGGTTCATTGTCTGCTTGTACACATGCACAGCATTAGGTGAAAACACAGAAACTGAGACTGCATACCTCACTACTGGTCAGGCTGTCACCTCACGTTACACCATCTTACCCAACAAGCAAAATCTCTTGCTGGGTAACTTTTCCCCAAATGCTCAGTTTTTACTTCTATCAATTTTTCCTACAACAGTAACTTTCTGCTTGAGGAAAAGCTGATGTTTATGATTACACTTCCAAATGCCAAAGTTCCCCAAGAATCAAAACAGACCCGTGATTATCTGACAAGTATACTATTTTAAAATCTCTTGCAGCAAAAAAAATCGATGGTTAGGCAAAAGTATACATAAATAGCAGTCAGCTTGGTGTCATTATCCCAAATACAAAAAACATTTGGGGACCTCTTTTATGTGCTGAATATTTCATTCAGTCCTGCAGTGCAGTGACTCCCTAAACCTTCTCAAGCTGAGCTCCGCTTTTGAGGCTCTAATTTGCTGTTGCCATGACATTGTTAATGTCTGAATTGCTTTTTTTAACCACTTTTTTCCTTTTTTTCAATCTCTTGCAGAGGCATTCTGAAATAGTGGGCATGAGCTGATCTTGTGGAACAGCCTGCGTGTCCTCAAAAATAACAGAAGAGTGATCGTTTTTACAAGCTTTCTGGCTGATAGTCCTGATGGATGGATAATTACAATCCTGATGGATGATAGCTTTTTAATTGGAGAAACCACAATGAACATATCTGACCTAACTGAGATAATTTTGGCTTTGGTGGGAGGGGGGAGAAGGGTGGGGGGCTATTTAACCTCTGTTTTTTATTAAATACTGACAATCAGAAAAAAAATGTTATTAAAAGGAAGAAACATCCTTGTTCTCTTATGCTTAATTTGGCTTCCAGAGTGAGTAGAATGTACAGGATAACATTAAGTTTCCCAGCAGCGAGTTTATCAACATACTTGCTTCCCAGATCCAAACGAGAATGGAAAAAATCTCTGTCAAGGTCAACCTTAGCAGAATGGCATAACTTGCTCAGGAACATCTTTTAAAGGAGATGTACTTCCTTCAGTGGGGTAATACCTTCCAGTTGCCTGGCTTCTTAATAATACAGCAGCATTTGCTGTCCAAGGGTTTAAAGAGGATGTTTTCAATCATTCTGAAGAATAGGTCAGCTCAGCTCAGCCTTCCTGGGCTTTGAGTCTTCCCACTCTCTGATCAGCCAGCCTGTATATGCCCATCCTGCAGCCCGTCCCTTTGAGACTCAGAAGGCAGCAAACGCTCCTGTTTCACCTCTAACAGCAGCTACCCCAGACTCTCTGCAAACACCTCTCTGCCAGGGAGGATGAAGACATGGAGCTCAGCCTGCCTCTGCCACTTTCTTGAGGGGCAGATCTCAAGAGCCTTCCGAGCCTAAAGCTGAAGTGGCTCATCTTGAGGTCACCTGCTGTCAGCTCCTCACGGCAAATGCGCCCAGTACTAGTCCCAGTTTCTGTCCCAGCACGAGTATGACATAGACTCCAAAGAGGAAAAGGTGGAAAAGGGAGAGACAATCCTCTGTTATCAGTATTTTGCCTTTGGGGTATGTCTCTGATTACCAAGGCTAGAGAAGTGGGAAATGTTTAGCGAGGGTCCAAACTTTAAAAAAAATTACCAAGCTTGACAAAATGAACAGCACATTCTTAGTCATATAATTTAGTTTTAGGCTGTCCTGTGAGGAGCAGGATGTTGGATATGATGAGCCTTATGGGTCCCTTCCAGCTGATACTCTGTGATTCTCTGATCCTCTAAAGGCACTATTAGGATTGTAGATGAAACTTTAGCAAATGTCACAACACAGAGGACAGGCAGGAGGGTGATGATATTGCTTGAAGAGCTGTCCTTAGCTGTCAGATGTGGGTGCTGCCAGCTCCCAGGAAGGGGCTCATACTGGGGCACTGGTAGATCCCACGCTCATGAGATGGGCTGTACTGTAATGCAGTAGCATGTGCAATAGTGATGCCTCTTAATGGCACTGGTTTAAATTCTGACATATCAAGCAGGGATCCAAACCAGTTGCTCCCAAATGTTCACTCTAACAAGACAGATGGTGTTTCCTCAATGCCTTGGCCAGATGTAGTTGGTGTCTTTTCAGTTTGATCTCTGCTGGGTAGCTCCAGCCTGGGCAATTTCTTGAGCAAAGACTCTTCTCTCACTAGAGCTTTCTCCAGTCAATGATAAAATTCCTATTCAATGAAAGAAGAACGGGCCCACAAATGTTAGGTCTTTTGGGGCCATACAGAGTGCAAACCACTACTCAAAACCTAATAATCCCGTAATGGCTTTGAATATTTCCGTGCTTCAGTCTCAGTTTTTATAGGTACATCTGAAAATAAATACTGCTCTTAGAACGCACTGACAGTGACATCTGAGTATTTCCAGGAATCTACACTATAAAAATGTCTGCCCACCACTGAAAGGAACACAGATCGACATTGCAGATAACAAACAAATGCCTTTGATTTTCTCTGTGTGCCAAGGAACACTGATATTGTCTCTGTCTCCTGGGCATTCCTCAATGTGCCTCATTAGAACGTTATGAAATGTTGCTCTATTTGTTCTGTTGTAAAATACCAAAACAAGCCCTGGGGCCAGACTGACTCCAAGGGAGCTGGATGTGCTCAGGCTGAGGATTGGCACTGTGCATGGGGATGCTTGTGCCTGGCGTGGCTGGGGCAAGGAGGGCTATGAGAAGAGGGGGGGAAAGGGAGAGACACTCCTTTGGCACCTTCCTGCTGTTTTCTTCCAGCTCAGCTAAGGAAAGCCCTAACCTGGAGCTGCTGCTCTCTTAAATGTAGAAGCTTGGCAAGACCAATTGTGTTGTGTTAAAACACATCTGTAGGATTTCAAAGGTTTCAGTCCCTAAGAAAGAGGTGGAGGCAAAGGCAGATATAGAGCACTTTCAGAAATGGTTGTTTTTCCGAAGTTGGAACTCTTAAGCTAAACAGATAGCTGAGAACATCTGAAAATATCACAGGGACTCTACAGTCTTACTGTGTTTTTTCACTTGATGAATACCAGGAAAATGTGTTTGGTTCTTTTTTTTTTTTTTTTATAAACACTTACGAAGAGCAAACCAGAGGTCCAAGGTTAAAACAAGCATGGAAAAACCTTCTATGGCTAATTTTGCCACTGCATTTAACAAGTCTTTGGTGTTCACACCTACTAAGGAGTTTCTTAATGATCTAAAGTGGTTATCAGATCTGCACAGACAGGGTGAAGAGTTGTACAAACAGAGCCATTTACAATACACGGGGAATCGGCCCATACCTCTCCTGCTATTCCAAGTGCCAGTGTGTTAATGGGGAATGTCTAATCCTGCCCTCTGCTAATCCCATCACGTTTGCTTAACTACATTAGTCCACTTACTCCCAAGATCTTTCCCTCTACTATGAATAATCTTGAAGCTCAAGTGGCAAAGGCCCGTTGCCATTTTTAGAGATTTAAATGTCAGACACAAACTTAGATGTAGATTGCTCTGGAGATCTACCAAATATGGACTCTTCAAAATTCAGTCCTTTCAGAAAGGTCAAAAGTGACTGGGATTGCAAAATCTCTTTGAGCTTGGCAAGCTTGCTCTGAGTTGCCATGCTTTGGACTAAGTGAGTCCTGACTTTGGACAGAGCTTCAACAGTGTCTTTTAATCCTGGTATTTCAGATGTCATGATGGGATGTTGCCATGTGGACTCACATCAGCTTGATGTACAAATCAAAGTGGCGCATAATTGCTGGCTTCAAACCCTTGAAGAGTTTTCCCTGCATCATACAGTTAATACAAAACTCAAAATATACTGTGATGGAGCAAATTAGAGCGGCGTGAAATAGGATTGTAGTTACAACATCTAATTGGAAAGCACTGTGAATTATACACTTTTTATTCTATGTAAGCTGGTTATAAATAGGACAGCAAGATAGACCAACAAAAGGTGCTTCTTGAAACCTGCAATGCAAAAGAGTATTATAAGATCAGCTCTTTCACCAGAAACCAGAGCACTTCATGGTCTTCCTGGCTCAAGTTCTGGATAGCTGATTCCCAGGACAGCAAAGATTAGTTTCTCTGGTTCCACATGCCCAGATTAAGTATTTCAGCTTATGTTTTCTTCTGGGTAGAGACTAAGGGGTCGTTGACAACATTTTAAAAGTTTTTGGTTGAAGATGAGCTGCTTTCCCTGAGGAATCATCTCTCAACCTACTGCACCTGTATCAGCCTAGCAGATCTAGAGGGTTGCTGCTGCTGAGGGTTCCTGGACCCAATGCTCTGTTCATAACAGGCATGGCTCTTATTACCTGTTAGAGGGCTTTCCCTCTGGAGCACCTGGAGATGGTGGTGGCAGCAGAACCTCACTGTGTAGCCTGCTGGGGTTTAGCACAGCCTTTCAAATATATCTGCCTTCCTCCGCCTACACATTAAGATAGAAATGGCTTTGCTGAGACAGGTGTCTCAGAGCTGGCTGGCTCCAGCATCCCTGGACTGATGTTTGAAGAAGGCAGGATGGCTCCTTCAGAGATGATGGCAACGTGCAGACCCATGTCCCCTTCTCCTCTGGCACTGTGTGCTTGCTACAGGACCTCTACTCCTGAATGAACACCCAGAGAGTCCCTGTGCTGCTGTCTCGGTGTCCTGGGATCATTTCTGTGAGACACACCAACTCTGTTTGACATTTAATAAAATGATTTGGTTGCAGTTTTGTTTCTTAGTGGCCAATAAAGATCCTTATTGCCACCACAACAGAAGAACATCCATAAAAGCATGGGAAGAGCAGGGTTGGATTTCCCCCAGCCTTGTCTGGCTATTCTGTGCAGAGTGGCTGTCAATCTGTATGACAGTGCCACCAGGACTGTGGAGCACTTTGGTTTTGACTTGGTGCGAGAGAGAGAAAACATACAGGCAGGCCTGCCAGTGTTTCTTTCATGACATCTCACCTTAGAGGGTGGAAAAGGAAGCCTAACTCCAGACAAGCAGCCCTGGGAAGTGTGTATGGAATGAAAGGCTTCTGGCTTCTGCCTGTGCTTTCAAAGGGATGCTGACCAGCAGGTCTGTGCTCAGGGTGTGTTGGCAGTGAGCACAACAGCGTTGTTTTCTCTCCGCAGAGGGGCACTGCAAGCGTTGTTTTCTCTCCGCAGAGGGGCACTGCAGCATTTTGAAGCCCAGAGATGAAGGCTTGGTGGTGAGGATGGTCCACGTGAGCCATCTGCCCTCTTGGGTTGCTCCCTGCCATGTTATGTGTTGTATCTGCAGAGGCAGAGCCTGCTCTTGGAGCCAAGCCATTCCCAGCGATAACGGATGGGACAGCTTTAGCCCTGTTTATTTCAGCCTGTCCCAGCCAAAAGCTCAACTTGTGGATGAAAGGAATAGCTGTTCACAGAGCTAGGAGAGTACATGCAGATCTGACCTTTAGAACAACCTTTTGCAGTTACAGAGATGCTACGTTAATCACTTCACTACTCGCTATTCTATTTAGCATTCAGCTAGAATCTACTGCCCCTTTCTTTCCTGTAAGAGCTGGAAACAACCATCTAGGGATCTTTGCTGGTGGTCCTGCACATGAAATTGGATCTCCTTTTCTTCCACACCTCAAGCCCTTTATTTATGACTGCTCCTAGCATATGCCCATGCATATTTAGGTGCTGGTCACTGCTTCAGCTGCCCTGGATTTACAGCTGTACTTTTCTGTGTCTGCACCAAGGTGCTGGTGGCTCAGCAAGTCGTTTCACACAACATTGTGATGTCTGGTTCAAGCCCAGAGCTATGGTAACCTTCAGGTCTCTGTGGCTCTGGAACAATTTAATCTCTCAGTGCCACCACCTCAATCACAGGCATTAATGGGCACTTTTTGTTAGCAGTCTCCGCTTCCAGGCCAACTGAGAGGAAAGAGAAATTAAGTTGGTGTCTCCCTGTAGCATGCCTGGACTCAGGTTGCCATTTGCGGAGGGTACTTGAGCAAAGCTCACCTGAATCCTGCCACTGGCCTTGAGAGGAAGCAGTGATACTTACCCCAGCCCCTGCCCCAAAGGAGAGGAGCTGTCTGGTTCAGCAAGGAAGATCAGAGTGGAGTCAGCATTGCCTCTGCCCACCTGATGAGACCCCACTCTTTAGCCCATAGATGATCACTCCTCTCCAGAACAGCCAAGAGAAGAATGCAGTTCAGTGCTGGGGGTGGGGGGTGGATCAGGGACAAACTGGAAACTGCGCTGGCATTATTAAACCTCCTTTGCGGTTTGAGTGTAGCGAACTGATCAGTAACTCATGGTCTGAACTAGGAGCTGCATAATCAGTATGAAGCGAAATCTGATTTTTCTGGCTCGAGGAACTTGCTGGACTCATTCTTTCCGATTCTAGGCAATACCCTCCAGCTTTTTACAGGAAAGGGCTTACAACCGCACGGTGTGCTGGTGCTGCCTGACACGTATAACAGGGTTTGTAAGGGCTGCTGGGGAGAACATCTGTTTGCATCTGGAATTTAGCTTGCAGAAAGCTGGTGCTTTGTAGTGGACTTGTCTCCTGAGCTCAGTGCTCTCCCTGAAGGGTCACTGAAGACTCTCGAGCACTGGAACTAATTTCTGGCAATCTCTTGGAGGATTTCAAGGCAAGTCAGATAATGATAGTGTGGACTGATAGGCTTCCCGTCCCCATCAGCCTTTGCTGTTTATTTGCTATCCACTCTTTCTTTGCAAAGCTGATGGCAAAGGAGAAAGGGACACGGTGCAATAGCCTGTTCACTCTCTCCATCCTTTGTGCTCTTGGATCAGCCTGGAGATATGAAGCTGAAAATGCATGCTGGCAAGCAGCGTGACCCCAGAACTGGGGTCTCACCTGCCCAGGATTTTAGGGGACAGATGATTAATGGTGAAAAAGTACCTCAGAGCTCCTGCCACCTGTGTGGATTACTATTAGCAGCTCTCTCCTCATCATCTTTCTTCTCTTCACAAATGTATCAGTTGATCATGCTTTCTGGTAATTTGAATGTGGCGGGCATGGCTCACTCCTTGGACGTGCTGTGCAGCAGTGCCCAGGCAGGACAGTCGGAGCTGTCTGTGTGGTGGTGTGGCTGGCTTGTGGTTAAAGGCAGCTGTGGGACACTGAGCCCAGACACTGAGCGGGGCCAGGCTTTGCACCCTACAGCTCCTTCAGGAATGGGAAGAAGAGAGCCAGGAAAGGGGCGTCACCCCAAGAGGTGGCTTTTAAGCTGATTCAATGTCTGTGCATACAACTCATGACTGAAATAAGCACAGCTGTGGTTTGGGTCTGGTGCCTCTCGGTTTCTGAAACCTCATGGCCCAGGGAGCCTTGATGCTGAAATTGCTCAGAGTCCTCATGCTAGAGGACAGGCTTTGTCCTCCTGGTACACTGTGCAGGGCTTTAGGGTTAGCATTGTTTTAAAGGTGTAAATTTTTTGCTTGCATCCCCAACAAGAAATAGAAGATGGTCAACACTTGGTCCGCAACAACATAAAGATCATCTGACACAAAAGCTCAGCCCTGCAGAGCCTTACATGCTGCTACAAATTATCCTACAGCCTTCCCTGAGGTTCTGTTCTTGAAGAGAAAGTTGAAGAAATAAGGATTTTTGCCTACTCACTGGTCACAAGACCTGCCTGAACTTGGCTCACAGTCCACTGTAATGCTGAATATGGTCTTTTCAGCCTTGGTAAGACTTTTGCCTCTGGAGCAAATTAAGTAAGGCTGCAACAGCAGCATGCACATCCCAACTGCAGACAGCAGATTTAACCTTGTGCCATTTCCTGGGTGAAGGATCTCACCACTGGAAGTGAACGTGGCAAGACTCAAAAGCCACAGCAGCTCTGAGATGCAGAACTTGAGCTCGCTAGCAAAAGGTGTCCATCTTGCTAGGGCTGCCTGCAATGTGCATTGAGGGCAGCTGGAGTAAGACAAAAGCCTATTTAAAACCACGGGACTCAAATAAAGACAGCACAGATATCACCAGCTAGAAACATGCCCATGGCAGGGGAACTTGGCAAGAGAAAAGCTTTCTGAAGCTTATAGGACCAATAACAGCAATTACAAAGAATAAAAGCTGGAAGAAAAATGGCTGTAAGACCCTTGGCTAAGGTGCTGGTGAGGTGGTGAGGAAAAACTAAAAACAACAGATCTTTGACACCTACGATGTCACACCGCACCTCCAGATAGGCTGTGTTGCAAACTTGCCCTGCAGAAAAGAAAAAAATTAAACAAATGTGATGACATGTAGAAGGGAGAAACAGAGGTGAGACCTGCTCCTCATTTGGAAGAAACAAATTTGTAACAGAACTAACTCAAACTCACTGGATGGTGGCTACTGGCATCTCTTTCGTCTCAGAAAAAAAAAATCTTTTATTGCCTGTAATATCATCTACCAGCACGAAAAGCTCTCACAATTTGAAATAAAAACTCAGTAAAATTGGCAAGCCAAACACCCTCCTGGACTCAGGAAACTCTACTTCTCTGCCATTGCCTCCTTTTGCTTGGCTTTGATGGCATGGATAGAGACATGGGTGGGAGCAGGGCCGAGCTGTGATCCAAAGGGAGTGAGCATGGCTGTGTCCTGCTGTGCCCTTCCTGAGGAGGACTGGGCAAGGAGGTTTCTCCTCTGGAGGACAGCAGATGCTGGAATTTCGCAGGGAGCAGGATGGGACCCTTTTTCCTTCCCAAACATGTAAAGGGTTATTTTGGAGATGTAAGTCTGTTTGTATCTTCTCTCGTTACTGGATGCTCCTTTTCCTCTGTGCAGTACAGTCTCCTCCCATCTCTACGGGCAAAACCTGTTCGAACCAGAAGCAATTTCTCCGGACAATAGTCTTGCTCCAGTTTTACTGTCAGACTAACTAAAGAGTAACTGGTTGTGTTCAACAAATGACCCAACAACCTAGATACTAAACTGAACATCTGTAAGGTGTATTCAGCAGGTAAGATTGACTTAGTACCCCCCTTCACATACAGGAACAAACATCTGCCCACGGAGGTTCCAAATACAGAAAGGTGGGTGACACCCATGTAGCTACCCTGAGCATTGACTGTAGGATTACTCCTGTGTGTCATTTGATTCTCCATTCCCACGATCTCTGTGTAAATCAAGAGTAATTCCCCTCTAATCAATGGAGTTAATCTAGTCATAAACCAATCTGTAGGAAAATGAGGACTTAATTATACATAGCCAACCTAGGGGAATTATTTCTTGGTTAGGGGAAAGTATCTAGCAACAGTCACACCATCAGCACAGATACAATGTGTTGCAAACCAGAAACTCCTACAGCCCTGGAAAGGGAATAGCACAGCAAAAAGGAGGAAATGTGTTCAAAGCCTGTGGGTGAGAAGTTCTTCGGCTCCCGAGTGGGTTTTGACACTCGGAAGGGATGTGCTGTGCTGCCTGGAGCGATTCTGGGGTGATGTGACGCAGATGTGGGTCTCTGCTGGGGAAGGATGAGGCATCCTGGGGCCCCCAGCTACTGTCTATCAAAAACCCTAAACCAGACACAGGCTAACTCACATATCCTGCACTATTTTCCTCCACATTTTCTCCCTCTGACCACAAGGCTAAGCATTGCCATGGTGCAAAATGATACTGTTTCAGAGCAGATCTTGAGGCTTCGTTGTTTCTAACCTTCCTCTGGAGCTTGATTCTTTCCTTCCTTTCAATGAAACACCAAGAAGTCCTGCCCAGTCACCCACCACAGCAATTCTGACCTGGGTGAATGGCATCTTTGAGCTCCTGCGGCCCAGGGTGAGGCTGGTCCTGGCTGCGCTGCCGGGCACCCTCACATCCGACTCAGTGGGTGAGGCTGAGGTCAAAGCAGTAATTGTAGCTGCTAAATGAGTTCCCTTGTGGTATCTTTAATCAGTTATTACCAAGGTACACAACACTGATTAATAGCCTCAGTAAAACCTGTATTCGGGTAATAAAGTCTTCACATGTGGCAGACATTCTGCCATCCCCATGATTGATGCAGTGCCAGGGACACGTCTGAGGTGCCACCATCCCACTGCGCCTCTGCGTGAGGGAAGGCAGCCATTGCACTCTCTCCCTGGCTGGCTGATCCAGCCTACAAGAAGCAGCTGCTCACTTTGGAGGGACAGTGTTCCCCCCTTGGGTGGTGTGGGGCTTGGGCATGGCATGGGCACATTTTAGCTTCCTTAAGGGCAGTGATCAGCTGGGAGCTCTGTCTCCTTGCCCCATCAGCTCAGCAAAATTCCCCTTTTGGAAGGATGGGACTTCACAGCCACAGGCCATGGAACATCTCCTCTGCTCCAGTATGTCCCCCTGTCCGGGTTAATTCGAGGGTGTGAAGGGAGCAGGCTGTCAGGGAGGCCTTCACACACCTCCCTGCTGAAGCTGACAGTGAAACCTGCTCTCATAGAGCGGGAGGTGGCTGAGCACCCGGGTTCAGTGTGCCCTCGGACCTGGTGCTCCTGCGAGGGCACCTGACATTGTGTCCCTTGGGGGCTGAATTGCTCTGGGGTCTGTAGCCAGAGCAGACCATGGCAGAATATTGTATCCTGGATTTATGAGCATCTTCTGTAAGCAAGGAACATGTTCCATGTCCCGTGTCCCTCCTCTCCCACGTGCCTGGGCACAGCAAAGCAGCTGCTCACTTTCTCATTCCTCCACCCCAAGCTGTGTCAAGCCCAGCCTGCCTGTGCTCCTGCCATTTTGGAGCAAAGACTACCCCTCACCACCATCCCTGAACAAGCATCATACAATAGAGGCAAGAGACAGATCCCTTGTTTTATGCCTTTTTGTGAGTTATGCATCAGAGATCCATTTAAGGCCAGGAATACCCTATACAAATGTTTTCATTTTACATCTGGAGACATTCAAATAATAGAAACATCATAGAAGGCATGTGGAAAATAAATATTTTTAATGGCATTCCTAAAACTGGTGAGTAAGCAGCGTGACTCAGCAGTGCTTCCCAACATTTCCCAGAAGAGATGGAAATAAATCTGCTTAAAAACTGACATGTAGTTGAAATGTGCTGAGTAGTTAGTAGTTATGTGCAGTTGCTGCTTGGAGAGCTGACTTGCAATCATACCTGAATGCAGCATCCTGCTTGCAGAAGGCTGCAGCCAGATGCAACCTGAACTTCAGTCTCAAACATGGTGTGACTTTCTGGAAGGACTTCAGGGAGTCCCTGATGAGCCATACAGTCAGAAACATGTACAGGCATCTCTGAAGCCTCTGCCATGGCAGTGTTTAACTCCAGTGCCTCCACTGTGAGTACATCACATACCTAGATGTACTTTTTTGAATTGGCTTCCAGGCCCTTCAATCTTTTTCTGGACAGAGAGGCTCTAGTGAAGGGCAGACAGTATCTGCCTGTGCTCACCAACACCAGATGCCACCCAGGGTAAGGCCACTGCCGCCTGCCCTGTGGGGAGTGGCTGCGCTGAGCCCCTTCAGATAGGATGGAATCTGCCTTGGCTTGGCTGTGCCATCCACCAAGGAGGAGTGAATGGGTTGTGCAGCCAGGTTTCTCCTGACCCTGGATCCAGGAGCTGCCAGGAAGCCCCTTTTCAAGCAACAAGGTTTTCACCTTCTCAGGGCTCTGCTCCAGCTGCCAAATAGTTTTGAACACTTTGTCTTTTGTGCTGTCCCACTCTGGTGCTTTGCAGGGGCTCCCAGAGAAGCCGTCTTCCATCAGTATCTTATGGGAATGGAAAGCAGCACTCCACCTCTCACTAATTCACTGCTAATGTTACAGTCCTGTGTCTGCTTTGTCCTCCCCTCTGTGCCTCTTTGCTGTCATACCACGGCCCTGGCAGCCCTAACCACGGCTGCATTTGAATAATAAATCTCACAGGCGAAGGCAGACAGCTCTTCTTCCAAGGAACAGGGATGGGTGGGGTTTTATTCTTTTTTTCAAACTAAAAATATTCCCTGCATCATCCAAAAATTCAGTATCAAACACGTAAAGCACATGGAGGAAAAATACATTCCTCTCTCAGCGAAAAGAGAGAGCTTGCACACAAAGAAGAGGAAAGCCTAACCTCCCTATGGCACAGGGTCTGCATTTTCACAGGTGAACAGGGGTGTTGGACAGTTTTAGGGGAAGTGAGGATCCTTTCTGAGGATGCTTTGGAGGACTAGTGTTGTTAATTCCTCAGAAATCAAGCCTGAAATGGCAGCTGATGGCAGAAGCACCACGAAAAAGCTAACATCTCTAAAGATGGATTTGCACCCGATAAGGCTGTGTTTTCAGCCATCCAGGGAGCAGACAATGCCAGCAGGACTCATCAGAGATGCTCTTCTGCTGCTGGANCTAACATCTCTAAAGATGGATTTGTACCTGATAAGGCTGTGTTTTCACCCATCCAGGGAGCAGACAAGCAGACTCTTCTGCTGCTGGCTGGCTGAAGAGGAAGGCAATACCCATAATTTAAAAACTATCTTTTGTGTATTTTCTATTTTCACTGATCCTCCCATACACAAACATCCTCAGACCTCCACTCATCTAATACCCAAAGGGATGGGTAGTCCTTCAAGTGCAGATTGCCCTGATCTCTCGTGATGCCATGGAGAGAAGAGGGAAAGCACTACGAGCCCAAGCTCATCTCTGACTGTAATTCCCTTTCCTGGCACCAGTGACCGCTGCCTTGTCCTCTCACTGTGTCTCTCTGGGAATACTCAGGCACCATCTTCTTTAAAGCCTTCTTTACGTGGTGAAAGATGTGATTAGACTCAGTCTGGAGCTTGGAGTTGGAAAGATGTGACTGTGGTCTCTCTTATATCAGTGATCCCCTGAGACATCTCTTTATCTTCTCTTTTTCTTCAAAAGAAAATTAAAAGGCTAGTTTTAATTGATGGCATGTGTTCTGGTCAGTGGTTTTGTAGGACATTTAGCTACAAAACTCATCTCAGAATTGGGAAGGCAGCATGGACAGCAAGTATCACCAACCTACAGTGCCTGCCTGATGCCAAGTGTTCACCAAAGAAACAAATCTGGTGGCATTTTAAGGTGTGACCACATCTCTTATTCTCATCTGGCTCACTTAGAAATGATGCCAAAGTGCTTCACAATACTTTTTTCCCCCAGAAATGTGTTTCTTAGTAACAGATTTCTGACTGCACAGGGGGACTGGAAGACCAGGTGAACTTCCCTCCCACCACGTCCCCGACTGCTGCCCATTCACCATCGGTGTCCAGGAGAACCCAAAAAGCAGACCCAGTGTTTACTTTTGAGTGAGGGTTGCCATGCCAACACCATGGATTCATCCTGGAACAGGATCAATCTGAAAAACATCATGCTGGCACATCAACGTTCAGCAAGGTGGCACCTTCCAGCGAGCCGCCTTCCGCACAACACGCGTTTCCAACGTGCTACGCCACTGCCGCCCACTCTCCCCTGCCTCCTTTTGGATCCATTTCAAGCCATCTTTTTTCATTCTTCAGGAATTTTAACTAAAACTGGTACATTGGACCACCCTGGGGAAGTTTGGGATTTTAGAGCTCTTGTGAGTGATTGACAGTCTGCTGCTGAAAGAAAGGTTACTGGTACAGCCTCTGGTGCAGCACTGGCCATGTGGTTCAGTCGCTTGCCTAGAGCATCCAGCTGTTTCTACTACTACTCCTACATCTTCCAGCCATGATGTGTTTATAGCCGTGACTCCAGCTGCTTTTTTCTCTCTCTGATCACTATCTTCATTAGCAGCATGAGTACAGCAAAGCAGACAATGGTTCTGGGGGATTTTTTTTGCCATGTGATCACTGCATGTCACAGACTTGATGATCATGACTTCAGCTCTGCAGGAGCACAGGGCCAGGCTGTGCTGCTGCTGCTGCTGCAAAGCAAGGTCTCCCAGGGCCAGCCATGGGTCTCAGCTGACTTGGCTGGGATCCCTCCTGGTGATGAGAGTATGACTCTCCCTGAGAGGCAGAGCAATGGCATGGAAGTAGACCATTCCAAGCTCTTTCAGTTGGCACAAAGGGCTATCATAAAATGCCTTTGTGCTCTGCTGTTAATTTACTGTTATCATTTATTAGGAAAGATCTTGTGTTTTCAGGGGCTCAAGGGATTTCCAAAGGAGGGAAATAAATTAGCAGAATGTAGAAGCTGCTGCTTTGGTTAGAGAGACTCCAGAAGTGGTGATGTGGGTCACGCCCTGCGACCACGCAGGCACGGCGTACTCTGGGCTTTCCCTTGTTCTTTGCTGTCTCCCTCTTTCTCCCACACCCTCATTTTGCAGCAAAGATTCCAAATACATTGGCCATCTTGGCCAGCAACCACAAGTGTTTCTTGAATGAGCCAACCATCTCCCTGGCAACAAGGCAGGCTGTGACAATAACAAGTGCTTTCCTCTCTGTTTCATGTTTCCCCCCTTTCAAGAAATACCCTGCCCTTTTATTTGTTCCCTACTGCTCAGAAATATGAATGATGGCAACTGAAATGCACCTTGTGGATGGACCAAGAGGGAGGTGTGTGAGAAAGATGGCTTCAGCCTTAATGTAAAAGTGACAGACCTTTATGAAGGGCAGGCTAAAATATTTGTCCTGGACTGTTACTTGGGTATTTGTAACACAGTATAGTAAATATGATTATGTGAGCTGTGACTATTGCAAGTAGACATTGTCTGCAGCTGGATGTCTGGACAAATGCTGACACCAGGTACAAATGGCGTGTCTAGTGCCACCACTCTACTCCATTTTCCCTTTTCTTCCATCCATCCTGCTCTTCCACAAAGCAGCCCTAAGTTCCTATCATTCACAAGAGCAGATCAGCAAGGACTGGCTGCATCCTCACTCAAGCAGCACAAGCCCAGGAATCCTGTGTCCATTTCCCAGATCACCCAGGCAGCTAACAGAGGCTTCCAACCAGCACAGCAGTGCCTGATTAACCTCACCTGCCCTCCCCGAAGTTATTAGCAGCCTTTCTGCATTTCTGAGAGAGCTTGGGTTAGGGACACACAGTAGGAGCCAGCTGGTCTAAACAGATACCTGACTCAAACGAAGTAGCACAATATCTTGAGCTGACAAGTACAAAAAGCCAGTTACACAGGAGCAGATCTTATGAAAGAGAGATCCTCCCCCACACTGCTCCCCTCCAGAGCCTGGAAGGCAGCAGGTGACAGTGGCTGTGACTTTGCTCTTGCCACTGCCAAGCAAGAATGAGAGGAAGAGGGCAGCTCCTAAAATCCCCTTTTGGCATGTGCAGAGAGGAAGGGGCTGGAGGCACCAGGTTACTACAAGCACCTCTCTGTTCAGAAGCAGATTTGATGCAGATCTCTTTGCCAGCCACCCCGGGTGGGCTGTTCAATTACTCTACAGAAGGGTTTTTTAAGGCTACTAGCCAGTGTTTTAAAATGTCCCGGCACATCTTTGTATGGCTCACAGTCCAAGAGTTAAACACTCTACACAGCAGAAGGTCACCAGAGACACATTTTGCTACAAAGCCCAAGAGAAAAAAAATCCCTATCAAAATATTTTAACACTTTAGCAGCTTTTTCCTTTTCATAGCTGAAGCAGAGACATGTCCAGACTCACACTGGGAAAAAGTTCAGTGTGAAGGTCACTGCCTGCCACCTCTGGACCCCAAGTGCTAAGCCTGCGACCTGTTGCCTCAGACACTTGGATCTGAGCCATGCAACTGATATCTGGATTCTCTGTTGAGTACTTTCTGAACAATTTCAGCCTGTTTCTGTCTGGTTTATGAAAATATGAGCATGCTCCACAGCTGCTTTCATACCAGCCTGCACAGGGCAGGATGCCCATTGCAGCCTGGGACCAATCCAACCTGAAGACACTCCTCCAGGGCCCCCCAGTCTGGCTGCAACTCTGGCATTTCACCAAAGTGAGACTGCAAGTCTGCATTTCCGAGCAGGTTCTGGGGTCAGCATTGACCCACTGAGGAAGAGACTTTATGCTTCTTCTGGCTGCAGTTTCTGAAGCCAGGCTTTGGAATCAGATCTTCAAGCAGAGATATGAAAATCCATCCTTATACTGCCCTTCCTGCTTGATCCTTTCCAAACACTTGGACTGACTTCTAGATTCCTGGTTTCAAACCTCCATTTCCCATTTGCTCTGCCTGAGTACACTGAAATGGAATCAGTGAGGAGCTTGTTTTATTAATACATTTGCACTTTAGAGGACCATTTAATCCACAGGCTACATGTTACAGCCTGACTCTTTCCTGCCTGTTAATCTGATTATCAAGGTAAGGACTGAGTAGTGCCCTACAGACCAGCTGGAGAGTCCTGAGTAGGCAGGCGAGACTAAGCCTCTGCCTCTCTTCCTGCGTGTAACCTCTTGGTTTGTCAGGGATCCAGACCCAGGGCTGGGGTGGCCCTGGAGATGAGCAACACCCACTGATGCCACTTCTCCTGCAGCTGGCTCCTGTCTCACTGACGGCTCCTTTTCTGCCCACCTTCCTGTAACACGTGAAGGATTTGTGACTTTGCACTTGCACAGCTTTTCTGGAGTTTCAGCCTGACCTTCCATGCTGTGTGCAGTGGTAACGTGCCATGAGCTGTCAGGATGTGCTCCTGCCTCCTGTGCTGAAGGACACAAAACAAGGACCTGGGTGCTGCCCACAGGCCATGAACCTTTTGTGAGCCGGACACAGCTGCAAGAAAACCCGTTGCCCTGGACAAGGAGCACACATAAAAGTGAAATCCTACACGCAGACTGTTTTGTTCTCAACCTGGGGACAAGTTCTTATCAGCAGAGAGGGTCAGTGAGACCTGGAGCATATGCTTTTTGTGATTTATTTTGTCTTTTTAGGTCCTATTTCCTACATTGATCTCGCTTTGACCGCCAAAAGCAAGGGGGTTTAGTCTTCTCCCAGTCTTTTCACTTCTATTAGACTAAATACTGGAAGTACAATTATGGGAAGGAGAAAAATGAGAACAGTGAGAGGATTTGTTTTTTTTCTCTCAATAGCAACATGCATTTATTAAGTAGGGGAAGGTTTTTTTTGCTTGGTCAGGGGGCCATTTGGAAGGGATATGGGTGCAGATCCATGTTCCAGAAAGCGGGATGGGCGAAGCAGTAATAGCCAAGTGGTCTCTGGGGAAAACCTGTCCCAGGCCCAAGCTCCCCCCTTCCCTGCTGCTGAATCAGGCTGGAGCAGCCACAGCCCTGGCTTCCCTTCCTGAGCTTCCTTCTCTTGGGGGCTTAAGTGATGAGTAGGGGAAAATCCCCCACTAAAAGATTTGCATTGGAAACCCTTGGCTGAGGAATGACTTTTAAAATAGAAAAGCTTTGCCTGAAAAGGGATGAACTACGTAGCATAATACTCAACAAATCGCCTGTTTAATGGCCTCTCTTTATAGCAGCTGTGCATTAGTAACAAAAGCAGGGCAGCAGAAGCCATGTGCTTCTTTGTAAGATTAAAATAAATACTATTGCATACTAATACCAGCAACTTTCTGTGCCTAAGAGAAAGGAGCAAGTGGAAGATCCCAGCCTGAGAGACTTGGTTTCCTTCGCCTTTGTCTGCTGCTGGATGAAGAAATATTTCTGCCATCTACAAAGGGTATAGATACCCTGAATCACCCTCCCAAACAGTGGTTTGGTTTATAGTGGTTTGTGGCAGGCTTGTCTGACACAGTCACCATGACACCGTTGTAAGACAGGAGTAATTCCCCCGGAACTACGTATCTTAGGGGAAACCAGGCTGGGGAGAACTCAGTCTAACTTGCTTTTTACTTTGCAACGCATAACACAATAATAATGCCCTACTGCCATTAAGCATAAATTGAAACAACAGTGGTTCACACTAGACATGAGGAGAAACCTTTTCATGAGGAATGTAAGAGCAGTGGAGCAGGTTGCCCAAAGAGGGTGTGCAGTCTCCATCCTTGTGTGATTTCAGACCCAAATGGGTAGAGCCCTGAGCAATCTGGTTTGACTTTGGACTTTACCTGAGCAGGGGTTGGGCTCCTGAGCTCCTCTCCAGCCAGAGTTATCGTACAACCCTAGGAACATTTGGCATCTTTTCCATGGGAATATGAACGGACACGACATTTTGTTCAGCCCAGTACTCCACCTCTCGTTCCTGGCAGTCCTGATAACAGCTCTCCTCCTCCACACCCTGTACTGTGCCAGGCCTGGCACCAAAGCAGTGATGAGTTTTTCCTCCTCAAATTAGGACTTTAGGCGTTTAAAAAAAAAAAAAAAAGGAATTTTACATTTTAAAGCTGTCTGCCACAGACTATTTATCAGACATGGAGAATGATTTGTTTCTGTTTTCCTAGGCATAGGTTTTTAGCTGAGCGAGATACGTTGCCTTGCTGAGAGCTGAGTCACCGAGTAATCAACAGATTAATGTATTCCGTTCGAAAGCCATCAGCATTAGTTCTCGGCAAGCTCACAAGAACTCCATTATGGTATCATCTCCACGTTTGGGATGGAAATGTCTCCAGGATTTAGAGTTCCTACGGGAAAATCCCTAGATGCAAAGAAATCAAAGTACCTCTTTGCGATTGGGAGAAATGAGGTACCTCTTCATACAGTAACACCACAGCAGGGTTTTGGCATCCCTTCTAGTGAATGCTTTTATTATCAACCCTCAGATAAGGAGTTTGGAGTATGTTGTACTTCTGTCATTTGATAGCTACCTAAAAATAGTCATGACAAACTCACTGGCATATAGGACTTTGCCTTTACCCGGTCTTTAATCTGAAATTATTTTATTTCCAGTGAAATCAAGTAGTTTTACTTTCTCTGGGATTTCTGCATGCAAAAAGGGTGGTTTTGACCTCACTCTGGGGTTCTGAGTTCCTCTATGTGGGCTTGGTCTGAGCCAGAAACGCAATAAGGCAAAGCAGAGGCTGACAGGGGCACCTCACAGAGAAGCCACTGTTTAAAAATAGGGAGCTGGTGAAAGTAATCATAGAGTAGCAACTGTAAAAGGACAGGCTGGCCTAGGTGTGTGGCACAAGAAGGCTGCCAGGCATCACATAGTTGTTCTGATAAGACAGATGCCAATGCTGCTGCTGTCCATACCAACCTCACTGAAGTAATACATCCCCTCGTTTGCAAGAGAAATCACTGCTATAGGTACACTTAAATGGGGAATTTGTGAGTAGAAGCCAGTCAAGCCCCAATCAAAAAAAAAAAAAAAAGCTTTCCTACATTAACAGGCTAGGGGAAGGGCTTTGAATGGCAGCAAGACTTCTCCCTGACTCATCAGTCCATGCTGCTTGTGTGTCCAGCACATGCACAGGACACAGGACACATGGTCTCACTGTTTCCTCAAATCTATCAGTAGCTCTGTCTAGGCTGTCCCTAGACAACAGATTATTTTTCTGCCCTGGCCTGACTAGTGCCAGGGCATGAGAGATTGTAGTGACACAGTGGTCCCCAGGGCTACACTTCCCAGCGTAAGTGTACAAATGGCACATCACATGCAATTGTGTCTCTGTTGCACAAACTGCATGTGCAACAGGCATAGAACAGTGATGTAAATCTTCTCCCCTCCTCCTTATCCCTCCAAGGTATTGAGATTGAGCAAACGCCTCCTGTTGATGCTCTGGAGTCTCTGGGTGCTCAGCTGTCTGTTCCCAAGCAGTGGTGATTTTAACTTACCCGTCGTTCCTTATCACCGTACTCAATGCCCAAGGTATCCATGGCACGGACAATAGCTGCCAGTGACTGTATAGTGTTGCTGTAGACCACTGGCTTGTACTGCTTCACGTCTTCTCCAGAGAAGCCATCCTCATGGATGATCCTAAAGAAAATGCAAAGGACAAAAAACTCTTGAGAATGTAATTTCAGTGAGGGAGACATTTAAAAGACAGCTGTGCTCTTCTGAAGAGCACATCTGCTGGCTTTATTCGCTTAATTTAGTCAGCATTTCTTTTTAAACCTTTCTGGTTGTTCACTAGTAGTGTGTCTGAGCCCAGTGCTGGAATTAGCATCCCTTTTGCTCTCTATCAAGAAGGTTTTGTGCACAGTTGGTGCATATGGTACCTCCTTCTCAAATGAACTGCAAACGCTGGGGCCTAGAGCACCGTGTGTTTGCACGCTCAGCAGTCACAGAGGGGAGGTTTCCAGGTCCTACATTACCTTCCCAGTCAAGGTCTATGGGAGTATGTTCAATGCAGACAAATGACCATCAGATCAGATCTTAACAACTGAAACAAGCGAGAGAAACCCCCTAGTTCTTGTCCAGTCCTCTTAGTAGTAGTAACTCCTGGGCTACCTTACAAAAGGAACCAGAGTTGAAATACCCCTGTACACATGGCGACTCAGGCATGGAGGGGGGAAGTGTCTTACCTGTGAAGCACTTAAAGTACTTACCCTCCACACTTCCTCCCCTCTCCTTCTCTCTCCTTTAGGATAAGTGCTGAGATTTTTTTTGCCTCAAGGCATGTTATGTTATCCCTTCCCAAAGCAAGATGGGAATGTGACCCACAGTCCTACCAGCTCTGCACGCTGGATGCTCTGTGCATTGATCGCTATTAAACTCTGCAAAGCAACTACTTGATGGTGCAAGTTATTGCAGTCCCTTGCTCAGGCCAGAAGACTGACCCCTGTAATTTATTCATCTCTCAGTAACTCCAGAACTAAGCCTGGATGTGTCTACAAAACAGCTAGGATTTGCAGAGCTAATTGTGTTTGACAATAATTCTTCCCAGTGAAGACACAAGTTATGATCCCGTCTTAAATGTCGGAAGAGAGGATGATCTCCTTGGCTAAAACGAAATCCTTGTTTGCTCATCCTCAGATGTCACTGGACAACAGAGGGTCCTTCAGTAACAGATCTGGTCTCTGATAAAACCTAGCACCCTTTCTGTAACAGGATTTTTGATTCCTTTTTTTTCTAAATCAGATACACACCATCAAAGGTCCTGACAAGTGCTGGCATCCCCTGGGAGAGAGGGAGCACTAGCTCACAGCACAAGCTTGCAATAGATACAGTGCTGGGATGGAGAATGGGGCTGGATGCCAGCCCAGTGTTATTAACAGATGACTACACGAACAACAAGGCTGGTAGAAACATGCTGACCAAGACAGAGATCTCCTTCCCTGATGTGAAGCTCACAGAAAGGTTTTCTAACAGAAGTGACTGACTCTCTGCTGTCTCCACCACAACCTTTGCTTACTCAACACTGAACACTGAGCTCCTGGGAGGAGCTGCTCAACAACCCCTGAGTTCTGGAAAAATATGACTACAAGCAAAGACAGCCTCAGACAGACAACAATTCAAATCATTCGTGACAAAACTTTTAAGCCACTGATCTGAGAAACTGGGCAGAGCCCCCTGCTTGGGTACCTTCCAGCAAATCCAGACTTGCCAATTTCCCCCCAAAATTTCTATAGCTTGTTTTGATTTTGATGGAGCTGTGGGTAACAGCAGACCTTGTACTCTGTAGCTTTCGTTTTTTTGTAAATCCAGTGATTGTGGGGAGGTTTGGAACAGTAGCATTTGAGCGATGGGGAAGGAGGCGGGGCAGCAGAGCCATGTATCAGCAGTGGATCTCATGGATCATTTACTGTTACTCAGACAAGTTGCTGAACTTCTGGGAAATGTGTTCTTTGTCAAAAGGTGCAGTCAAACCCAAAGAGTTATGGGTGGCACAAGGCACAAGGATCTGCATAAATTCTGTCTGAATTCAGGAGAGACTGTACAGCACCAGTTCCTCGCAGCTCTGAGCGTCACAGCAAGAAGCACAGTAGGGCAGGGGTCCCACGGGAGGCAGGCAGGCAGTTCGTGAAAGCATCATCAGGAATAATTCATTCTTTCTGGATGGTTGGCTAGTTGCTGGATTTTGGGGCGAGCAAGAATAAATGCTGAGTTTTGGGCAACTAAGAGATGGAAACATAAGAGGGGGAGAAAGAAAAGGGTGAGGACAGGCACAAGGGACAGTGTAATGGCCTCTGATGCTGCTGAAATTCGTTTTGTCCAGCTGTTGGCCAGGCTGGAGGAGATGGGAGCGATGTCCACAGCTCAGGCTGGATTAGTTTCTTGCTTTCACTGACAGACATCAACTCAGGAATTTAGAAGGTAAAAAGAGGGCTGAACAGCTGTATGGGGAAAGAGGTGAGCTTTGGTTTCTGGTCTTCCTCAGAGTTTAAACCATTTTTAGCTTTATGCCATGAAGTTGGTGCCTGACATTTTCACTTCTAAATACTCCAAGCCAGTAAGTTCCCTATCGAGTAACAGGGCTCCTTGTGCTGAAGAGGCAGAATTAAGGGATGGAGAGTGGCTCTGGAATCCCTCAGTGAACACACTGCAGCTGGGCAACAACACTGCTGTCGTTCAAACACAGAAGTAAAACTGGTACTTTTAAAGGGGCAGAAAGAGCATGCAGACAAAACACCCTGATTGTTCCTGTACGAAATCTCTCTGGGAAGGCAGCCACGGCGACTGAAAGCAGCACTGTGGATGCCAGTATGGAAGTTTTGCTGCAGGAAGTACCAACGGATTAATCAATCATGCAGTTAGCACATTACCTAATATTTGTGGGAGCAAATCCCCCCTGACCCCTGTTCCAAAGCCTGCTAGGACACTGTGAACTGGTTTCGTGTCCTATATGCTTTTCACAAATGTTTCTCCATTTGCTTGCCTTGGCTCCAATCCTGTAGCAGCTTCTTCCATAGTCCTTTGGAAATGTTCATGCTGCCACTCACTGTTTGGGATACACCTTTCTTCTTGCCTGCTATTGTGCTTTACTGTCTAGAGGACATTTAAAGCTCCAACACTGCTCCTGGGAGTTATATTGCTATGGGACATGGCTTGAGCCAGCTCCTGGTGCCACAGGACACGAGAAGCAGTGGGGTTTGTGTGCCGTAGTGGGCTGTGACCATTAAAAACATACAGGTGTAGGAACTAATAGAAGCGAGCAGCATGTCAAGACTGTAAAGTCTTTAAAGGTTTAGGCAGGGGGGGCTACTCCTTAAGCAACCTGGAAATTATGGGAGCAGAGGGTTTTCAGCACCAAAAAAGGGAATCTTCTGTTTTCTAAATGGCATATATTTTTCCCAGTGTCCGAATTACAAAGGAAACTGCTGCAGGCAGGTTCCTCTTTGCAACACTAGAACTGATTCTCTCCAGGGCAGAGGAAGAAAAGGGATTTAAGAGGATCCCCAGGGGCTGTGGAGGGGGTAGAGAGTGCCAGTAATTTAAAAAAGTGATTCTGAGCAATTATAAAGCCATTTCATTCACCAAGTGACTAATAAAACAGTGCGCTCTGAATGGAATGGTGAGAGACAACTGAAGCAACCTGATTGCCTAAGGTACCCATTAATGCCTGCTCTCCATCCCTCAGCTGCTAACAGCAAAACCCATATGTTGGCATGTTGTGGTGTTGTATTCATTTCAGAATGGCAGTAACAGGCAGGTATTTGCTGGAGAAAATGGTTCCACCGCAGATCAGATCTTCTGCCATCCCCCAGCAAGTTATTAATCCTGAAGAAGTGCCCAGTGCCTCAGCAATTATTGCTTAATTACAAAATAAATGAAATACTTGGAAACAGGGGGTGCATTCTGCATAGCAGCTTGCTTTGGCTTCCGTTCAACAAAGCACTTACGTGCCTTCAGCCTTTCACTGCACAGTGAATGCATTAAGAAGGCAAAGCCAGAGATGATTTTGCTGCCTGTCCCTGCTGACACGCACGGCCCCAGCGGCTGTGGAACAGCGGCTCTGGACAAAGCCCATGACAGCTCCAGTGCAGCAGGGCTGGATCTCAGCTGGGGGCTGATCTCACCAAGGAGCCAGTTTGCCCAGGTCGCTCCTGAGGGAAATACATGTCCATCATCCTGAAAGTTCCTGGAGCAGAGGCTACAGTCATCACCATTCCCATAGACCAGTTCCAGCCAAGCTATTCCAGCCCTTCCAACCTGACCCAGGTTTAGTAAACACACTGACACTTCCCTACACCTTCTCCAAGCAGGTCCTCCTCCTCTTTGAGGCACAGTGCCCCAGACAAGACCCAGTACTCACCTCTCCAGTCTGCCAGGATCATTTGAAACTGTAAAGTTTATCCTCTGATGTGCTGAAGCACCTCTCCCAGCTCCATATCACTGCCAGGGGTAATGATGTATTTCCACCTATATTTCACTGATGAAAATTTAGAAGGAAATTGACACAGACCCCAGTGGAATCCTAGCTAACAGAGTCCTTTGCTCTGACCATAGGCCACTGACAACTGTATACTTTGAGAATGAGATGTGCTACTCGTCCATTTTTGTGTAAGACCTGTAGTAGGTTTATCTGCAGTATTTTTTCAGGTCACTTTATAAAAATCCAGTGGGACTCTGACAAACCCTTCCCAAAATCTAGATACACACCATCTATTCCTCTCCTACTTCTGCTGAGAAATCAAATGAGACTAGTTTAACATGCCTCATTTTTGTATAATCCATGCTGGATGTCACTCATCTCCCTTTTTATCTCTTAGGTGGTTGCAAATTATATGATTGATAGTTCAATTCTCTTGAAAGCTTCTAAAAGTTGACTGGTCTATAATTCTTACTCCTCTTTTCTCCCTCTATATTTAGAGATAGGCACCATGTTTACATTTTTTCCCTGTCTTCTGGTGCCTCACCTGCCCTCCAAGAGCTCTCAAGAAGTGTTTGTATTTCTGAGATGGCGCCTATAAGTATGTACTAAGAATTTCCTTAAACATGGCTGACCTGAAGGCATTTAATCTTACTCAATTTGTCCTTTCTGTGCCAGAAGGAGGGAATGGCATGCTCGGCATGGAGATTTGTGGACACCCCTGCACCCCCTCTTGCTTCCAGTGCTCAGCATCCTCCATCCCTCTCACAGCTTCACATGCAGGTTCTCGTGCCCCAACTGACACATCCCTGTCT
>VZRR01013927.1:1363240-1411049 GCA_013398015.1 Oreocharis arfaki | reverse complement strand
GTTTTGTCCAGCTGTTGGCCAGGCTGGAGGAGATGGGAGCGATGTCCACAGCTCAGGCTGGATTAGTTTCTTGCTTTCACTGACAGACATCAACTCAGGAATTTAGAAGGTAAAAAGAGGGCTGAACAGCTGTATGGGGAAAGAGGTGAGCTTTGGTTTCTGGTCTTCCTCAGAGTTTAAACCATTTTTAGCTTTATGCCATGAAGTTGGTGCCTGACATTTTCACTTCTAAATACTCCAAGCCAGTAAGTTCCCTATCGAGTAACAGGGCTCCTTGTGCTGAAGAGGCAGAATTAAGGGATGGAGAGTGGCTCTGGAATCCCTCAGTGAACACACTGCAGCTGGGCAACAACACTGCTGTCGTTCAAACACAGAAGTAAAACTGGTACTTTTAAAGGGGCAGAAAGAGCATGCAGACAAAACACCCTGATTGTTCCTGTACGAAATCTCTCTGGGAAGGCAGCCACGGCGACTGAAAGCAGCACTGTGGATGCCAGTATGGAAGTTTTGCTGCAGGAAGTACCAACGGATTAATCAATCATGCAGTTAGCACATTACCTAATATTTGTGGGAGCAAATCCCCCCTGACCCCTGTTCCAAAGCCTGCTAGGACACTGTGAACTGGTTTCTTGTCCTATATGCTTTTCACAAATGTTTCTCCATTTGCTTGCCTTGGCGATCTGATGGCTCCAATCCTGTAGCAGCTTTTTCCATAGTCCTTTGGAAATGTTCATGCTGCCACTCACCTGTTTGGGATACACGTTTCTTCTTGCCTGCTATTGTGCTTTACTGTCTAGAGGACATTTAAAGCTCCAACAGTGCTCCTGGGAGTTATATTGCTATGGGACATGGCTTGAGCCAGCTCCTGGTGCCACAGGACACGAGAAGCAGTGGGGTTTGTGTGCCGTAGTGGGCTGTGACCATTAAAAACATACAGGTGTAGGAACTAATAGAAGCGAGCAGCATGTCAAGACTGTAAAGTCTTTAAAGGTTTAGGCAGGGGGGGCTACTCCTTAAGCAACCTGGAAATTACGGGAGCAGAGGGTTTTCAGCACCAAAAAAGGGAATCTTCTGTTTTCTAAATGGCATATATTTTTCCCAGTGTCCAAATTACAAAGGAAACTGCTGCAGGCAGGTTCCTCTTTGCAACACTAGAACTGATTCTCTCCAGGGCAGAGGAAGAAAAGGGATTTAAGAGGATCCCCAGGGGCTGTGGAGGGGGTAGAGAGTGCCAGTAATTTAAAAAAGTGATTCTGAGCAATTATAAAGCCATTTCATTCACCAAGTGACTAATAAAACAGTGCGCTCTGAATGGAATGGTGAGAGACAACTGAAGCAACCTGATTGCCTAAGGTACCCATTAATGCCTGCTCTCCATCCCTCAGCTGCTAACAGCAAAACCCATATGTTGGCATGTTGTGGTGTTGTATTCATTTCAGAATGGCAGTAACAGGCAGGTATTTGCTGGAGAAAATGGTTCCACCGCAGATCAGATCTTCTGCCATCCCCCAGCAAGTTATTAATCCTGAAGAAGTGCCCAGTGCCTCAGCAATTATTGCTTAATTACAAAATAAATGAAATACTTGGAAACAGGGGGTGCATTCTGCATAGCAGCTTGCTTTGGCTTCCGTTCAACAAAGCACTTACGTGCCTTCAGCCTTTCACTGCACAGTGAATGCATTAAGAAGGCAAAGCCAGAGATGATTTTGCTGCCTGTCCCTGCTGACACGCACGGCCCCAGCGGCTGTGGAACAGCGGCTCTGGACAAAGCCCATGACAGCTCCAGTGCAGCAGGGCTGGATCTCAGCTGGGGGCTGATCTCACCAAGGAGCCAGTTTGCCCAGGTCGCTCCTGAGGGAAATACATGTCCATCATCCTGAAAGTTCCTGGAGCAGAGGCTACAGTCATCACCATTCCCATAGACCAGTTCCAGCCAAGCTATTCCAGCCCTTCCAACCTGACCCAGGTTTAGTAAACACACTGACACTTCCCTACACCTTCTCCAAGCAGGTCCTCCTCCTCTTTGAGGCACAGTGCCCCAGACAAGACCCAGTACTCACCTCTCCAGTCTGCCAGGATCATTTGAAACTGTAAAGTTTATCCTCTGATGTGCTGAAGCACCTCTCCCAGCTCCATATCACTGCCAGGGGTAATGATGTATTTCCACCTATATTTCACTGATGAAAATTTAGAAGGAAATTGACACAGACCCCAGTGGAATCCTAGCTAACAGAGTCCTTTGCTCTGACCATAGGCCACTGACAACTGTATACTTTGAGAATGAGATGTGCTACTCGTCCATTTTTGTGTAAGACCTGTAGTAGGTTTATCTGCAGTATTTTTTCAGGTCACTTTATAAAAATCCAGTGGGACTCTGACAAACCCTTCCCAAAATCTAGATACACACCATCTATTCCTCTCCTACTTCTGCTGAGAAATCAAATGAGACTAGTTTAACATGCCTCATTTTTGTATAATCCATGCTGGATGTCACTCATCTCCCTTTTTATCTCTTAGGTGGTTGCAAATTATATGATTGATAGTTCAATTCTCTTGAAAGCTTCTAAAAGTTGACTGGTCTATAATTCTTACTCCTCTTTTCTCCCTCTATATTTAGAGATAGGCACCATGTTTACATTTTTTCCCTGTCTTCTGGTGCCTCACCTGCCCTCCAAGAGCTCTCAAGAAGTGTTTGTATTTCTGAGATGGCGCCTATAAGTATGTACTAAGAATTTCCTTAAACATGGCTGACCTGAAGGCATTTAATCTTACTCAATTTGTCCTTTCTGTGCCAGAAGGAGGGAATGGCATGCTCGGCATGGAGATTTGTGGACACCCCTGCACCCCCTCTTGCTTCCAGTGCTCAGCATCCTCCATCCCTCTCACAGCTTCACATGCAGGTTCTCGTGCCCCAACTGACACATCCCTGTCTTGTCTCTTGCCCTTTGTCATCACTCCAAAACCTCAAGCCAATGCCTCTGAAACATTTCCTGTAAAATTCAGGGAACTTTGTGTGGCTTCAAACTGTCTGCATAACTGTGAAAGACATACTTATAAACTTCCAATCGCCTGCTAGAGAAAATAAAACCCATACTGTTTCTGTTTTACCTAAGATGATTTACTTTCAATCAGCAAGATGTTTCCAGCTGAATGAAGTTTTCCCATATCAATGCACATCCCTACAATTACAGTGATTTGCTTGAATAAAACCAGGCAAGAAATCACCAGGAGATTATTACACTCAAAGTGTATTGCAAGCAAATACCTTACAAATGAACGGTCCAGTTCCTGTAAAAGCAGACCCACTCCTCACCTTCACCTGGACAAACTAACGAATTTAAAGGTCATTTTGCAGCTTCCCTACAGAACCCTGTGCCTTGATGATGAGTTACAGCTCTCAGGGCTCTGGGACACCGAGCTGGTTTGGGCTGGCAGTGGCACCACCCTGAGTGGCACCCACAGCTCCCCTCCAGCCTGGGTGACTCTGAACTCCTCGGCAGCATCTCCTTCCACCTCAGGAAAGCTCAGGTCTCAGGAGTGTTCCAAGTCCACTTGACACTGTGGGCAGGGAAAACCTCCCAGACAACGAAAAGTGTGTGAGATGATGCTAGTAGGTGCAAAGTGCTGCTTAAAAGGGAGTAGATGACTTGGGCCATGGCAGAAGGGAGGTGGCATTATAGGGACAACTGAGCATTCGCCCACAGACATATTTTTGTTCAGGCTCTTGAGAGTCCCATTAGTACATTCACATTTATGGTATAGACTGATCCAAGGTGGATTTTAGATGGAGAATCTTGGAACAAACACACATCACAAAATCTATTTTCGCTCAGCAAACTTTTCTGATTTTTATCCTCTCCCTTCTTCCCCTATTTTTCTTTCAAAAATAACCTTTCCTTTCTCCTACCCAGAATCAGGCAGGTTATTCTGGTAGGGCTGGGCAGAGCTTAAGTCAAAAGAAAAAATCTAATTCTGAAGAAAACTCTGCAATCTTTGTTTGTAAATGGGGAAAAATAGTACAAAAATGTGACTTTAATATGCAGAGAGGAGGATGATCAAATTCTGATGGAAAATCTCCTGTTAATCAGCTACTTTAAATTTATTTTTATCTTGATATGAGGTTAAAAACTTTGTTTACAGGGGAGTTACAAAGCTAAATTCCAGTGATTCTCTTCTCACTCGTTTAATAACCTGAAATGCGATTAAAAACTCCTGGATTATATTAAACTAAATCAACGCAGATGCCCATGACCTTGTGTTCAAAGACTGCAAAGGCACAGTTCAGACCTCCGTGACAGGGTGCAAGTCTCTTTAACTCTCATTCTTCTTCCCCCCAGCTGCGCTAGAATGCCATGCTGTACATCCTATTCCCATAAGAAATTCTCCAAGATGAAAATTAAGATGACTGTTTGCCTACATGCCCTTTTTTCCAAAAAGAAAAACAACTTCCTTAGTCAGGGTCATCTAAAAACTGCAAATGAAGCTCATTTTAAAAAGCATAATTTTTTCAACCTGGACTTTTAGCACTGGTCCAAGAAATACTGATGGAGCCCGGTGATAGACACCCAACTGGGGAAAATCTCCTTTCTGGAGGAAATACCTTTGGGTCACTCAAAACGGAATTCTTACCACCAAAGTATTTCTTGCATGCAAAGATATTATTCTAACTAACCAGACGGTTCACGTTAAAAAATAAGCAAATCCATCAGACGATTGAAATGCTGCCAAAATCTACAGCCCTGGAAATGGCCAAGCTTACTCAAATCAGTTGCAGAAGTTTCACAGACCTGTACAAGGCAGAAGCATTCTTGCTCCTCTAAGGCAGTTCAGTTTGTGCCTAATGCCTGTAAGTCCCTCTGATGCCTTCATGGCGTCTCTTTAAAGCCAGCCATGTGCTCCTGCACCTTAACTGCTGGCCAAAAACCTTCAAGATGATGTTATAAGAATCTCTCTTGTGTGTGCTCAGAACCGACGTTGCTACCATCTTATTTTTGTCTGTAGGCAAGCGGCTATTGAGCTAACAACGATTAGCTTCCAGACATACAGGGATCAGATACTGCATCTTCCTAAAACCTTTGATTTCAGATTGTTTTCAGGTGTATAAAATATTTGCAGAATACTCTTCATTTCCAGTTTAATATAGACCTAAACGAGAAACATGTACAGCACTCCAAACATGGTGCTGTGTCCCTGCAGCCCTGAGGCTGTTTGAAAGCAGCTCTTAGTCTTCTTTTAATTATTATTATTATTTTTTAATTGAGTTCTACATCAATGCCTAATTTTGGCCTTGGGCTGTCTTGAGGGGTGATCCCTGCTTCAGCTGAATGCTGCAGCTGAGATGAGAGATGATTTCCTGGACTGCATGCTGGGGTTCTTGCCATGTGTCCTTCACTGGACTGGGGTGTTGGGCTGGCTTTTGCACCCCACATTTGGGATGCACCAATGACCTTCCCATCTCTGCAGCGTGAGGACTGTTTCAGCATTTACATTTTCAACAGGAAGCAGTGGAGTGAAATACTTTGTTTTTAAGTGTGTGTATAAAACAATTTCAAGAGTGTAAACAGTCTACTGCATCCTCAAAGTAATTAATTAGTGTTGATGAATGAAAGACACCAGTTCTGATACTTCACAAGAAGGCAAGGCTGAGCAGGCAGAGCAAAGCCAGCTACTGTGCTAGTACTCCACCCAACACAATAGGGATGTAGTCATCCTTTGAAATTTAACACTACAAAATCAGGAAAATCATAGAATTGTCTAGGTCGAAAAATACCTCAAAGATCATCAAATCCAACCCCTACCCCAGCACTGCCAAGTCCACCAATAAACCAGATCCCTAAGTGTCACATCTACATCTACACATCTTTTAAATGCATCCAGGGATGGTGACAGCCACTTCCCTGGGCAGCCTGTTTCAGTGCTTGACAACCCCTTCAATTCCTCTGACTATCCAATCTAAACCTCCCCCGGTTCAACTTGAGGCCATTTCCCCTTGTCCCATGGCGTACCCGTGACAATAAGCACTACCCACACCAAGCCTAATTGTACACAGTCAACCATACCAGTGCTTTTACCCACTTGAGGCACCCTAATGAGTTTTTTCCTGCAGAGATCGTTGGCCACTGGTCCCCAGAGGAGTCCCGGTACCCAGTGGCACTATCCTGCTCCCAAGTGTTAATGGCTGTAAACGAGCTCCTCCTTTCTTGGGAGCTGCTGGTTCTGGTGAGGGTCAGGCTGCGGGCTGCCTGGGGAAGGTACACTGATGTACACAGGCTCGGGATCTGACTCCCAGCATGGAACTGCAGGGATTCAGTGCCCACCTCAGTCCCCAGTCTCAGACCCTTCCCCTACAACACAGATAGGGGATGGCAGTATAGGGGTGTAGTTAGGGGAAGAAAAACCCATCACACTTCTAATACAGAAGCCACACATAGACACTCTTTTTCCTGCCCCAAATAAATTTCCTCTGCTCCTGAGAGGCAGATCTGCCCAGATGGGAAGCAAAGGGTGGAAGCAGAGGCACAGGCAGAAGCTGCCCCAACCCCCATGCCCCACACAAAGTTGAGAGTGGTGCAGACTTGGGTTTTATGCAATGTCAGGCCACTGGCATAGTTTGGTTTTACTAAAACTTGCAGTTGGTTAATTTTGATAATGTGCCCTCTCCTGGGGCCTTTAATATTAAGATCAAATATTGAATACCCTACATGTGCCTAATTAGTTTTAATATGCATCCTGCCCGGCTCAGTAAGAACAGCAAAGAAACACAGTCAAAAACAATTAGATCAGGACTTTTTTGGATTAAAAAAAGACAGCTGGGCTACGCAGATTCCTGCAGCAGCATTTGCATTAGATGAGATTGCATTTTTCTGTGGAAAAAGCCTTGGAGCCAAAAGGGTCTCAAATAGCACCAGTGGAGGCTGACAGCTGCATTCGTTGTTGTGCATTCCCAAATAATAATTCAGTGAAGGAAAAAGTGTTCCTGCTCCGAGTGACTTACCATCTCATCCCATGCAATGTGCTACACAGTCAATCTACTTTGTCCACGCTCTGCCTGAGACCAGTGAGATCCCTCAGGGAAAAAAAAATCCACCGGGCTGGTGATGACCCACATGAGAGAATTCTCATTAATTCCTCGGTAATGTTACATAAGGTCATTTTGTTGAATTAAAATTATTGGGATTAATCCTCTTAAATGTTCTCTTAGATGCAAGGGGGATCCAACTGCAGCTGGATCATCCCACAGCTGGTTCTAGAAAGTCAAAACAGTGTTTTAAAGCCCCATAATGGTTTTGTTAAATTCATCCCCTGAACAAGGACACAAAGCAGCTTTTTATGGCTTTTTTAGATCACTTACAACTTCTGTAAGCTGTCATTAACTATCATCAAAGCCTGAAAAATGAGGCAAATGGGTTCAATGTCAGTTTTACTGCCCAAACCTAAATAATATTTTTGGTTTTCCATCTGCCTCATCTGAAGTGTTTTGATAGCTGCAAGGTGACTTTGCCTTTCAAAACCTTTTCAGATGTTGCTCTCTATAACCAAATATTCTGTGGACAACAGAGGAAACAACAGGCATGCACAGTCTCTTCACTGCCCCGTGCATTTCATCCTCACAATCCAGTACCACTGCCAAAACCCACAACAGGAAGACCAACCCTGTGTATTTCACCCAGACATTAAGAATGAGCGTATGACTCCCTCAGTGTATCAAAGCAAGGCTTTGGTAGAATGTACCTGGTTCCTTGCCCTAATGCAGCAAACCTGGCCTCCAAACCCCCTCGTTCTACTGAAATACACTGGGATTCAGAGCTCCTCTTCTGTGTCTAGAGCTGATCTTTGCACAGTTGACATATTTTTCTGTGTGTCCTAGCTGTATTAGTGCTCATTAGGAATTGTGTGCTGTCATGAAAACACTCAGCTAAAATAAAAAGATGCTTTAAAGCAGCTTTGCTTTTCTGGGATATCAAATCTAGCAGCAACTGTCTTTCTGAAGCAATAATTGATGTGTTTGATTAGGTCTGGTGGCAGATGGGGGTTTTTCAGTACTTTCGATGTTTCAAAACGTTAAGCTGAGAAAGAATCAATTCTGGAAAGAGTGATTATGCCATTCCTCGTATCCTGTCCATCTTCTCTGGCACGATTACAGCTCAGGGGCTCCATCTCTGAGCAGTGTGCTTGCCACAAGCCCCTGGGTGTGCTGCCAAGCTGACATTAGCCTCCACTAATCTCAGCTCAGAGATTTTTGAGTCATGGTGTTCCCAGTTCTGCAATGTGCTGCCTTTCCGTTAGAGGATGTCATCAAGCACCACACCACACCCCACAGATCGCAGGCTGAGGGAGAGTATTTGGCTGCTGGGAAAAATCCCTGAAGACTGCAATGGATCCTCCATCAATGGAAAATTTTGCAGTCAAAATGGGGATGTGTGGTGTAGATGAGATACAAGTCCTGGGGGGAGGAACAGCAGTTTGGCCTCTGTCACTCCTGCTGGCAGCAGAAACCCAAACCTTGCCCGTCTAACCGTGCTATTGCTTGCAATGGGGCTGCAGAGTTTTTGCATTTACTGGAGCCCCATGGAAGTCTGTCTGCAGCTGAAGCGTGGCTCTGATAGAGCAGGGGTAGGCAGCTCCCCGAACAGGGGTGAGGAGAGCTCGCTTTGGGCCCCTGTGCTCAGTTACGCCAGGTCATGGCTCTGAGCTCTCCCAGCCTGGCTGCTCACATCTGCTCACTGAGGCTTTCCAAGCTGAAGACTTTGAGCTGAAACCTGGCAGATATGGTATTTTAGGATTCTGCCCACACTGCTAATAAGATTTCACAGCAGGAAGGAGGTATGTTGCACTTGTGATTAATTACATGCATTTGGATATATTTGAATCATAACTTCTACACTTGTACTCAGAGAACAAGTTATCTGAAGGGAAGACAAATGCACAGCTTTTACAGCTTTCCCCTGACACCTGCCAGAAGGATTCAAAAAACTCTTCAGTGATTCTCAGATGCAGCTGATGTTTAGAAAATACCAGTGGGGGGACAAGACCTTGGCTGGTCTAACTCAGCACATGCACCCAGAGATACCTTACCTGTAGCAATGGGGGAAGGCCCCGCCTCAGCTCTGCGTCTCCCACCTAAAATTGCCGTGACAAAGATGAAGGAGCAGTTTCTTCCAGTGCTTCTCCAAGATTTTCAGCCAATCTATTCCAACACAATACTGTTTGAAAGAGGATTTGAAGACCTCGGGCATCCTCAGTGTCTCATGGCATTTCCTGGCACAGAGGACACCTGCTCTGGGGTCCCTCTGTGTGTCTCTCTATCTCCTGTCTCTCTGAGCTGAGACAGCCAGTCAGAGCCTTCATGTGAGGTTCCTGGGGTGCTGGGTGGAACTGGGAGGTGGGGTGCTGCCAGCAGAGGAAGAGTACAAACAGATGAGACAGTGAATGCACCCGCTGCCAAAAGACCACAAATAATTATTTGTCCTTGCTCTGCAGAGTGAGCTGGCACTTCGTAACCAGATCCAAGTGCTGTCCTGTGACCTAACAGTGGCAGGCAGCGGAAGAGAAGGACAAGGCTCTAACCAGGAGAATTCCTGTAAAATCAGCAGACCAAGAACTGGCCATTGGCACTAAGCAGACAAGCTCCCTTGCATCCCTGGGTGACTCAGCCACCCTGATGGGATCTGTAGAGTGCCCCTGTGCCCCAGGCACACCTCTCACACCCTCGCTGGGTAAGGCATGGGTCCCTACTCCTAGAGCTTCATGTCAGCTTTTGGCACAGCAGCTCCTGCCAGCAGAGAAAGGAGTGATCAAGAATCAAGTATCTGGGGTACCCTGGCCAGACACTCTTCTATCTGAAAGCCTGGCTTAGAGCCAGGCCAGCACTTAAGTTCTTCTTCCCAGGCCCATTCTTTGTTAATGGGAGCCCCAGGAGCACTGCACTACCCAGAAACAAAGGCAGAGACTGCTGGGAAGAGACCCTCTGGGGACAGCCATCGGAGAGCACGCCTGGCACCTCCTTCCCCATCCCCTCCTGTGGCTGCACTGCCTGGTGGCCACCAGACCCCATAGAGGCAGCAGGTGCCATGGTGCAAGCAGCTGTCCCTGGGTGTACAGGCTCATTCTGCTTCAGCCACCACTGGCTTTCCAGGAGACACAATAACTGAGAGCAGAGCGACATTTAAATGGATGTGTAAATGTGTTTGCCCATTACACTGGGAAGCAACCGCTGCTGCAAACACCTGAGAACATGAGTATATTCCTCCTACTGCTTTCATCAGTCTTTGTCATCCCCCATGTCCTCATCTTCAATTGAAAAATTCCTTATTGATTTAATTTGCAAATTTGTCTATAAGTCTCTACCGAGACTACCTGAGAAGATGCAAGACAGTTTAAAGTGACTGTTTGAACTGCCTTATAAAGCATCCAGCTAGATGTGGTAAATCTGCATTGTAATAAATTTACTCCACATCTGATCATCAGAGTTTAAGCTTATCTTTAGTATTATTTTACTGTCCCCAGTGTAAAAGATTACTGCCTTCTGGAGAGGTTTGATTAGATTCAGAGAGGCTGAGCTTTAATGAACATAGACTTCTTTGACCCTCTCTTCCCACCCACATAGTGAGTGCACTGCTGGTATTTGGATGACGAGCTGTTTTGATGGCATAGACTTCCGTTTTTCCAAAATGCATCCAGGAAAGCTTGGACAAGTCATTTGTTTCTCGGAGCTTTCAAGTTTTCCAAACAGCACAGACCTTCCCTTTCCTCTCTGGCTGGGCTTCCCTACTGTCATCCACAGTTCCATGAACAGGAACTGCTCCCAGCTTTACTACTGGTCTGGGGAGGTGAGCTGGGAGCACCTCTGCCCTTTGGGGGATGTGGGCGGGAAGAAAAGAAAACAAATACAGCGGTGATCTAATCTTAGGAAACATCGGTAAGGGAGTGCTGATTTAGCATCTAATAGCCCTGCCAGTGTCCTCTTTAAACAGGGTGCTGGTGGCTTACTAATATCCATATAAGACATTTACAACCTACAGAATATGGGGAAATGCATGATAAAAAGCAGCACCTAATCTATGAGCAGAGGCAATAGTGCTGAGTAACCTTCGGCAAACAAGTGGCTCATTAACCAATCAATTGACAATGTTAAATGGAATAACTCACGCTGAATATTGCTGCTGCCCTGGCAGGGCTGGGGAAGGCAGGCGGGGCGGATGAGCCCATCCCCACCTTAGGAAGGATTGTCACGGGTGTCTCTCCTTGGGAACTGGAGACCTGGAAATCATATTTATTCCAACTAATGCCCAAACAAGAACCTGAGACAGGGTCAAAGGTCCCCTGAGAAAACCTTCTGCAAGCATCTCCAGAACTAGGCACGGATGGGACACAGCGGCTCTCTTCCCTTGGTGTCCTGGCCTCTTGGGGACTTCTGCGAGGTGGCACATGCTGAAACCACTCCAACGTACCCTGCCGGGACCAAACCACAGCACGAGGGAAGTCTCCAAGATGCAGACTGAGATGTCCTGAGGGGCTCCCATCCCACGCCTCACACCCTGGAGCCTGAGCCACACAGGACTTCAGCATGGAGGTGCCATCCCTTTTGAGGGATGGAGAGCAGACATATCTGTACAGACATCTCCAGGCCAGCCAGGGGCCTCTCTCGTGGGCAGGACAAGTGACCCACTTGGTCTCTGCAGCAGCTCATGTGACACCACTACAGCCCAACCATGCTGTTGGCCTGAGGGTGCTGTGGCCACACCAGCTCCTGTCAGATATGTGTGGCAGCAAGCAGCCCGTGCACAGCTGAAAGCGGTCAGGATTTGGGCCTCTGAAGGGAGAACGTGGATACTGGAGCTCCAATCTGCCACTGCCAACCCCAGGAACCAGATCGGCCTTGAGGCTGCTTTTTCTGGAAGTGAAACTTCTATTGCTGTTTTTCACTGATACCTCTCAGAATATCCCAAATTCCTCAGAATATCAGGGCATGATGCAAGATGGTTCCCTCCTCTTCTTTCCTATATCCTTTCTTTAGAGGATCCTCAGCAATGAGGCTTTCACCTCTTCTCTAGGAATAATAATCCATAGCATAACACATTTCATCCCTAAGAAATAATTCCTGCTGTCCAGTCAAAATTTATCTATTGACAAACTCAAAAATAGCTTCCACAATGTCATTCACACAGTTATTTTTAGTACCAGTGTTGCCAGCAGAAATAACAGGCCTGATGTGTTTCCTCCCCCCAGCTTAGAATGAGGCTTCTGAAATTATAGATGGGAGCACTAATTGAGTACTAAGAATGTTACAAGCGATTTGCATTGCTGTGGAATCTCGTAGCAAACCAGCATGCTTCCAACTCCACTTGCACATGCAATTATGCCACTGTCCACTCAAAGGGTGCATATCCACTGGCAGGAGTATTTGTGACCACAGTTTACATTTGCTGCTAGAAACCAACCCTGGCAAGAAAGCATTTCACATCTTTTACCCCAAAATAACATTAAAGAACTTCCCCTCCCCTTGTTTTTTATTTGTGGTTCTACAGACATAGTAAGACTGAAAGCAGTCCTTCGATTCTTTCGGTTTCTGTGGTGGGGCGATGGACTCATGCCCACGGTTCCAGGACTCCCCGGACCACCTCCCAGTCCCACACAGGACTAGCCCAGGAAGGCTTCCTTGCCAAAGTCTTGCAAGCAACTGTGCACAGCTAAGGCTAAACTGTAACACAGCTACCAAGCAACAAAAGGAAAGAAAAGCTTTCTGTTCTCCAGTCATTTAAACAAATAAGATAAACTGCATTTCCCAGCCCAGGAAGATTATGTGTGGCTTTTGTCTCTCCTGTTTTGGTTTCCTGTGCTAAGCACTCAGTCACCCATTCATAGCCACTAATGCCCAAGGCTCAGAGTAGCACTCCCTTGTGTTGATTTCCATGTGTACTTTAGGGTTTCTTTACATACCCAAATCCTCATTATCACTCTAAACCACGGTAAATTACAGGAACAGTGGGCTGATAAAAGTCCTCCTAATTCAAAGCAATAGTGAGCCTATTACTACTGAAAGCACTGGTCCCTGGCTGCAGCAGCACACAAGAATTGAGTGGGAGAAACAAGAAGAATCTGGCTGGCTAAACAGCCGGGATGGAAGGATGTACCAACAGCACAGGAGCGACACAGATCCATTGCTGTGGGAGCAGAAGGCAGGCAGGCCCCCCCACCAGGGCTGGGGGAACAGAGTCATCTCAGAGGACTATTTCCACCTCAAAACCAACAAGATTTCCTGATCATTAATTCAGATCTCTCTTGTCCCCTCCCTAATATCTTCCTAACTCAACATACATATTTCTGGCTTATTTTTCTTTCAATTGCCCCTCATTTCCTTATTTTACTCACTCTCCTTTTCTTGAAGCATGAATATTAATGTCAATCTCGGTTCATTTAGTGTCACATCTTGCTACCCCACTCCCTTCAGGGACCACCTTTGGCAATTTGTATCCTTCCGTCAGTTTGTCCACCCAGGAACTCACAGCTTCCTAAAACCTTGCAAACCTGCGGCAGCAGAAGGAATCCTGTCACATGGAAAGCCAACGTGTCCGAGTTCAATTGAATCCGGTTGGCAGTGCAGCTGTGGGGAGGACCATGGGCTCGATCGCCCTGAGCTACCTGCCAGATGATGGAAAGACACGATGTACTTAATGCTGAGTCCTTACTACACAAATTTCCTGGGCCCTGTGCAATTAGTCATCAGCAAAGGGGCTGTTAAGCGCTGGATAGAAACTCTACTAAAATCTGTAAGTGTCTCTAGTTTCTTACGGAAGAGTTGGATCAGGCCCTGGGAATGCATTTGTTTGTTTTTCCCTTGTCATCAGCCTGCCTTTGGCTGAAAGCTATAATCCATTCAGGGAGGACCTGTTTATCTGTGAGAATTGCAGCATTGCTGTGAAGAGGTAAGTGGGAGTGTGCTTCAGGCAAAAAAATGCAGATTATAGCCCCGCTAGTAATGAATTCAGCACAGAAAGAAAGAAATGCAGGCTGTTCTAATTTTCTGAATAGATGTAATTCCATTTTGTTCCCTATGAGTCCCTTCTCTGACAATTGTCTGAGTGGAGGGAGGAAAAAAGGGTTCCAAGCAAAACACTTGTCTATGAAGGATGTTATTAAAATGTCCTACTTGAACACAGGCTCTCTGCAGACCAGGGTTGCAGAATACAAACGTTCTCTCTCCCTTAGACAAGCTTTGTCTAAATGCAGAATGTTTGTCAATTATTTTCCAAAAGCACAATTGCTATCATCAGAATTAGAGCTGGCTTGACTTGTCCTGCCTGATTTAGCACCCACTCGAACAGGGTAGGTTCAGAAGTTCAACATGAACTTGAGGGCTGTTGGATTTGCAGCAGGCTTTAAAAACTGCTCAAGAAAAAACACGGCAAAGGAACAGATGTGAGATGTACAAAAAATAGGGATGAAAACCTGAGAGTGGTCAGAGAAATAAAAAAAAAACCTGTGGTGAGTGAAAATCCACTGAAGAAACTCCGTGGCAAAAGTCTCTGACTGGGTGAACTTCCATCATTTGGCTTCTGAGGTTTCATGCTCATTCACACCTCCATACAAACTTGGTTCCATAGATTTGCGCATCCTGGCAGTTCTTCAGCCAAGAATTTGGCTGGAGGTCTGCAGCACGGATGTCAGTTAAGTTTTAGCACAGAAATTTGCCCCACCATCCTCCAACATAACTTCCTTTCCTTTATTGCTCAGGGCAATATGTCCTGTCCTCGGGCACGCACTACAAACAGGACAGGTCTCCCGTGAGATAGGAAAATGTGTCTTTTTGTGGCCATGTGTGGGGTTTGTTCACTGCAAAATTTAAGAGTGATGGAGCTTCAGGCACTCCCTGCAATGCAATCAATTGCATCGCATCACGAACCTATCTAACCTGCAAAGCCTGAAAGCATCTCACCCTGTCCTCCAAGAGCTTTTCTTCAACTGCTCCTTGATTTGTGGGAAGAAAGGTGTCTTAATTCTGCAGAGCTGGATTCCAACTACCCACAGCGACTACCATGAGCTAAGTCGAAATAGAAATAAACAAGAGAGAACCTGTTTGTCCCTCACCCCATCACTCTCTTGAAGGTTGAAGAAACTTGTTTTGACCTTTCCTCTTAAACTAGAGGAAGCTTTTGCACATGAATTCTGATCTGCCTTTTACACTTACATTTCCATACCACACAGAGGTACCAGGGGCAGCAAAGTTTTATGCCGAGATCAAAGGGAACTGGGGCAAAGTGCTAAGGACAATCACGTTCTTCTCATTATATGAGTGCCAGCACCATCGCCAGTGTGCTAGGGCCACGTCCCTTGTGAAGAGGACACAGTCCCTTCCCCTAAACTCTGACTATGTGACTGTGCTATTATTGGTACACAATGCTGAATGGCCAAAGGAAAACACTGCAATGGCTCTTGCTTTTTTCAGATACAGAAAGGACAGCAGGCACAAAGGCAAACATAGCCTCTCCTGTGCACATGTGACAGTCACCGCATAAGCGACTCGCCATCAAAATGCCTCATTCCTCCTGACAGGTCTTGTCCTAAAACAATGTCTTAAAGTCTGCAGCTGGGCTGGATTTTCCATATCCAGCTGAAACAGCCAAAAGAACAGCAAAAGCCCTGCTAGCAGAAAAGACGCCTCTTCGGAGAGAAAAGCCTTCCCAGCAGTCTGTCTATAAGCAGTGGGCATGGTTTGCCATCCTCCTGAGTGGATGTGCAGCTGTGGCATCTTAAAGCAGAGTATGCTTGGGAAAAGGGGTCTGCTCTGCTCCATGCCTGTGCAGAACTGTGGATAAAGGGTATTTCAGAGAGGGAATGGTGCAGTCCCTGTAACCAATGAGGGTGGGTTTCCTTTGCTATATTCACCTAGATGTGGGCTCTGGGCTCCGAAGAGTTCAGTCTATTTTCACATGGCGCCTGCTTGGTACAGACTGCATCCATGTAAGAACTTGGCTTAACTTGGGTGAAGCACATTTGCAGCTCTGGGACAATGTAGTTTCTCCCTCTTAAATGCAGCACCTTTATATTTGTTACTGAGTTTTACCTCATTGATTTTCCTGGGCTGTTTCTGCAGCACCGTTTCTCCTGCTGTCCGCAGAAGCCCTTTGCAGCTCCTCCCCAGTATTTCTGAGCTATATCTTCTTCTATGTTGTACTCTTCTTATACTACCACACCAAACATGAATGGGAACACGGAATAGCACTGAGAGCAGGACCAGATAACGTCAGGAAGAACAACCCCTCAGTTAGAAAGCAAATAAAAACAATGTGGGCACTCACAAGCCCACTGCGCACTCACTGTATGCTCAACACCATGCCTTACAAGCTGCAGTTTACAGGCTGCTTGATAATTTTTGATGGCATCCCTCACTACCAAGTTCAGGTACAGCAACATTCACTTCTGTAAGCCCTCTTTGTCTCTAAACTAGTGGTCTTGTTCTCTCCCCCCTGTACTAAGAGCTTTGTGGATAATCCATAAAAGGTGTACCTTTCCATTTCTACTCTAATGATTGCTTCTGAGCTGTTTTGCCATAAACAAGTCATCCCTCACAAAGGAATGACAGCACCTCAAACACAGCAGCCTCTAGTTCTGCCACTGCAAAAGTCTCTTCAATTTGTATCCCTTGTGAGAGCAGGGGAAAAAAATCCCGAACTGATCAGCAACAAACCAACCTCTACTACCCGGACGATCCCTGGCTTCTGTCCACCCTAAAAGAGTAGCGAGAACAAAACCCTTGCTGAGCACGCTGCCTCCGATCCTGCCCCGCTCCAGCGAAGGATGTGTTGACACCAAGTGCTGCGCGAAAACAGACTAGAGCAAAGCTGAAATGCTCTCAGCTTGGCTGGGTGTCAGAGCACTGCTTGGAGCTCAGCTGATCCAAGGGCAGGTAGTGTGGGGTGCCTGGCTGGGGGAACAATGCTGAGCTTTCACAGCCAGGCTCAGACTACAGAGAACAAGCCCCTGTCCCTCCTTGCTCCCAATAATGCCCCACAGAGGCCTGTTTTTTGAAGGCTGTGGCAGCCTTGGCAAGCAGCAGGGGACCTCAGGGACCTGTCTGGAAAAGGAAATGCTCGGAGCATCAGGAAAGGAGCTCCTGCAAAACGAATTAGCCCCATTAACTAGCACACATTCCTTACAGCACGTCACAAGGAAATCCTGGCCAGCATTTCTAAGCTTTATCCATCTTGCAATGGTTTCCACCCTTGCTGTTGTTTACAAGCTTAACAAACTGAAGACCGTTTGAAAGAGATCACTCCTTAATCTGGCTTGTCCTAAAACCTATAGGAGAGGAGAAAGGCAAGGTCATGCATATCCAAGGCCAGCACAGAAACATCCTTATTTATCTTCCCTAAGCTGTTTTAAATATTAACTCCTTCAAGATATACTGAAATAGTCAAGCTTTGAATTTGGTGGTGGCTGCAGGTGGTGGAGAAACCCTGACACTTTGTTAGCAATTAGTTTTGGTTGGGTTCAAACTTCACCTTGTTTGGTCCCTTTGTGCAGGTCCAAGCCATGGGACCAAATATGCATCAAAGTCTCAGACGAGCATCTCCTGCCTTCTACTTCCTACTCAGCTACAAGCTGTGGGTCAGCCTCAGAACCCCACTTCTGTGGCACTGCCAGGTGCCTGAAGAAAACAAGCTTCCAAGAGTCTAATTATGCATCCCCACCATGAAAAGCCATCCTCTAAATATCTGATTGGGGAACACGGAGCCAAGGAGTGAGACAGACAGCTCAGCATAAAGTTATTTTTTAGAAGCTGAGTTTAAGGTTGGCTAAAAATACGGCCTATCCCTTTCAAGGGTTATTTTGCTTATGGTGTTGACAAGAATAAAGCTATTAGTAACAGAGCATTCAGAGTATTTGGGGCTGGTGTTTGTCTGTCAGTCACTCATCCTCCAAAACACTCTTGTCAACATTTGGAAAGCAAGTGGGATGTATGCTCCAGCCCCCTCCCGAGAAGGCTGGGAGAGGATAACGAAGCTGTAAGCACTGCAAAAACCTGGGGCTAAAGAAAACAAGATGGGGGAAAGAAATTGGAAAAAAAAAATCTGTTCAGAAGGAAAAATATTAGAAACCCCAAAATGTCTAGAAAAATGGTTATAGAGGAAGAAAAAAATCAAGTACAGGGAAAAATAACAAAAACAATTGTTTACAAAAACCCATGAAAACTGAGAAAATAAAATAAGAGATAGTGAGTGGAGATTACATAGGGGAAGAGGAAAAGCGACCATAGGAAAATCAAGTTATCATCTTTTACTGGAGTAGCACAAGAACTGTGTTCACATAGCATGGGTACCCAGGAGATGTAAAGCACTTCCCTTAGAAAAAAGAGCTCTGTGCCTTAGGCACCCCAGAAGTATAGGGCTGGAGGATACCTTGAGCACCAGCCTTGCAGTCTGCTCTCTAACCCAGCTTGCTCGGCTGCCAGGTAGAAGAGGTGATCACAGGGAAATTGGTTTCCCACTTATGCTTCTCCTTATCTCCCACAACCAGTGCACGAACCTCTGCAGTCTGCACTACCCCTAACCAGCCTCTTGCCTCCCTCCTCTGCACCTCTAACACAGTCTGTAACAAGAACATGTTGTCTCCTTCCCTCTCCTCAGCTCTTCAGGACTGAGCTCCTAGTGTCGACATTCCTTTTTCAAAGGAAATCCTTTGCATTTCCCCTTGGAGCTCCCTGTGGAAGGTAAGTGTTCTGTTGTTTAGCATGTTAAACATGGCTGAAATTTAAAGTATCTGCTTGGCAAGGGGAGCAGGAACCTGTTAGGGGTTGTTCCCTGCACCCATTGTCCAGGGCAAATTGCCTGCTCGATTTCTCCTCATCACAATACCAGCTCCAGCCTCACCCCTGTCTCCACCACCAAGTTAAAGATCTGCAGAGCCAAGAGATATTCAGTGCTTAGCACAGCAATGTCTGTAGTGACTAATCCTGCAGTTAGACACCTTTTTCCCAGGGATCCCATTGCTGACACACAATCGGCTCCCATGCTGCCTGGATCTGTGGCATACGGCGGAGGAGAAGGCAGAGTGAGGCGGAGTAACACACAAAAAAACCAGCGAGCTGCCTCTTCCCCCGTGGTGTAGAACCACTCACCTGGGCTGTGTTGGGAAGAATGGGCTCAGCTAAGCATGCCAGCATAACAGGCAGCAACTGTGGTCTGTAGAAACGGGACAGTAATCCGGCAGCACAGGAAAACCCAGAGGCGCCCAGCCTCGCCTTAGATGAAAGAAATTATTAACTGAGCAGTTCCGAGCCAGGGGGGGGTTGCCACTAAGGTACCACTTGCGACAATGAAATGTGCACAGGCAAAGTGTACCTTTCTAGGCATAACCTGGGGGATGAGAAGTAACTTTACTCAGGCTCAATTTTCACCTCAATCCATGAAGTTGGTCTAAACATATTGAGAGCTGAGTCACTTAGAGCTATCTTCACAAGGAGCTCATCAATTTGAGTAAGCCATCAGCCCCAGGCTATAGCATGTGGCCATCCTTGCTTTCACCCTCCAAAGCAGCACTGTTGAGATCCGTGGAGCTCTGTGGATTTACATCAGTAACAGCAGAGAAAGAACAGTCCTAGTGCAAGAAAATGGTTGTGGTACTGTTCCTGCTGAAGTTCATCTCAAGGCTCTCAGACATAGCCAGGGATGCAGCTGACCTGGCCAGCTGTGCCCATGAGCAAGCACAGAGCTCAGAAGAAAACAAAATTAATTTAGAGGAAGAAAGCCCTGATATGGGGTTCCTCCCCTCTCACCTGTCCCCTCTGCCCTACGGCAGGTCACTGGGATCTCACACCTGCTTATTGCTAAGCTGCCAAATAGCTTATCCCCAGGCCTGAGACCAGCCTGGAAAGGCTGCCACATTCAAGAGGGCACAGCTCCCCGTGCAGGGTCTCCCTGGGCCGATGGATTTGCTCTCCAGCAGGACACAGCATGTGCCAAGGGCAAATGGTGAAAGCAGCAGAGGATCTGTGGAAAAGGCATGAGCAGAACCCAGATATCCATGCTCTGCACTAGCTTACATGAGACCTGTGGCAGCATTTAGAAGCAAATGGGGGGATTAAATGGTTTTGTGAGGAAAGACACATTTTTAGGGTTTCTGACCTCGTGGCTTTGTCATTAGCTTTCTAAAGAGGAGCTTCTATGACGAAAAATGCAACCCATCCCACTGATGCTCCAGAAAGAGGTAAGGCTGCAGTCACCAAGGGTGAAATCCTGTTTGCTTCACTTGTGGGCCTTAAACACACAACAGGCTGTAAATACTGCTCAGAGCAGGTTTACAAGGTGGAAACCCTCTGGAGACCTTTTACTGCAGGGGAAGGAAGGTAAATATGCCAATGATATGAACAAATCCAAAATATTTAGTTATTTAAATAAATAAAGCTTTTACAGATTTTTGGGATCTATTATTCATGGTGTGCTAGGGGTTGTCTAGACTGTGCACGAAGGCATAAAACCATTTTAAGAGGGTAGAAAATGACATTCAGGCTCAGAAAGGTGAATCAGTTTGTGTGCTGAGTGCTGGTCCAGGCCTTTGTATCACTGGACAGATGAACTCCAATTACTTCAGTACAAAATGTGCCACAATTCGCTGGGCAATGTGGCAAAATGAAAAGTAACAAAACCAGAATGAGATGATTCTCTTTCTATACATGTTGAACAAGAAGGGGATCTCTGTCAGCCACTAACATTGCAAGGTGTACGTGTCCCCAGGAAGGGGCTCAGCAAAAGGTGCAAATAAGCAGCTGTGCTAATTCATTCGTTACAAGTGAAATCAGTCGAGAAACGACCTGATTTTCAGCTTTATAAAAACACAGAACATTTAAAGTGCTTTGGTGAAACTGATTGTTTGAAGCAGTTGGAGGACTAGAAAAAAAGGCCATTGTAATCCTTTTGGGATGCAGCTTTCCCGTTAGCAGTATGCCAGCTCAGCGTCACCATCAGAGCTTCAATACAGGCTCCCTGACGTGATAAAAACACCACCCTGTTTCTCTAAGACTTTAAAATACCACTCAGAATCCAGTGTTTTCCCTGTACCTGTGTCTGTAATCACACTGCATGATTTCAGACAAAACACAGCCAACCAAAGATGGGCTGCTCTGACCTGAGCAACTGTCTTCTTGTATTTGCGCTTTTGTCTTGGCATTTTCAGCAGGGTACAATTAATTAAAATTCCTGATTAATTAAAATGTTTTGCAACAACAGCAGCAAAAATTGCTCAGAGAAAAGCCTGTGCAAAGTGAAACTGGAGCCTGGTTGTTACGAATATGCATAGTGCCCAAAGTACACTGTACTGGCATGTGGAGCCTGTCCCCAAAGAAATTGATATAGTGAAGGAAGAGGAAAGTAGAGGCTTGACAGACGATGACACGGGTGTACAAATTTGTGTTACCCCCAGTAATTCCCCTACTGCCTGTATCTCACAGTGCAAGTGCATGGAAATACAGTGGCTTTCAGTACAGCTGGATGAACGCATGGCTCTGCCAAGGAATTAGGACTTGGCCAGTGCTCCGGCTCCTTGTTCTGACCATCACTGGCTGAAAAAGCCTGTGCAAGTTGCTTTCCCCTTCTGGGCCTCAGTTTCCCCTGTGTAAAATGCAAGCTTCTCTATTTTGTGTGAAGTGCTATGAGGACAGAGAAAGAAATACAGCACAGAAAGAAAAATACGTGTTAGCAAGCGACTCTCTTTCCTTTTGCCTTTGTCAAATCCGTACTATAACGGGAGCCAGCTCCGGTTGCTCGGAGCTGTGAGGAAATCTTTGTTGTGCTCTGAAAGCCCTGCAGCGGACTGTCATTGTCAAAGCGCTGATGAATGGCTTCACTGGGGATCCAGAGCCTGCTCCAGCGGGAAAGCAGCAACACTCAATAAACAGCTCCTGCTATTGCCCAATCCGGATAATTAACATTTCTGCAGTTTTACACGGAAAATGCCACGTTGTTGCAAAGAACGTGGGGGGCCGTTGGCCCCGTTCTGTCAGGGGAAGCAGCCCTGGCCCTGGCTCTGCCTCTCCGAGGGAATGCCCTCTTTGAAATGCCAGCAAAGGCGATGAAGTTTCTCCCCTTCCCCTCCCTTCCTTTTGAAAACAGGGTTTCTTTGGCAGGCGTGACTCCCACTTTAGCAATTGAAGGGCTACATAGAAGAAGTTATACTCTGAAAGAGCAATTTCAAAAAACATCTGCCTGCAAATGGTGCATATTTACATAGCAGCTCTGTTCCTGGAGGGGGTGCAGACTATGGGCTGCCCATTTTTAGGGTCAAAAATGAAATTTTGCAACTTTAACACGAAGAGCAAAGAGTCAGAAAGACGGATCTCTTGCCTTGAGCAGGATTACCAGAGCCCTTCTCCCCAGGACGTACACCAGTGCAAGGCAAAATACTTTCAGGGTGGGATGACACATAACGACCATACAGCCATGGTCACTGGCAATGGTATGTACACAAGTCAGAAAAAAATCCTGATTATGAAATGTTTTACAGATTTTCCGGTGTTTGAAGAGATGACTCATATGAAATTGCTGCTCTAAAGCATATAAGAATTGAATTTCTCAAATCTCTTATATTAAAGTATGATGAACACACATACATCTTTCTAGTTGTATTCAGATTTTTAAGGTTTTTAGATCTACTGTTGACTTCTGTGCTGCTATGGAGGATGAGATTTTTTTTAAAAAACAAACAAACCCTGGGATTGAGGTTTCTCAAAGTCATGTACCTCCAGGGGCTTTTAAGGAAAATTCAGGAGGTATCATTAGGTTTGCAAGAAGAATAGGAGTGAGAACCCTGCAGTGACTTTCAAGCATGGTCAACACTGAAATTATAAGAGTAGAGCCACAGAACCTTAACGTTAGCATTTTTTTTCAATAAACAAATCATTAAGTTCAGATTTATTATTATGCACAATTATTTACTGTACTAGAAGCCCAGTTATATTCACTGACTGCTCCAAAATTTTGGCTGTCAAACTGAAATGAATAATCCTTCATGATTTAAAGATGACCAACCCTATTTCTTCTTCATTTCAAATAATATTTACTGAGACTATGCTTCAAAGAGGGACTGGGATTTTTTTGTTACTCAAAATAAAGCAGGTAACCAGCTAGGAGACTCTCAGGCCAGCACAGTGTCACAGTGCAACGTGGAAGCTCAGTGAATGAGATTCATTTCCACCAAGACTTAAACGTAGCAAAGAATATTTCCTGGGAACAAAAGTGGCTGTGACAAACAGTTCTCCCAACTCAGAGGAGCACCAACCTGTTCTTCCAAATGCTATAGGGATCACTGGCCTTTTACTGCTTCTTTGTTTAAAATAGAGTGGTGTGACAGGCATCATACTCCCTCCTCCATAGGCTCAGCTTTGCAATCTGCTCTGCTTTTCTGTGGGGCAAAAGGGCCACTTGTGGAGAGTTACAATGCTTCTCTCCCAGAGGCACTGAGTGGGAAGACACGAGCACGTACCTTGAGCTTGCTGAAGGGGGACTTGTTTTGGAGTAGTGATTAGGATGTGGAAGAAGGAGGGCATGGGAGACCCTCTGGGTTTGACCTCTGGCTTGGCCAACGCGCTGCCAGATGCACAAGCCAGTCTCTCAACCTCTTCCCACCTTAGTTTCTCCATCTGCAAAATGGAGCAATGATACTGGTCTCACCTGTGAAGTGCTTTGAGATTCACCAAGAAAAATGCTCTGGATGGGTTATTCTCATTTATCCACCTAGTATTGCCAGTCCTGTTGGCTTAAATGAGCTTATACATTTGAGTAAAAAGTGTGCATAGGCAAAATGCTTAGCATATTAAAGGAAATATTTCTATAATATTAAGCGTAATATAATATTAAATATTAAATATTAATTTCTATAATATTTATATAACATTAGGGCATATTTAGGGCTAAGAGCTGGTTGCAGAACAGAAAAACTGATTAGCACAAGCAAATATTAATTAAAATTACAGTCTGTATTCACACACAGGTTTTCTTTCCCATTCTGTTCCTCTGCTTTTCGATTAGAAAATAATCATCACATTACACAGTATTTTTCTCATTAAACTACAAAGATCCCTTGCTTCTTTGGCCAATTAGTGCCCATGTACAATCATCAGGAATACAAATCAAAGTGTGTTCCAGTCTGACCTAATAAGCCATCTACGCAAAATCTAAGCTCTGCATTTTTCTGTCACTACAGCAATTCTTTTTTCTGTACTCCACAGCAATCAGCACTGAACAGAACCCTTCCTTTCTTAGGAAACTATGAACCGGAATTGCACGGGCTGGGGGCTGCCAGTCACCCCCAGCTTTGCTGGTGACTTTGTTTTAATCAACAAACCCCAAGAATCCTTCCTCACTCTGCTTGGGTGCGGGGCTGGCAGGGTGGGTGGCTCCCAGGACACAAGGAGAAAGAGGAAGCTCCGGGAGACTGGAAGAAATCTGCATTTTCCTCAGGGCACATCCTGCAAACAGGGCCCTTTGTTCCTGGCGGCTGGTACCCACTTCTCACCACAAACAGATCCCTTCCCGGCCTCTCCTTTTTTTCTCCTCTCAGAAAAAGGCCATTTTCAGAGTTTGTACTTCTACATCCACCCCCGCCCCAAATCTGTGTAAGTTATTCTCACTTAAACCAATTTTGCTTTCCCACTGAGTACCAAAGTGTTGTGAGTTGCACTGTGCTGCACTACTCACGCCCACCCGACAGCCATTTTCTGACCAATTTCCTTCTGACATGTATCTTAAGCATCTCCAGCTTCACTTATGAATTCGGCCTAAATTGGAGAATAATATACTGAAACTCTGCTAAAAGCAGTACATAACTGATCCTTGCCAGAAGGGGGATATCAGCCTTTCTGTTGTTTTTCAGGGAGACGGAGGGGGAGGCACTAAGAAGGGAGCTGTGAGCCTGGAGATTCAGCTCCTGTTTTCTACTTCCCCAGCTATCTTATAGAAGGCAATTAGCAGTGTCTGCTCATCAGTGTGATTCTATTTATTGAAACTGGTTAATAAGCTCAGAATTAGTTTTCCTTGTCAAAAAAATGCTTCAGTGAAGAATGATTTCAGAATGACTTTAGTACGTCTACTTGCCTATGAGTAACAAGCTTTAATATTTGTCCAGTGGTTTCAGAAACCTGGGTGATAGGTCCCCCAAAGTGTTTCTCAGTCTGCTCTTTCTCCATGCATCACCTGCTGCATGGCCACCCATGTGCTCCTGCATGATCCTCCTGCCCCTCTTTTGGTAATGTTTCAGTTTCTTGGCCAATTTTAGCAAATCTGGTGGAGACCTCAAAGTTACTGAGCTCCTATATGAGTTATACAAGGTGTGGTAGAGGAGAAAAACCCTCCCTGTTCCTTCTCTTGGGGACAGGCACCCCTGAGGAACCAAACTGGTGCTCACTTTTGAGATGGAACCCACTGAAGCTGAAACTCACTATTTCCAGGACTCAAGGCATGATTTGATTGATTGGGATGTTTAAAAGGAACAGGGAGAATCAGTGAGAGCACACCTCTGTGCAGCAGGCACCATTCTCTGGGCTGGATGCAGAGTTCCTAGTGTGATGGGATCTTGCTCACGTTACAGCTTGCTTGTGCTCTGGCAGAAATTGGTAATAGAGCTGTCCTGATCCCTTACTACCTTCCACTGGACAGTTCTCCATGGAGGAGAGCCTTCCTCTGTCAGTGTGAACTTCCCTAATCTAATTACTGCTAATCAGAAGTGTGAAGAAAAGCATTTTCTCTGGGTCTCAGGTGCACAGCAGGCAGGAAAGGCATCTTGTGGAGTAGGAACATCTGTTTGTTTAAGCGGGTGGGGAAAGCAATGCACACTGAAAATCCTGCAGCATGTCAAAGCAGCTGAAACCCCATTAAATGTTGGGATTTGATCTGGAAGCTGTGTAATCCCTTCGTATTTTCTAGAAAAGGCTATGGGAAATTAAGTGATGGCAAAGAGGTGGAATTGGCCTATCTCCGCTGTGATTCACTTCATTGTAGAGTGTGTGGCATCTGCAGCTATAGACTGACCCAATATGTTTATTTACTGAAGCCATCAAACCCTCTCTTGCCACGTGCTCCAATCTTCCAGCCCAAATTAGCAGTGGCTCCACTGCTCCAAGTGGAACAAATGTCACTGTCGTGTTTCACTTGGTCTCCTGCTGCTGCTTTATTTTATTTTGGGTCCTGTTGCCTGTCAGGGAAGAAGCACGATACTGATTTTGTGAGGTTCAAATGAGCAATTTCACTTTGAAGCTGAGCAGGCCATTGCCAAAGGGTTAATGACCATTTTTATCAGTATCCTGGAAAATTGAATCTTTCTCCCAATGAGGACCCTATGGGCTTTTTCTGGCCTGTGTAAGCCAGAACGCATCAACTGCTGCCCTTCACTTGGCTTGGCAGTGCGGGCACTGAGGGTGTGATGTCCCCTGTGTGACCAGTGCCAGCACACCACAGCACCCTCTAAGCAAATCCACGATTCCCAGGCACTGCAAAGGCAAATCATTCCACTGCTTGAAACCTTGGCCTCTAAAAAGCAAACCCTTCAAAAGCATGTACTGCTTTGCATTAATGGGATGCATTCCAGGCATATTTGCTGAGCTGATCAATGCTTTAAAAAATACATCCTTGGCTAGGTGTGCAGAAACACACATCATCAGCGAAATGAGCGTGTGATAGAACAGTCTATCTGATGCAGAGGAAATTTTGTTAGCCCAACACAATCTCAGAATAGTTAAACAGGGCAAAACAACTTGCATTTGTGCTCAAATCCTGATGATGTTTATTTACTAGTACAAATATAGCTGAGGGTAGCAACTTATCAACGCTTGCTTTATTTCAAGAGCAAATTGCTACCATGGAACCAGACACTTAATGTTTCCCTGCTATCGCCCAACAAAGAAAGCTTGCTTTACTGACTCGGCTAATGACCAGTAAAGTCGCCTCACGTGGATTAAAAAAGTAAAAAGGACAAAAGCTTCAGGATGAAAAATAACAATTTCCCTTGCTTGCTTTTGTGATCAAACAGTGGGGAATTCACAGCAGAAAACCCTGCTTTGAAACAGAAAAATAATAGTAACACTGAAAATAAATGACAAGGTCTTGGTTCTATTGAGCTTTAGTGAGCCTGAAAACCCACAAGTTTTGCTGCTGGAGAGTGTATGAGGATTCATTCAAAAGTCAATAATCAGCAGAAAGGGATTAGCGCTTTCCAATAACTGCTCTAACTACAAAGACAGTAAAAGGCTCAAGCAACATCCATAATCTTATCCCTTTATACAGGTTCATGGCCCTGAGCTTCACATGTACCATGTTTACTATTATGGTAACAAAGCAAATTTGATCAGAGCAACGCCAACAAATAATCAAACAGCACTGCAATTTTATTGGATAAAATCTGCCTTGGTACTTCAGGAATTTGCTGAGCTGCTGCACCCCAACCTGTCTTTCCTGGACTGTGGAATATGTTCCTGTACAGCATGATTGCATTTGCAGGTGTGCAGCAGACTCCTGCATGCAGGACTGTGCACTTCTACCCTTTGGGACAGACTCCCCTTCCTGTTCCTGGACTTACCAAAGTCCAGAACCCCCACACTTCAGCAAGGTGGGAGCAGACTAGGACACTATCAGTTTGTTCTGTGCAGGCATTGAAAAAACAGGTGTGATAAGAGCTGTTTCCCCATGTTTTGAGGCACCCACAGATTTACTTAAAAGATTCATAATGTAAGAAATCAACTGTAAATGGAAAGTTCAATATCAGATGAAATTGGTTTGGCTATCTCTGACACAAAATATTTATCTACTAGGTTCCCAGAGACGTCAAGCTCTGAATCAGTTATCTTAGCACAAATCTACAGCTGCAAGTTCTCTCATTTTGGGTTTGAAGTCACACTTCCAACTTGGGCAGCAAACAGCATGTTACTGCTGTTCCTTATGGCCACTGTCCCTTCAGCTTTCCTGTTGACATGTTTCTTGTATAAAAAAGGTAACTAAAAGTGATCTGCATGCTTATGTATTCTCCTCTTCATGCTAAAATTTATTTCTAGCTGAAGACCTCAGAACACCTGGTGAACTGGTTGGTGGCACCTGGCCCTCTGAATCTACCTTAGAAGCCACCCTAACAAGATAGTGACCTGAATTTAGTCTTGAGCATGACCAAGGCACGTGCCAGACTCTATGATGAAGTATGGTGCAGGCTTGGAGGGCACATTTGGCCCTGAGGGCTGATCTGCAGACTGGCTGCACCTGGAGCCTTGCAGCAAGGATATGAGGCAGCATGAGGAAGGGCAGGTGGTTGCGTGCAGAGGGTCACTGGATGGCTCTTGGAACCAGATGTCTATTTATTTGGCAGAAAGAAAGTTGTTCTTCCCTTATGGGATTGTGTCTTGGAGGAACTGCCCTATAAGCCACTGGTCCAGAGCAGAGTCTGAGACTTACGTCTCTTTATTCACTTCTGGGTTTGTATTTCCAAGGCTTTTCTGGGAAGATCAAGCCCCTAAAAAACACTGCCAGCAGGCCAGGTTGGGATGATTGCATGAAGAATGTGTCACCCGAAGCTAGGTTAATGCTTCTGTGACACCTGTAAGAAAACCTCCTGGTTTCCACACCATACTGGTGCTCGTTCAGTGTTTAATACCAAAACCGAATGCCTGGTTTTCTTGACTTTAAAGTGAATTCAGTGTTGACTGGTCACTGCCCCAAAGGGTTCCAGTAGTTTGTCCTTTGTTCATGTGGTGTCTCTCAGAGGGGGGAAAGCACCGTATGTGTGCAGTGTAGGCTCTAGGAAGACATAAGGACACTACACCAGCTGGCTTCCACTTGAATGCAAACACGTCACAGGGGTTGTTACAAGGAGTTGTGTGATGCACAGGTCACAGTGCTTTGGTGTCAACCAGCAAGCAGTAGCCCTTTTTGCATGGGTGTAGTGCAATCTTGAAAACCAGCATGCAGTGCCTCCCAATGCAGTAGGGTCATTCATGGTCTGCAAATGGACTGGAGGAACCTCTTGAACTAAGGCAACTCAGGGCAGGACAGATGGTGTCTCTAGATGAGAAGTTATATATCTCAGGGAAGAGGCCTTGTGGAGATCCCTAAGCTTGAAAAAATTTGAGTCCCTCTGTCCCTATCCCTGTGTTTTTGTGTTAGAAAAGGCAGAGGGGTTGAGAAAGACGGGGAGAGTCTAGATCCACCTCAAACACCACCAAAGAGATGCAGACTAAAAGAAAAGATAAGCCCAACAAAGGCACTTGCTGAAAAGCCAACTATATCAACAAACCCCAGCTCCTACAGCTTGGTGACTACGCTGCCCAGTGACTCCTGTTCATAAAGGGCTGATTCTCCTCCCTTTCAGAAAACAATGTGTTCCACACACTGAAATAAATAACAGCCCCTCACCAAGGCCCCGGCAGTGTCAGGGGGTGTCAGGCTCTGCTCAGCAGATAACAAAGGCGTCAGCATGGAGCCAATCTCCTCCTGCCATCTCAGGCTGCCCTTGCTGCACTGAATGAAATTTTTCTCCTAATGGAAATGAAGAAAACCTCCAGTGCAGATAATCTTCTGTTATAATGGCCGTATATTCGGGAGAGGGGCCAAGCAGTGTAAAGAACAAGCCAAATTTCTTTTACTTAAAGCCTGGCCTGAATGTGATAATGTAATGACTTCGGTTGGGATGTTTCAAATGCCATTCATTGGGATTGACTTAGCATATAGATGGTATCAGCCAAAATAATTAAGAACAAGGAATTGAACAGATAGGATGAGCTGACTCCTCTTTCCCAACAGAGCTGGTATCCTTTTGCAAGTAGTGGAGAGGACTACTGGGTTTAAACATGGCTTAGTCCAACCCAGCCAGCACCCTTTCAGCTCCATTGCCCTTTGCTTTCTGTAGAATGATCAATAACTTCCATCTTAAACACAGGCTGAAGTCCCAGGGACGCTCTTTGCAAAGGCAGGGTTCCTGGTTATTTTTTGTGCCTAAGCTCCATCTGGACACTGCCAATCACACTTCACACTCAGAATCCCACTGAAGTCCTTGGGAAGGTTCATATTCATTTCACTGGATTCCAGATCCATGAGTTTCTTTCAGCAATGTAGGTTTTCAAAAGCATGGTAGCCTTGGCTGTTGTTTAGCTTCCTAGTATCTGTCATAGCTAACTATTATTTCTGTTTTACAGAAATAAAACACAGCTCAAACTCTGATACTACATGTGAGCTTAAAATGGCTTTCAATTACTATTAGCAGGCTTTTAAATGGGATTGTGGTGACAACCCGAAAGAAGCAAAATACTTAGGGGAGAAATTAAGCTATTGGAATGACTGGTTATATTGAACATGCTCCTCACACAGCTGGCAAAGAGCAAAATAAAGCTGAAATAAATTGATGACGACCACATTCTGGAGGAATGACAGTTTATCTTAAAAGGGTAAAGAACATTCAGCTTCTCTGCTACAACAGTTTATGACACTGAGCATTTGGACACCTCTCCCACAAACCAGAAAACCGGTAGCAACCAGAACAACCACAACAGATCACTTTCTATATCCCACACCAGCATAACTAAGGACAGAAGGTAAAATGAGTGCAAAATGCCACCATTCTGAATTTAATATGTCCAATTAGCATCATTCTGATGGCTACAAAGGGTGGAAGGCAACAGGGGATTGCATTCATTGTCCATTTCAAGACTTCCAGCTGGCAAAAAACCTGAGTCCTTTACACACACACACACACAAAAAAACCCCTCAAAATACAAAAACCAACCAAACAAAAAAACCCCAACCCAAACCAAACCAAAAAAAACCCCAAAACCAAAAATCTCATACATCGGACAGGCTTTGGAATGGTTACAAGGCCAAGATCTATTGTTCTAGTTGAATTTGTTGCAAGCCCTGGGCATATCATAGAGGAATATCTGTATCTGAATGTTTTCATCTTCCTGGTCATCTAATTCAGTTCCTTCCACTGAGGTAATTTATTTTCTTCACTGTTGCCTTCATTCACGAGGTTTAGAGATGAAATCAAGACACATCAGCAGCCTTGAGCAGAGCGTCAATGCTAGTTTGAATTTTCCTTCTCTTCTGTTTAATTGAATTTTCATTTGTATCTCCTCAGTTGTTTCCCCTCCAAGGCCTTTCCCCTCCTCTCTCCCCCCTTCTCTCCACTCATCCATATAGATCATACAAGCATTTCTGGCAAGCACCAGCTGCAGATACAACAAGTTCTTGGGCATCTTCTACTTTTAGAAAAGCACCAAGAGCCCAAATAACACCCGTGCTTGTTCTGTGAAGCTTGAAGTCTGCTTTTCAGAAAGACCAGTCTCTTTATTAACTCTACAGTCCTCTCAAAGACACATGTAAGACACGGAGGGCTGCAGAGCAATGCAGTTGTCACTGCAGAGGACAAAAAGCCATGTCTGGGTTTACAGTCTCTGTTTTGCTGGGTCAGCATAGCCAAACAGGACTTTGCAGTAGCATTAAAAAGAGTTATTTCGAGATTTCTCCTCCAAATTCCCCAAAAAATGCCCTGAGCTCCCAGCAGGCCAGCACTCCAAACACAGTCTAGCCACAACCTCTCCACTTCCAATTTGTTTGCCATCAGCATAATCTTTCTTTCAGCTTGGAGTCAGCTTTATTAGACACAAATTCACTAAGAGGGATCTGAGATGCATCCTGTGAAATCTCCCACCTTGAACTGGTACCACTTCCTCCAGCCACTTCCTTTCATTGTGGGTACTGAACAATTCCCATCTGTGGTTGAGAATGTTCTCTCTTGCACTGGAAATCTTCAGTACAGGAAAACACACCAACTCCTCCATCCAAACTTTGGTACAAAGGCTAGAAAAGATACAGTTCCTCCCAGAGATTCACCAGTCATACTTACTACTCCAGCTGATAGTGATAAGAGCTCTTCTGTGCTGAGAAGTTATTAGGAGAGGCAAGAGAAAATTTCACACAAAATTATCAGGCCACTGGAGAAAATTCTTCAATGCAAAATCTATCTGCAGTTGAGTGATGCAGAATACCATATAACAATTCAAATACTCGTGTCTTTAAGGCATTTACAAGTAAACCATGCAGAACACTGAGGAATACGTAATCAAAAAGAATTCTGCATTAGGACAGAGATGGACAAAATGACCTTTCCATGATCTACTCCATCACTCACTAGTATAATTTCTGCTTGTAATTCATTATTCTGAAGCTGTTTACCATTTTGTCTATGACAAGGGCAACTTCCATCAGTCAGTTCTTGCATGTGGAATTCCTGGCTCGTTATCAGAGGAAACTGAGATTCTCATTTGAATATTCACCTTTCTTGCTCTTGTACATGGTACTTGATCCATCACTGAAAAGTTGACACTGTCTTTGGCACTGATGCTCTGTCAATCTGACATAACCCAAAAGATATTCAGGGTATATTTTGCTACTAAGTGAAAGACTACAGCACTTCAGTCATTAATAATTAAGTGTGAGTTTGCAATTGGATATAAGATCTGCTTCTGCACCTATGTATGTTTGCATTTATTTTTACACTCATCACACTGCTATTGGATATAGACTGCAGGAACTTTGGGCAAACGGTTCAGTGTCTCTCCACTTACAGTAACGACCACTACTTGTGATAATATATATTAAGGAGGTCTTTCTGGAGAGAATAAATCAGAGACTAGAGAAAGCTTGCTTGTAACTGAAGTTGAATTGAAACAGTTTCTCTCCTTTTCCCCCATGTTTTGATGTCGGCCATGAAAGGATATATTTTAAAAAGGAAAAGCACATGGTATCATTATATCTTTTAGCTTGTAGAGTTTTGAGTCCTGCTTCTTCAGCCTCATTTAGGAAGTTAGTCTTTGAGTCTTACCACAAAAAGAAAGCTTGCTAGGATCTCTCTTGTTGGCAATCTCTTCTGGTCAGACCTTACACTGTGAATGGGGGGTTGCCATTTCTGCTGCCAGCTTTTGCCCTTCTTAACAGCTCTGACAGCTCTGATCCACTTACTCTTGGCACTTGCTTTGAGCAAGGGTCACATAAAGGTGTCAGTGTCCAGTCTGTGCATTGCTGTAACAAGTTGCTGCCAGTCTTCTGGACGACTGCTTAGCAAACTCGTTTTGTTATCCAAAGCCTGAACTTGATCATGGTTCCTTGTTTGACTCCTGCTCCAAAACATCAAGCTCAGTCTCTTTCTGCCTCTTTTTCAATGTCTACACTAAGTTCTTGTCTTTCCTGGTAGTGCCAAACCTCTGCCACACTGGCCATTTCTCTTCTGCATGTTTGTAAGTGATGTTACAGTAAAAAACAATAAGTATTTAGGGCCTTATTTTCTATTTCCTTGGGATATAATGCAGGAACACGGTTGAAGCCACAAGGTTACTACTGCAAAAGGCAATGGGAGCGGTGAATTGTTCAAATTCAGAAGCAAGTGGGGCTCCAAAGAACACTAAACTGCCTGGTGTGCTCTCTTGGTTTTCCTAAGCTCCTTGACATATAGCATACTCTTTTTGGGAAAAAGGTGTATAAGTGGGAAGCCTTTTAAGGAAAAGAGGAAACACAAAACTTACAAAGGAAAAGGATAGAGCAGGTTCCTTCTGGAGCTTTGGAGAAGCTATGAATGTGACAAATATCTTTCACAAAAAGACTTTCTAGCCTGGTTTATTTACAGTAAGACCACAAAAGGTGTCCTAATGAAGCTGAGAACTGGTGAGCCCTTGTGAGGCCGGGGGAGCACTGGGATAACTCATTGTCTGAATGGGAGATGGGTGAAGATGCGATTCCATATCTCCCTTTAAAAGGCAGCAGTGACCCACACAAACCACCGTGAGCACCATGGTTAGAGTAACCACATCAATGCCAGGCTTTAATGCAGGCTTCAAAATTTGCTCCCAATAACACAGAATTTGAAAATGTTGTTCAGCACTCCTGTAATCAGGATTCTGTAGCATTTTGACACCCCAAGAGGGAAAGTTACATTATAAATGACAAAGACTGTGTCTAAGGCTGAGGGAAAATAGAAGAGAGAAGCCTCCAAAGCCCAGGAGACTAAAGCTTGTTACAAAACCAGAGCCATCATTCTAGCGCGGAGCAAACCTGAGCTTTGCATTAAAAATGTAAATGTGATTGAAATAGCATGTAGAGGGATTTGACCTCTACAAGCATGAAAGATGGTCTAAATACAGTGAAATAGCAACAAATGGCTGCACTTTCCTTTTCAATACGCTATGCATCACAGGAAATTTATTTAAAACAACACAGAAATTTCAAGCCAGTGAGATTTGCAGTTTTTTTACAAGAACTCATGGAGAAGTAAGGCTGTTTTGGGAAAAAAACACCCATTGTTTAAATGCCTAAAGGTACAGAAGGACATAGAAACTACTTTTCCATCTTTGAATGTGACTGATTTACCCTCAAAAATTAAGCCCTAGCACACAGAACTAGCCAGGAGTGACTGAATCTTTCAATACAATCTCACATCTCAACCTTCAGTACATTGCTGCCTTAAGGGAGCATTTGATGGACATTTCTTTCTGAGTTTTTGGGATTTTTTTTTTATGTTAACTCATATCAGTGCCATAGTCTGGTTCACTACACTGCCATACATCACCATAAAAGTGCCACCATACCAACATACCACCATAGCTGAGTAGGGACAGATACCACCGACAAAACAAGATGTTAGTCAAACCCCAGCTTAGGATTGCCTGTAAAATGCTGTATGGAATATTTCCAAGTAGACAACACTTAAAAGCAAAGAAACAAACCAAACTGGTGTGAGAGGGAGCTAGAAATGATAACTAAACAGTCCCAGCTAAGCCTGGCTTTTTATGCACTCACAGGGAAAATTCTGGTAGTGCTGTGCAACACTGTCCCTCTGGTTTCCAATTAGAGTGGTAGATCTTTAGTCAACACTGACATTAGGAACATTGAATAAGGAAACTAATTTGGATTTTCTTATCATAGAATCATTGAATAACTTGAGGTAGAAGTCCCTGTCCAGAGCAGAGCTACCATCTCATGTAGGCCAGGTTGCACAGGTCCTTGTCCTGTTCAGTTTTGAAAATCTTCAGGGATGATGACTCTCCCCTTTCCTGGGTCCAGTTCCACTTTTGCATCAACCTCCCCAGGAAACATTTTTTCCTTATATATATACCATTAATTTCCATGAAATGCTTGTATGTTGCCTCTCATCCTTTCACTGTGTATCCCTAAGAAGAGTCTGGCTTCATCCTATCTCTGGCCCTCTTTGGGTGGTAGAAAGGAGCAGCAAGGTCCTCCTCAGCTTTCTCCTTCAGCTCCTCAGCCTCCCTTTAACTGACCTGTGCACCAGTCTGAAACACCTTGGAGGGACCAGTTTATCAGCGATTCACCCCTTGACTTAGGAGATCCAAAACTGAACACGACATTTCAGATTCTGCTTTGTGAGCACCAAGTAGGGGGGAACAGGAAGATTTAGTTCCAGATGATTTCACACGACCTCATTTCTTGAAGTCATTAAATACATATAAGATGTTACAATTAAACCTGCTCTTCCTAAACCCAGTGTTTTTTCCTTCTCCTTATACAAGTAACATGGCAAAGAACTGTAACTGAAGTAAATTTGAAAGCTGGTATCTGAGAGCTCCTGTGGCAAAAGAGAAATGCATGCGGCCTGAAAAAGCCCACAACAGAAGAATTTTTTTTCTCTGATCTTTTATTTTCCAAAAGGTGTAAGAAACAGAATAATATTTGGACAATGGTTAGATACACAGAGTGCCGTTAAAACTGGCTGGCAATCAGCACAAGTAGAGATGATGTGGTCTTCAGCAAAGCTCAGGTGTTAACCCAGTTCTGTTCAAGCCCGTTGTTGTTGATGTGCACAGTATTAGAAAACTCAGTTGTTCTGGGGTTTGGGGTCTGAGCATGAAGGAAACATGAGCTACCCCTAACACAGGGACTTAACTACATAGAGATTAGAAGCAGCTCTAATTTGGAAGTCCCATAAGTCCTGTGGCCTCGCTGCAGCAGTGCTGAGCTGTACAGCTGTCACACAGCTGCGGGGCTGCTGAAAACCAACAGCGGAGAGCTAAGCACAGAGTGAGTCTCCAGGAGGATCCAGACAATCGTTCTGCTGAATGAGGAGGATTCTCCTGGAGAACAGACTGAGCAGGATGTGTCTGAGAGCTTCAGACAGGCTCTGTGCTGCACCAGTGTGTGCCCAAGTTAGTGAGGGAGCCACTAAAAATGTTATGATCTCGGTTATTAAAAAAATCTCAGTATATTTATCCGGTTACTTTAGAACATAAATGCACCACTTTGGCTGGGTTTGTATCATTGTTCTGGACACTTCTTAAGAACTTTTTCCCTATTTTTTTACTTCAAACTCCAAAAACTTATTTCAAAGACCATGAAGGAGTACTGAAAAAAATCAGAATTTAAATGTAGTCCTATATATCTGTTTATGCCAGAAGGCCTCACCTATTTGTTTGATCACAGACGAGGAAATTAATTCAATTTGATCTCACTGATCAGAACTAAAAGTACCAGTGTAATAATTCAATTTTCATGCTTTGTCATGTAGGAAAAACTTTATAATTTGTTCAGCTAAATATGAATTTAAAATAAAGAGGTTTCTTGAAAGTATCAGCAAACAGAAGTAGTAGATAAATAAAGATTTAGATAAATAAAGGCTAGATTCTGAATTATTTACTGAATCATATTAAAATTACTAATTACTAATTTTCTACCATTTATGGGCTGTCTTAGTGCTTCTGTCCTCTTCACATGTTTGTCGTTGTTGAATGCTTTTGATAATTAACTATGGTGAAAGACACTAAACAGACATCAATATCATCATGGAACATACCAAGATTTTGATTTGCTATCAGCACCTGGATTCCCCAGTGCCAGCACTGGCTTTCCTCTTTTCTGCACATCCCACCTCACTGCAGAGGTAAGATCTGGCTGGCCCCAGCAACATGCTTCCAGGGGAGTTCTTATTAAGCACAAGGCTGTTGCCAGGATTAAGGTATTGGGGGCCCTTCCTCTTTTCTACCACGACCCTGATGCCATCAGTCAGTGCTGGAGAAATGCCAACCCTGGAGCTGGGATTTGGCACCGCACTCTCCTGTTCCTCTTGACCAGTGTTTCACAAGGGCTCAGGGCACACAGAGAGATGCAGATAACAAACTGTGACCATCAGCTCATGTATCTACCATCTAAACATCTTAAATGCACACACTGAGCAGCATCAGGTTTCCTGCTGAAGAACTGGCCGGACAGAAACCAACAGCAACAAGCTGATACAGCACTGTGGCTTTTTTCCTGAGCTGTAAAAGCAGGAGGATATAAATTTATTGTAGCACTAAATTGCGGAAAACAAGGGCATGCTTCTAGGAGCTTTCTGCTTTATTAAGTAAACATCTTCTCATTCATGTGGAAAATTTTTTCCAATGTGGCTAAATAATTAATCACCAAAGAGTGACTGGTGATTAATGAACACTATGATGACTTTCTGAGGTGTATGCTCATCACGGCAATTTTCTTTCATCCCAGTGATTTGTGCTGGTGTTACTGACGAAATGTGATGATAAAGGTTCTGCAGTGTCTGTGGTGGGGGTACACGTATTCCAAGGACAAAAATCTGCCCATTTTTGAACTTACAGGAGGTGAGATGGGGTCCCCACCTAACCGTGGGAAGGAGCATCTATTGCCTGGGCATCAGTGCACCAGCCTGCCAATGAGCGACTAAGTCCTTATTCTCCCAAGGGCCCTGTAGTAAGAGCTCTCTTCGGCCAGTGGAAAGAGCTGGTTTATTTGCAGCGAGCTAAACCACCCCGTAAACACCCCTGCTGTAACACCCTTTTGCTCTGCTTATAGATGTAAAGAGGCTGTGAGTAAATAAGAACAGGTTCCCAAAATATACTGAATCAAACACTCAGTTCTGCACTACTTAAGAAGCCAAGCTGATTGTGTTACATTTAAAACTCATTATGAGGATGGTATTTCCCTCCTGTAGATGAAGCTGAGCAGAAACCTTCATACCATGGAGGAGCACGTGCCCTGCCACGCCAACCATTTAGAAGCACAAGAGAGGATGACAAATTCATGTAGCCTCAGTTATTGCAATCTCAAATTAGGGCAGATCCACACTGGTGGATGCCCTGGACATAATTTGAAGATCTCAGCACGAATTTTGGAGAGACCTGGAGATGGTATGCACCAGTTCCACATAAAATTCCGCCCGAAATATATACATGGGACTTTTTCATTGAGAGACATCAAAATTAGATACTCTACCACCTTTGCTGTAAAGGCAGGAGCTGGATTATAGCAAGGTCCAGCTGTAATAAATAAGGAGCACTGTACTGGCAGTGAAGAAACATCTCTATATCACTGTCAGATAACGCACACCACAGCTCCAGAATCCACCTATAAAACTTCTCATTTGTTACCTAGATAATTGTGCTTAACATCCATTTTGTGCACTCAGCCTTTCCTATGCACTTTTATTTAACACTTTAAAACAGGAACTACTAACTCCAATCAGCTCTAAGAGGGTGAGGATAAACCACCAAATTCTGCTAGGAGGTAGTATACATTTTTATCATTTAAGTGATATTTTCCTCAACAGAGGCCCATTCTCATCTCATTCCCTTGTGTAATGATTTCCAGCCGATGCAGAAACACTCCAAGTCTTGTACCAGACTGTTATGGTGCGTACAAGTTGCTGCTGATTATGCTCTTGTAGACAAGAGCATTTAATACAAGTCTGAAGTTGCTGGAATCTCAAAGCATGTTGAGTCATTGCTTTGCCTTTCAGGCTGTTTTAAGCACTTGGGGGGTTATGTTTCAGAGGAGGGACATGCGCAGACGTGAAACATCCATCGCTAGCCTCCCTGGCAAAGTGTAAGACTGGGGTCATGAATTCTCTAAAGAGCATATTTTCTCTTGGACAAGTGAAAAGCTGATGAGCCACTCAACTGAAGACATCCTTCACAGCCTCCCAATGGAAACACAGATCTCCCCATTCCTATGCTAAGTTGCCTGACACATGCCAAAGAGAAGAAAATCCTTTTCCTTGTTACCAAACCCTCTATTTCCTACCAGCATTGGATCCTGCTTCTGCTGAAACCTGCTCCCAGTTTTCCTGGAACACCACAATCCTAAACAGTCAGTCAAGAGCTCTGGGCTTTGTCAGAGATCAGTGACTTACACCTCAAAGCACTTACCAGGATCAGCATCTCCCTACCTTTTCCCAAAAGCAACTCCTGCAACATGAACCAGCAGGATTTCTGCTGAAAGATTGCTCAAGTTATCCTGTAACAAATAGAACAGATGAAAAACTGTCTTTGGCTCCTGAGGACACAAGACCCCACAGATGGGCCTGATGGGGAGAGGAGGGTTATCAACAGCCACAGCCCAAACTCTTTATATTGCAGGAGGACCCTGTGTGACCCATCGCTCTTATCTCTCTCTCAAGCTGGTGTATTCCAGCTCCTTTGTTTTAAGCTTACAGATTTTATACTCAGATAAAAGGTGTGCTGATGAACTGAAATCATTTTTGGAGACCAAGCAAAGCAGAACACGCCCAAGAATAAAGAAAAACAAAGTAATTTCAACTCTGCCAGTCCTTCCCTTCCAATGTCAAAAACTTTATTGATTAGCAATTTGAAAACAGGGGTGATGTCAGCTTACTACACAGCTTCCTGGGCTCCCTTCTGAGGGCACTCCTCAGTCCTTTCTCAATTAATGTGAAAGCTGGGGAGGGTAAGCATTTTTATTGGTAAGTTAAGAAATGCCTCCATCAAGAGTATTATTCTAATATCCCAATAAGTATACAATGATTGAGTTTTGAATTAAAATACTTTTTTCTCCTTTTTGTTCAGCACTAGAAAACCATCAGCTCCTTTGCTTTGTGTTACTCAGCAACGTTTTTCAGCCTTTTGCCTTTTCTGATCTTAGGCAGATTCCTAAGAGCATCTTATAATCAGAACTGTAATCCTCAGACCTCCCTTACATCTGTCATCTGCCTGAATGGTCTTAAAAACAAAATGAGAATGATTCAATTAACAGTTTAGGGCGATTTTTACATTAGGCAGAGCATTTCTTCAGCATTAGAAAACACGTGGCACAAATCATTAGTCTTTCCCTCTATGAAAAAAAAAAAACCAAAAATTCAGGGAAGAAAAATGTCTGTAGGATTAATGTGCCAATGCTTTCCAGATCTTCTTGTTTCCTGGTTTTGGTTTTGTGAATGAAACTCCACAATATCCAGGATCCCACGAAGTGTCATGAAAACATTTGAAATTCATCACCTCTCATAAAACCTACAGATTGAACAGACATCATCTTCAGTGCAGGAAGAACTTGGCCCAAAGTCCAGTGAGCTCAAAGAGAGGATTTGGGGTCAGTAGCATTCAAATTGATCTGAATAAGTGAGATTGCTGGTCTCAATATCACCAATGCAAAAAAGGAATCAGGCTTTAAAAGTAACCACGCAATTGAGATGTATTTGGTTTCTTCACCTTCATTTGGGATGTTCCTTATTTTGCTCCCAGTTCTTGAGTCCTCAGGCAAGAATTAGGTAATTTAGTTCTTAACTTTTCTCTGAAGTGAGGAGAGCTGGAAGTCTTCTTTCAAAAACAAAACACACACCTAAGCAAAGGCCACCTGAAGAGAGCTGATCCAGTCATCATGCGAGTCCAAGCTCCACAGAAGTAATTTCAGGCTCTACACAAACCCACAAATATCAGGAGATTTGCAATAGCACCAGGAAAAGTGACTAGAGTCTTTAACACCCTGGCCACCTGAATTTGAGATTTTGGCAATTCTCACCTGCTAGACCTCCTCTTTAAGCCAACGTAGTAAGTAAAGGACCAAATCCTGTCTTCCACACTCAGTTGCACTCAGGGTGTAACCACAGACTTCAGTGTAGGGGATGTGTCCTTCTGCGCACTGTGTATGGCTGCTGCCTCGTTGGAAAAGCTTTTGGCCTTCCTCGCTACCTGAGCAGAAGTTTGCAAAATTGAGCTCTTGGACCCTGCATTTGCATCAGCCTTTCTGGCTGCATATCCACCAGCTTCAGTGCTCAGTCGTGATTTTGTATCCTGCAGATCCAGGAGAAACCAAGGGAGCTTGATACTTGCAGAGGCAGGCTGTAACTCTGAAAGGGCACTGAAGAAAACTAGGTAATTACGGGTATGTGAGACATTCCTGACTGCCTGGCTCTTACTTTCCACCAACCTGCTCCTGCCTTGGCCATCAGTGAAGCACTTCTTCATTTCACTCTTTCTCTTGTCCAGACCAGACAGAAGAGTGAACACAGTGCCTTGACCTCCATTATTTGTCTCTTTTTCATTCTTCACCCATTTTGATTATCTTCCCTGTACTCCCCAGGTAAGCACCCTGAAGAACTCACATCAGGTATGAAGTTGTATGCCAGACAAATGGGAAAGGACAGACTGAAGAGGAAAACCACAACCTTTTTTCATTTGTTATCTAATTCATTTGTCAATCTAATGTCTCTTACAACTTCTGGGTTATCCAAGCCATAAAACAAAACAGATCCCTGGTTACATTTGTGCAGCAGATTTGTCTCTTTCTTCTGAGCTCATTAAAACAACTGCTTTCATCTCATTAGATTGCTAAAACATTTCCAACAGGACTAGATGTGTCATGTCAGAATACGACAGGCAAATTTCTTTCAAGGTTTTAAAACTGGGTTGGAAGAGGAGAAGCTATGCAGTTCACTGTTGTCACTGAAAGATATTTTTACTTTTATGAGTCCCTAAAACAAGAAACAAATTAAGAACTGTCAAGGAAAAAGAAAAAACACAAACCCAAAATGTATTCCATCTTGCCTTCTAATATTGTTACTGCTTTTCTCTGAAATCTCTCACAGTCTAATAACAAGAACCTTAAATATAAAAGAAGGAACTATGGTTGTTAATGTTTTGGCACAATTAAAAATCCAAGAGGAAGGAAATAAATGCTGAAAACATGATTATCCTTTGCAACTACATGCCAAAATGAACAGCCTCACTTTCCTCTGTTCCCAGCTCTTATTCTTGCCTGGTTCAGGGGCAATCTCCCTGTGCTGTGCGACTGCAGAGTGTGGATGATGGCACTCACAGCACCCAGGGATGCAAGAAAGCATCTGTGAAGGTGGGGAAAAAAGCTGCAGTGAGGAGAGAGCCCCCTCCTACAGCAGCCTCAACTTGCATGATCTCTGACACCCTGGCAGGAGATCCTGCCTTGCTCAGGGCAGGTAATGCACTGCTCAGCTGCCATCCTGACACCCCAGAGCTGCCCCAGCAGGCAGTTTGCTACTGGTTTCACTGCAGGTTTCACTGCAAAAACAGCCCCACCAGAGCCTCCTCCCTGCTGGGGTCTGTGTGCCACATGCACGGTGCCAAATCCACACCCAGGGCAGAGTGCACTCGGGCAGGTCTTGGGAGAATGACACAGCTTCATCGGGAAGGCTGCAGCTCTTTCCCCTGCTCATTGAAACCCAGTTCAAATACTGCCCAGGTGCAGACTGTCACTGCCCTACTTTGGGCCTTAAGTCACAGAAATCCTGGAAAACAGAGCAGGAGACAAGCAAGGATGAGGATGGCTCGGCCTGACCTGGTGCTCTAGTGAGGTTCGTGCCTCTGGGTTGCCAGCTCACACCACGATCAAACAGTTCCCAGATGGAAGCAGAGCCGAGTGGGGCTGTGCACCCAATGCCACAGGGCAGAAGAGCTGTGCTGGGGAGTGGGACGGACCATGAGATGCAGTTTGCAGTCCTGTCCCTGGGAAGATGCTGCAGAGGAGAAGCAACTCTGTGAGGTAAGCCCCTGTGGGGTGAAGTATTCCTGGGGGAAGGGGCTGCAAGTGTGAAATCACTATGGATTTGAGACACAGACGTGCAGCAAAGAGCACTCAAGTGGGTGTTCACAACACATCATTTCATTTCAATGGCATTTGGCATCAAATTGCTGTAAAACTTGTGGGCGGGGACTGCTTCTCACTGAAGAAGTTCATTAGATTACAAGTAATTTGGTTACACAGAGAGCAAGTAGAACCTGGGGCTGTTTTGAGGGGCTTTTTGAAAAAAGTCAGAACAATGTATCAGCCGGCTGTTGGGACTGAAGGCTGTTGGGGAGAAGATAGTAGATATTTCAAGATAAGCACTGTACACTAGTGTATTTTTCTCCTGATTGTACATTTCTATCCTTCTCATACTTAACATAAAAACATTTTGTGAGAACTGGCACAGCAGAGAAGCCTATCAACTGAGTTACTGCCAGCTGCTGAAGTGACACACAGCTGCTCTGGAGGACATGCAGGGCTGGAAGTGCCAGCATCTTATGAAAAGGAGCTGGACCCAGCTCTCTGTGCTCAGCTCCACAGGGGACAGAAGCTGCTGCTTCTGCAAAGCCAAAATCCAAAACCAAATCCCAAGCCCGGAGATTTTTCCTGTGGGCAGGTGAAGCCATGTCTCCTCTGGAATGCCACACCTATCACTAACCCCTCGTTTGGGAAGGTGAAATATTGCCCTGGCACACCATTCAGAATGGTGGCTGCTGAGTAGGCGGCAGGACCTTGTTTTTGAAGCCATGGCAGCTAACTCGGCCTCTCTGCGTAAGCACAATTAAACACTGAATTCCCTGGAAGCCTTGTGCTGATGGCAGGGGATGGTGTCCCCACCCGCACAGTCCAACCCTGCTCACCACTGCACCGTGGCATGGATTTAAGTGTCCTACTAAGCAGTAAGAGATGGAGATATGCTTGGTGTCCTGCTAGGCTGGGGCTTTTGATGAACAAGCACATTCACCAGAGGTTTAAGTCCCCACAAAAATATCCTAGAATAACATCAGTCTTGATTTCATGCTACAGTCCAGGTATTCCAGAAAAGAAGATTGTAAATTCCAAATTCTGCATGTGCTTGACATTTATTTGAATACATAAGATCTAAAAAGTATTAACATCCATTGCACTCCTAGATCATTGTGAATTTACTGAGACAGGGTGGTGTGAGTGGAAGATGAATTTCTCTTGTCTGGTAACTCTCACCTTCTAGCTTGGATTTTAAAGGAAAGCCCCAGATTTGCTTGGTTACAGATGGTTTTTAGATTAAGCTGAGTGAAAACAGAACCTGGTCACAGCCTGATTCTGAATGCTGTGGCACACGCTGGAGTCTCATTGGCTTGCATGGCACAACCATGTCTTTCAGGACTGTTCCTCTGACTAGCTTGGCTCTGACCCTTCATTTTGAGGCACAGGTGAAAGTATCTGGACGGCAGGACTGGTTGTGAAAAAGTACAGCAAAATTAATCAGCCAAGGTGGAGACAGTCGAAGTGCAAGGGTTAAGGGTGTCAAAACAACCATGGATGCTAAGAAAAGTGTCATTCCCAGCCTATGGTGACACTGTTTGAGATGTACATTCCAGATTCCAGTTCCACCTCTCTGTCATTCACCAGTACGTCTTTTTTTGCTTGATAACCCTCTGCTCACCAGCTAAAAGGTATTTCCAAATATTTCACTAAAACATTCTGAATAAAATTTACAAATCCTTATCTCCATCCTGGCTACCCTCTCAAATTACTGTAATTTCTACATCTTCTCCTGCTACCTAACATTTCAAGGATTAACTGGGCAGTGTGTAACCTGTTCTAGTCCTGTGTAACAATGTCTGCTCTCTGTTCCTTTGTCTTAGCATTCTCCAATCTGTCTATAGATTCCTGTGCTTGTTTTCAAGGCAATATCCAAGTGTGAAGCAGCTTTAGCCATTCATGAGGATGAGATTTATTATCTAGAAGCACACCAATAATACAGTATTAAAAAAAAAAGCAGTCTCTTTCATCAAAATCTAATGAACATGCGATTTAATCTTTATTAAGAATTCATTAGGTTCTCAGCAAGCCTGTCTAATGGAGCTTGACCAGGTGAAATGCTAATGCCCACATTATATTTAAATTAATTTTCAGCAATGTTAGTTTCCTCGCGTTGTTCTCTGCACATCACTCTCCCCGGTGCCCGCGGCGGCGCGGCTCTCTCCAGATGCTGCTGCCGTGCTCATAGCAACACCGCTGTCCCCACCCCAGCCTCCGCACACTTCACTGGAGTTTCCACACTCACGGATGCCTCCCAATTTCCAACACTATAAGCCCATCCACCATAGCAGCTTCCTTGACGTTTTCATAAGAGGTACAAAGCCGCAAGCCTAGCATGCCTTACTTTGAGTCTTTTTAATGAAATGTGCGTACGTATACACACACACACAGAGGGTATATTTCAGTCTTCAATATACCAATCTAGTCCAGTAAACAGGTTATTATCTTGATGTGATTTGCTTCAAAAAACAAGAGCTCTGCTCTTTGGAAAACAAGAGTGATTGTACGCTAATTGTGTAGACAGTGTAGTCACTGCCTGCCCTCCTGCCTATGGGCTCTGTGTGTGCACTCCGCTGTTGTGGTACCTTACTGCCTCTCCCTTCAACAAAAACCTATCGCCCGCCATTCCAGCATGCTTTTGCAGAAGCAATTCCTAGAGATTAAATAATTTATTGGTGTTCATCTGCAGTGACATGTCTCCTGATCTACCTTTTGCACACAAACAAGAGCAAACCAAACCCACCCCACCCCAGCCCCAAATCGAACTGTGGGGTGAAAGGGGGGAAAGCCCCTTTCAAACAGTGAAAGAGGATGCTCAGAGCCTTTACATTAGTAGGGTACACAAACGTCAGTGGGGAAAGCCACGGACACAGCTGTGCACTGGAGGCGAGTGTCCTCGCAGTGAGACCTCCCAGCCCCGCAGCGCCTTGGGAAAAGCACTGCCTCAGGCGGGGATGATGGTTTCATTGAACCCCCGAGGGCTGGACACAGCGGCCACAGAGTTGATACAGATGTATCCGGGTCACTCGTTAAGCCACCCTGCCTGGAGGGGAGCTGGGCTGAAGGCCCAGATCTGCCCCATGCACATGCACACGCACATGCACACCCACACTCACACACACACTCACACACACACGCACACGCGGGGCGGCTACGGGAGCTCACGGCAGCAGCTTGCGAGGGGCGCGGGCCCCTTTGGTTATTCCGGNGGCCGCCGCGGGGAGGAGCCGCGCGGTGCCGGAGGGACCCCGCCGCCGCCGGTGCGAGCTCCCGCCGGGCGCTGTCCAGCGCGAACCGTCTGAACGCCACGCCGGGACCCGCCCGTCGGCCCGCGCGGCGAAGGATCCCCGCGCGGGGACCCGCACCCCGCTGCCCGCGTCCCACCCACACCCATCTCTGAGCCTCTTCCCCTCGCTAAGCAACCCCGGTCCCGGGGGGGCCCCTCCCAGCCACGGATCCCTCTGCAACCAGCAGCATCGCAAAGCGGCAACCGCTCCCAGCTGAAATCCAGACCCTGAACCAGCGCCCAGGCTCGTTCCGTGATGGCGCCCGCCTCCAAGCAGCCCGTCATGTTTATAGCGGTGGGAGGACGGGGTATTTCTTTGTATTTTAATTTAAAAAAAAAAATGGTGTGGGGAGAATACTCGCACCACGGGTGTACCTCCACCCCTATTAGCCTTCCCTGCACCTGCTTTCCTACGGGGTGCATTTACACCAGCCACGGGGATGCTTGGAAGAGACCTTGCGGTGAGGCTTTTCACTGCTGTTTATTGCACGGTTACATCTAATTAAACACAGGAAGAGGGTGTGGGAAGCCTCAGCGAGGAACAGAGCCGAGTACCATAGGAAGACCCGGATCCCAGAGCAGGAGAGGTTTGAATGAGATGAGCGGCCAAGCTCGCCGTTCATTAATTAAAAGGAGAAGGTAGAAGCTCAATAAAAGGGGCTTTCAGTGATAGGGAGCCTTGGTTTAAATCCGCAGAGCCGGCAGATAACACCCCGACATTAAGCTTAACTGACAGCAGTTCGCTTCAGGGGGACATCTGCGCGGAGGGGGAAGGTGGGCTGCCGGCCTCCCCCCACCGCCGCCGGGGGCGAGGCCGCGGGACGACGCTTCAGCACCAGCGGGCCCTGGACAGCGCCGGGAGCGGCGGCGGCCCCGCCGCGCTGTGCCTGCGCGGTCCCCTCAGGTAAACATGGCGCCCGCGGCCCTCGCTCACCTCCGCGAGCCCCCGCTCCGCTCTCCCGCCCCGCACCGCCGCTCGCTCGCCCACCCCCCGCGGGACTTACTTCATTTGCTTCACGATGGTGCTTTTTCCCGACTCTCCGGCTCCTGTTGAAAGAGAGATGAGGTGCGATAAGCGCGGGGACGAGGAGGAGGAGGGGGGCAATGGGGGAGCGACCGGCGGGTTCTCACCGAGCAGGAGGAGTTTTACGTCTTTGGCCGCACTGATCCCGTCCTCCTTCAGGTTCTTCTCGATGGCCTTGCTCCGCTCCAGGGCGGCTCTTTCCTCAGCACTCAGGGTACATCCCATGGCGGCGATGAAAATTTAAAAAAAAAATGTAAAAAAAAAAAAAAAAGGGGGGGGGGGGTGCAGCCCCCGCCGCCTCGGCTGACTCCCGCGGGCAGAGAGGAGGAGGCGGCCGGGGGGCAATAAAAGAATTAAAGCAAATGGCCGTGAGGCTCCGGGTAGCGCAGCGCCTCCGCGGCGGGGCTCCCGGCTCCCTCCTGCCCCTCTCTCCCCGCGCCCGAGCGCTCAGTGCATCCAGCGGGGCTGCTGCGGGCACGGCGAGCTCTTCCCGGCCGGGAGGCGGAGGCGGAGGCGGGGGAGGAGGTGGAGGAGAAGGAGGAGGAAGCGGGGTGGCGGCGGGGGAGTGTCCGTCCCTCTCCCGTGCTCCCGGCTGTCGCTGTCCCCTCCTCGGCGGGCGGCGGCGGAGCCGAATGGAGGCGCGGGAGCGGCGGCGGGCGGGCGGGA
>VZRR01013927.1:1313457-1363182 GCA_013398015.1 Oreocharis arfaki | reverse complement strand
CTGCTGCTCTCTCTTCCCGATGACTCAGAGCTGTGGTCTGCCTTGGTGGAGGGTCTAGAGGGGAAGCCATACGAGGAGCGGCTGAGGGCGCTTTGCTTGTTCAGCGTGGAGAAGAGATTGAGGGCAGAGCTCGTCGTGGGCTGCAGCTTCTGCAGGAGGGGCAGTGGAGGGGCAGCACCGATCTCTGCTTGCTGTGACAGGACACGAGGGAACGGCTGGAATTGTGGCGGGGGAATTAGGTTGGATATTAGGAAAAGGTTCTTCACCCATCATGTGCTTGAGCACTGAAACAGGGTGCCCAGGGCAGTGATCACAGCACCCAGCCTGACAGAGTTCAAGAAGCATTTCATCAAGGCTCTCAGGCACATGGTGTGACTCTTGAGGATGTCCTGTTTAGGGCCAGGAGATGGACTCGATGTTCCTTGTGGGTCCCTTCCAGCTCAGGAGATTCCATGATTCTGTGGTCTGGGCCAGCAGGGTTGAGCGCATCGGTGCTTGGGGATGGGGCAGCAGTGTGTGGACGTGGGCACTGGGCTCCCCTGGGCCCTGCTCCGTGCGCTGTGGAGGCCTTGGCTCCCCACGTGCCCAGAGGGTCCCCCACAGCTCCTGCACCCACACCCTGCTCCTGCCTCGGCTCCACAATGCCGTCCGTGTTTGTGACCTGACCTGCGAGGAGCCCTGTGGGAGCTCTTTGATCAACACTTGAAATGTGAATCGTTTACATGCTCTATGCAAAGCATCAGGTTTCACCACCATGTTGGATTATGTTTTCCATCAGTGTAATTAACAGATGGTTTGGGTTTTTGTGTTGCAGTGCGGTCATAGATCTCACCAGATGACCTGCCCTCTTTTCATAAGCATTCCATGGCATCTAACAGTGATTTAAGAATACTAGTAAGTTAAAATCCCACAATGGTTTTGCCATTTCAGAAGGTTGGAAAAGAGAGAAGAAAACAAATGTCAACGGGGAAAATAAAATAAATAGAACTTTGTTTAAAATGCTTTCCTACAGGCCCAGACAAGTCACAATATACTCAACTTTAATCCATAACATTAATTGATATGTTTGATTGACAATCTAGCTATAAAAGGATCTATAGAGGAAAGAAGGAAGTGTTGAGCACAGCAAGGTAAAATGTGTCAAACTAAAATGAAGATAATAAAGGATTTCTACCTGATCTGTGGAAAGGACACTCACCATTTCAGTAAACAAGAAATCTGCAAAGGAAGGTTTGGTTGTTTGGAAGTAGGTGTGAATGCTGAGGCTGCTGATTTTGCCTCTAAAAGCCATTCCACCTCTCTGCCAAAAAACACCCAGCTGTAGGAGGCTTGACAGGAGCATCCCTGTGCTGTGGGAAGGAAATGCAGGGCTGCCCCACAAAGCTCGGGAATCAGGGGACTGCTGTTTGTGCTCTTGGGTGTGAGTGTGACCATGTGCTTACAGTGTGTTGGTTTTCCACTTGGGACCTCTGATCGCTGCCTCGTCTGTGATCATCTTACCTGCTGTCCTGAGTTCACTAGTTCCCATAGCCAGGACCTTTTCTTTAGGGGTAGAAATACCATTTCTAGTAGCACTTAGAGCACTTAGGGCTGCCAGGTTCTTCCTTCCAGGCGCTTTCCTTCTAGGCAACCATCATCTTCTCCCAGTGCTGTTTCCCATCCCTTTTTCCTCGCAGAACATGATCTTCCCATTTTCCTTCCTTGCCTCTGAAATGAAAGGGAAAAACAGGACGTGGTTAATGAGGTAAAGACAGGGTATGAAAGAAGAGCAGACAAAAGAAAGCAAATGGTACCTCAGTCTATTCAAGGGCTAGTAATATTTACCACACATTTGTGAGCTAATAGATGCAGTATATTTGAATTTTGGGTAATTTACTTCTGGAAGCTCGGGGAACTGAGATGGGCAAGCAAGCCTACAGCATGTGTTCAGCAGGGCATAAATGGAGATGGGCGCGGTTATAGAGCAGTTCCTGCTTTTTCATATTCACACAAATCTCATGTGTAAAATCAATAGGATCAGGATTTCAGTCAATAAGTTTCATTTCAATAAGTTTCATTTAGCCAGAGGGAATTATGAAAATCGCTGTATAGGAAAAACACAATGAAGAAATCCAGAGGCAGTGTCCTCATGAGATGGCTGCATTTTCTTCCCATCTCCTCCAGAAGCTTGCCAGCCTTGGACTCATATTGGGAAACTCTCCAAGGGTTTTACTAAGAGAATTAGTCTTTTGTATCAGCCTCTGGCTACTCGTTATCTGACAAATTTGTAGCCCAAGCCTCCTGCCATGGAGAAAATTATTCCTCTTCTTCTTGACCAGTGTGGAGCCTGCAATCAGCCCTTTGTCCCATGAACACCCCCATTGCTACACAATAATCTGCTAATTTCTTTCTTAAGGGAAAATCAGAAATTGGCAAGTTTTTTCCCTGCTCTCTTAGCTCTTCAGAAAAATTCAGGGGAGCAGCTGTGAAATTGAGCCGTTTCTGAGCCATTTTTTTTGCTGCTGCTAACTGAGCAGAGCTGTAGAGAATGTTTCTTTTGAAATTTTCTTAGAGGGAATTTTCATTTTTTTAAAAAATCTGCTTATTCATGGCAGATGAATTTCAAGAACCTGAAAGAAAAAAGACTGCCTCCTCCACCAAACAAAATGCATTCCAGCCTACTTTGCTTTTGAGATAAATATATTGGGTTTTGTTGCTGAAAAAGATGTTTCCTTTTTTCAGGAGCTGACAGAAGTCCTCGTTTAATAAAAAGTGGTTGCTGGTAGTAACAACTTCAGATGAAAATAGGCTTCTTTTTTTTCCCCTTGTAAATGAGAGAACCTCTCCATTAAAGGTAGAGAGGAGGAACTTTCTTTCTGGCTATTCCTGCAACTAAACTATTTCATCGTGGAGCATAAAGAACATACTTGTTTCTTCTCAAATCCTCCCTTCCAAACATAAGAGTCAGCAGTGTATTTTAAACAGAAGTCTTTATTCTCCTGTCTGATCTGTGCCTCAGCAAAAACCATCTTCTTTCTGCAATCAGTTTTCAACCATTGTGCTAGAAAAGTTAATCAGATAGTAATCTCTTTAAGACGTGAAGGACAGTAACAGGACTGATGGACGCCTTTGAAAAAGACCGTGCCAAAGTCATGTTGCAGGGTAAATGACAACTTTATGATCTCACATGTGTTGTCTTATCCTGGGCACTTCCAGACTGGGTAGAGAGGAGTCCTCCAGCACACATCACCATCCTGGGCTCTGCTACCCAGCTCAAGGGTTTGTAGAATGCTCTGGCTTTCTTCCTAGAATGACAGAATAGTTTGGGGTGTAAGGGACCTTTCAAAGCCGTCTAGTCTAATCCCTCCACAGTGAGCAGGGACAACTTCAACTAGACCGTGTTGCTCAGAGCCCTCTCCAGTCTTGCCTTGAATGTTTTCAGGAATGGAGCACTCACCACCTCTCTGGGAACCTGCAATGTCTCACCCCACTCAAAATCAAACATTTCTTCCTTATATCTAATTTAAATCTACCCTTCTCTAGTGTAAAACCATTACTCTTTTTCTTACCGCAACAGATCTTACTGAAAAGTTTGTTCCCGCAGCTTGCCAGGAGGTAGTAAAGAGGGGTGAGAAAACTATTCCATGGGCTTTGAAGAAGTCTCATAGCTACCATGACACTCCCACCACCACGACTGAGGTTGTGATAGTATTGGAGGGAATACCACATTGGATCCATCCCCATAATTGGTTGATATTGCGGGATCAGCACATCCTCAGAGAACTGGTGGGTGGTATGAGCAGGGAGTGGGGCAAGCCCAGAATGATGTGACTGTAGGAGGAAAGCTGCAAAGCTTTGCAGCTTGTCTTTCCCTTGCTACTTCAGGATTCTTCTGTCCAATCTATAATGTTCTATTCCTTCAGTAGGGTTTTAATGCACATGCTAATGGAACAGCCACCAATCCCACGGAGAGATAGCGATGCATTCTAGCAGATCTCACCATTAGGACGTTTTCCCCGGATATTCAGCTTAATTTTTCATTCTTTAAATTGATGTCAATTACCCCCCAGCTAAACCTAGTTACGCAGTGGAAGACAGGTTTAAAATACTGCATGATCTCACTAAATTGGAGAAATGGACAGAAATCGATACAATGAGAGGCAATAAGAACGCCCATAAAGGTTAAGTGGTTGATGGAGGAAGGATTAATGAAATGCACAGATACTAGGTTAAATTGCAGATATCCTTACTTCACTCTTACTCACTCCATACCCTGCAAATATGTTCTACTCCGGCAAATCAAATGAGGAAGCACCTTAGAATTTGACTAGCAATTTGGAGAAGTAGAGATGAGTATTAAAGGGAGAGATGGTCTGAGGTGGATTTATTGTATAGAAAATTGGCTATAAAAAAAGAATGAGACACCAAGAGTAAAAAAAAAAAAGTGACCTGTCGATGAGAATATGACCTGCAATATGATTGAGACACCAAGAGTAATTGGACAGCCTGATGAAGTCTAGAGTAATGCTGAAAAACCTACTTCCGTTGTTAGTTTTTCATGCCTGTCTGGGTGGATGATGATAACTACAGTACCTGGGAGTCACTGACAGCTCCTGTCTTGGAATTGGGTGAAGTTTTTGGGCTAGGGCTTGTGGGGTTAACACATTTGCATGGCAGAGAGATACAACAGCTTGTCTTCAAAGTACTTGGAACTAACCTTAGAACGTTTTCTGTTCAGGTCTGTCATGCCACGGAGAGGAGAACGGGATGTATTCTGGGGAAAGTAACAAATGCCAGAGAGAAGATCTGCAGGGGAAGCTCAGGAGAACTGCATGTACCAGGGCTGGAGGAGGTCCTGGGGCTGGGCTGTATACCAGTCCCAGAAGACAGCAGCTGAATGAAAGCACTGCTCAGTACTGTGGGTCAAACCAACGATTTCCTGAGGATCCACATCAGTTTCTGCACAATGAAGTCTTTAATATGAAATTAAAGGCTTCTACTGCTTATTGTAAAAAGGCATTTATTGTGTGGCCTGAAATAGGACATTATCTAAGTCAGCAGAGAGCCCCATGTTATGGTTTCTCAAAGTGAGAAAGAACTTGTCAATAACCCTTAATGTGGTGTGAGCTTCTCTCTCTTTTCTGTAATGACTTTCAACTCCCAGCTCTAAGGAGACTTTGCAGTGTCAATGATTCCCATTTTCTAGTGGTTCAGGGACACATGGTGGCTAAAAGGCTTGTAGGCCTACAAAAAAAAAATCAGAAGTGAAATGATTAACTCTTTTGCTGCTGGTCATTGAGAGGAAATCAGTACAGATTCCCTCATGGGTCTTTTCATTGTTGAGGACAGGTTTACATAGTGATGGGCTATTTTCTGCCCCTTCATCTGATCCAATTTCTGCTTGTATAGTAGTGCAGATATTTGTACTTCGATGGTGATGGGAGAACCTAAATGGAGCAGAACTGAAAGTGGGGAAGAAGCTGACATCTATCCACTTTCCACAGTAAGAAGTATGTAATAGCACGGGTGATTCAGCAGGTGCACCAGTAACCTTGAAAAGCCACAAAACTGAAGCTATGCAATGTTGTCCTTCAGGGAAGGGTGAAATGGTGCCAAAAATGAGACAGGATAGCTGGCCTTGGCTTGGAGATTAATGACGACAAGGATCTGTCAGCCCTTTACTACTTCTATTTCCACAACATCAAGGGTGATGATTTAGTAGGAATTAAATTATTCCAGCCGCAATCCAGGAGTTCTGGTTAGAGGCAAAGTCTTGATTACTTTGTGTAGGAAAATCAGTCATTGCTTGGTCTTGGTGAAACTGAGCTTAACCTTCTGCATTAAGCATTCAAGCTCAGACATGCAACTGATTGCACGCAAGTGTCATTTCATTCAGCTACTGTCGTCTGATGCAAGACTTGGATAGACGATTAAAGCAGCTCCATTTACAGCACTTCAGGAACATTCCTGTTTTTATATAAATGCTATCCAGAAACCTTGCAGCTCTCATTCACACAAGTAGTCCTGATGAGTGATCTTATTGAGGAATGCTAATTCAGTCCCTGAAAATATCAGTGTATACTTATAAGATTCACAGCACTCAGAAGCTAGCTCCAAGTGCAAATATACCATTAGTTACATACAACTCCTGCACTTTTTCTCAGCAGAAACCACTCAATTTTTCAAAACAGAATTATTACTGGTTTTAGAAACAGAATGATTATTGGTTTACTAGAAATATCTGTTAAAATATTTAAAAGAAACATCAGCTCTACCAAGTGTTGTTTCAATGTTATGCAGTGCTTCCTGATTCTAAGTATTGATGTGATTCACAAAGCCTGGCTTTAGCTGACAGAGGCTGTAATCAGTGGAGAAAAAGAAACACTCCTCTGGAGGATGAATAACAGGAATCATCTCTCACCTCTGATTTTGAAGAGAGCCTACAGACTGGCTGTCCTTGGCTGAAGCTAACCTTCGTGAGCATCCCTCACAATGCCCTGAGACAAGGACTTGCTTTCACTGGGAGGGGATGTGTGAGAACAAATTCTGCACATGCAAAGCAGGTAGTGGTATTCTGAGAAGGTCTTGTTGGGGGAAATGACATCTCGGGCAAGAATGAAACAGTACTGAAAGCAAACTCTGTATTTGGACTATCAGTGCACTCACTTAATATCAAAATATTGGCTGCATGCTAAACCTGATCCAGGTTCAAAGAGCAGAAGAAAAAAGTCCTGTAGAAAAGATCCATCGGAGGTTATTAAATACAGAAAATTACTACCTCTGGCTAAAGCTGTCCCCAGGTGACAGACTGTCGGGAGCATGAGTGCAGGAGGAGAGGCTGCTGTGCTCATACCCCTCCTAGCACAGCCTGCACCAGCCTTGGAGAGAATGAAGGAGGCTGGGCTGGGCAGCTCCTCAGTCTGCCATGGTGTCGCTGTCCTTACCTACTGAGTTTGGCTGTGGCCAGCAAATACCATAAAACTTACCAAGAGGGGGACGCTTCTCTGGGAGCTGCTGTTGGCTGTTTCTCGTGGTTTCTCCAGGCAGCAGTGAAACTCCGCTTGATTTCAGTGATGTCAGAAACTGAACATCTGGCCAGCTCAAGAGAGTTCTACATCAATAACTAAGATGTTGAAAAATGCGTTGTCACAGCATGAAGAATTCAATTTCTGTAGTAGTCCAGCTTGTCTGAGATGTATTTGACTGTTGCCTGGACTAGAAGATCCAAAAATTGGCTGAAAATGCTTATTCTGTGGCTGAAGAAGGGTTTTCCAAATGTACTGCATGAGTTCCCTGATCTCCTAACAGAATTGTGTCCAGGAGGTTTGGGTGCTGGAGTGGGATCTCTGGCAACCTGCATCAGTACTTCATGTGAATATTAAGCTGGCTGCCTCTTGCTTTCTTGAGTGATGCACCCCTTGATCACACCACTCCAGGAGCAGCCCAGGAGGCCACCCTGCCCTGGGGTACTTGGTCACCATCCTGAGCCTTCTCTGAGGAGCAAGTGGCTTCCCTGGTTGCTGGGTGATGGCAGCACTGAACAGCAGCACAAACACATGCTTGTGTTGCTGGGCTGGTCCAAGGCAGGGGCTGGCAAATCTCTGCCTGTTTTTCTCTTTCCTTGTAAGAACTTCAGCCCCGTCTCTGACTCTTGGGTCCTGGTCTCTGCTCAGCCACAGTGAAACTGCAGTGTGTTTTCCTGTGGAATATAGGACAAAAAGGAAATTAGGCTGTGCATTACTATCAGGAGGGTCACAAAGAGAACCCCAGATCCTGGATGCCATCTCGAAAGGGGCTGCTCTGTTCTTGGAAAATAATTTTCACAATTTCTATTGCAGTGCTATGGATAAATACATCCCAAGTCCTCCAGCATTTGCTCAAGTTGCAGTAACAGAGAACATTGCAGGGAACAGAAGAACAGGGCACTAAATCCTTAAGTATATACAGAATTATCAAGTGGTATCTAAGTTCCTTGGGTTATGACCATAGCAGGACAGGTCCCTACTGTCTCCCTCTTAAATCTCCATCTGGTTCCACTAGACACACAGGAAGAACGATGGAGTGTGTCTGAATAACTTTCGTGATTGTACGGGGCAGATGGGAGTCTAACAAAATTCATTACTTTATAGAAAGAAGTGAAAAAGCCTTATCTGAAGAAAATCTGAACCTGTAAAAATCTCAGGTGTCTGAGATCATGCTCTAGACCATGTTTTACCTTTCCTCTTTTCTTCCTGTGATGTTTTGTCTCCAGAATTTTTCTCCTCTCTTTACTTCTTTTCCTCATTTCATCCCACACTGCTATTCTGGTTTTTTTTTTTTTCTTGCTCAAATTCCTGCTCCTTTCTAGAGAGCATGGGGGTAGCTGGGAAGATGTCTGTGAGTCACAGATAAACAATCTCCACTGTGAGTAACTATTTCAAATCTTGCCATGCAATGACACAGGGTGCAGTCGGTGCCTGTTAAAGAGAAACCCTCCTTTGGGAGTGTGTCCTTGCTAACTAGGAAGCTTTTATCTTCCAAATACCTTTAAACCCACACTTGAGTCTGTGTTTGCTTGTCTCAAGACAAAACTCAGTAGCTGCTGTTGGTGGTGCAAAGGTGAGATGACGTGAGCTTGTGGATACGGGTGCCCTGCTCTGGCTTTGCTTGCTCTCTGCACTGCCAGGAAGCTCTCTGGAGGTGGTTGGACATGGTTTATTTGCACAAGGCTGGGTGCTGCAAGAATTACGCTTACAGATCCTGGCAGGGGGATGTATTCCCCCCCACTACATCTGAATGGGAGATTCTGGAAAAATTGTCAGTATTTGGGGCAATATCAACACACCTGGTAGTGATCCCCCATGCCAGGCACCCTCTGTGCCAGTGTGACAGCCTGAAAAATGTTTTTTTCATGTGACACTGCTCTGGGGCCAGATCTAGGGAGCGGGAGGTGCCCAAGCCTTGCTCTCTGGGTTTCCTAAGATGTGTTTCTTCTGGGACCACTGGATATTATGAGATGAAGAGCTGCAGGTTTGTGGCACATTGCCCATGTGCCAGCGGCTGTAGCGTTTCAGGAAGATGCATCAGGATTTGCATTGCAAGTCCTAGTTTTGCTTGCCAGGAGATTTGCCCTCTTTATGTCCCTGTGGTGGTGGCCCTGAGTGGGCACCATATGAGAGCAGAGCAGTTGTTTCCTACTGGAAAAGAGCAACTGAGGCAGCTTCTGTCCGTGTAGTGTTTTTGCTGATACAAACAGTTTTGCTTTTCCCCTGTGACAGGACAATCTTACCTTGGTTTGCTTGGCTTTATTGAGAGAAACAAGCTGAAGGGGTAGGAGTTATCTGAAACTCCCACTCATCTGCCTGGTACATTGCTTCTCTTGCAGAATATTTAGCTTTCAGGCCATGGAGACTGCATCAAGCTTCATCAGCTGATGTTGAACGTTTTTGAAGTTTCAATTGCTTCCTTGCTTGAGATGGAGCTATCATTTTTATTGCTTTGGTTGCTTAGGCAGGGAAAGGGAAAGATGAACAAATCAGTACAGCCCTCTTGAATTAGGATTGATTTTCATGAATTCTTCTTGTTGATTTTGAAACACAATTGTTTCTAAAACATTTAATTGATTGAGGTTTTTTCTTTCTTCATTCTTTTCAGCAGCATTTGTCCTCAGCCATTTGCCACTGCTGGGAGAGGAAAAAAAAAGAAAATAAGCTCTGTGTGAGATCAAGATTTCAACGCATTACACACCAAAACATTTGTTGCTATTTACTTTTAAAAGTGCCCTTCTGAGGCTGCACGGCTACAGCTGCCATCTGTTCGGGATTACGCTTTGGAACTCCTGGTTTCTCTGCAAACCTCCCGCCTGGCACTGCTCCGCTGGCAGATGGAAGAGGTGGTGGGGACAGGGCTGGCTGCAGGGGAACAGCACCTTCACAGCTGGAGCTGCAATCCTGGTTGTCAGGAGACCACCAAGATGGAAGAAGATTGCAGTTAGTGAAGGTGACTCCAGAGCATTTTTTCCAAGATTCAGTGAGATATTCGTTACATGTTTGTTGAAACACGAGAGAGGGCTGTGACAGGAGTGCTGCTAATCATCTCTGTTTAGTCAGACAGCAGGGGGATGTGGCCAGCATGTGCCTGGGCCCCTGCAAAAGCCTCTGCCCAGCTCAGCTCCTGAGCCATGTGAGGTGGTGGCAGGACAGAGTTTTTCGAGGTGCAGGGGAAAAATACCATCCTCTGAAGTGGCAGGAGCGTAACTGCATCCTGGAGTCGATGTCTCAGGCCGGGTGAGTAACTTCCAGTGCTGGAAATCCCTCAGGCAGCAAGTGTGCACATCACTTGGTGAATAAACTGAGGGAGGTTTCTTCAGGAGCCAGTGCAGGCTGTGTTTAGCTCTGCATTTTGGGAATAAAGTGCTTTGACAGTGCAAGAAACATGAGGTTTCATTGTGGTGTGGTCCTTTGCTCTCTTGTCCGAAACAGGTTTGTGCAAAAGGTCTAAGCAAAGTCTCTGGGATTCATTTGGCAAGGAAGAGAATGAACTTCCTGTTGCCAGATGAGCAGGCCCTGCTCTGAACTTACAATTTTCAATTGCTCCGAGAGCCGTTACTGGTCCCTTCAGGTGGTGGGAAGCTGGAGAGTCCCAGTGACCAGCCACAAACCCAATGGAGATGCTGGCACAGTGTTTTCCTCTCTGCTTGGGTCTGCCTCGCAGGCTCTGATGGCAACAGATGCTAATTATTAACATAACAGTCGTCACCTTTGTGGCGGTAACTCTTCTCTACGTGTCCCTGTAGCCTTAGCCCATCCCAGCTCCCACATCACTGATACGACAAATGGTTAAGCTATGCAGGAGTCTGAAGATGGGTCTGTGTTTACCAGCTTTGCAAAACAAAACGATGTTATAAAGGCTGAAGCCAGGGTATTGCTTGAGCCTGCATCAGGGAATTCTGCCTGCCTGGAAGGGTCTTGCTTTTTGCAACATGGGCTTCTGAGGCCAGCTTTATGAAATTGCTCAGAGACATGAAAAATGAGCACTGTTTTTCACAAGTATTCAGCAAACAAGAAATCTAGTTGTGCCAGTGCTGTATGGATGAAGGAAACTTGTTTCTCTGGGCTGGATTCTGGATGCTTTTTTGCATTTTTTGACTTGTGGGCTTGGATATCTGGGGAAGGTCTGAATTATGGGTAATACTGTAGCACAGTTCCTCTGGGTCCCCAGTATATGCTCTGAGTCCCCAATACACTTCTGCTACAGAGGCTAAATGGATCTGCTTTTCTAGATAGTCTCTTACTCAGATTTGTAATTACAGCCAGAAATAATAAATTTTTTAGAAACTGACAGAGTTTAACCTCCCAAGTGGTGAGCAGTTTTTAAAAATTGCCCTGGTGCTTCTCAGTGACTTGAGTAAATTAGAGAAATATATCCTCTCATGTGCTTCTCATCTATTTACTTACGCTTCTGCTGCCCAGAAATTATTTGCACAGCTAGCAAAGACGCAAGCCAAGACAGCATCCCTGTTTATAGCAGTACTGCCATTTGGAGGATCTATTCTTGCTTTGGATCACCCTGTCCGTGCAAACTCCAGCCCCCAGAGCAGCACAGTGGGCTCAGCACTGGCACTTGGCATTCCTCAGCCAGCCCAGGGAAGAGGGTTTTGGAGAAATCAGTATGATTCTGTGGTTTGAGTCTCAGCTTTCAGTGGTAAGAAGCTGCTCTACATTTGGTGTGCCCAGTACAGCTGCTCCAGTGCAGCCGCTCCAGTGCAGCCCTGCGATGGGCTCATCCAGCTGTTTTGGTTCACACCCTAGGTTTGTATAGGTTTATCACTAATCACTTTACATAAGCATGGTGGAAACATACGCAAGGTTGGTTGTGTAGAGGTTTTACACTAGTTTGACCATGTTGACTCAGAAAAAAGTTTCTATGAATCTGGTGCCAGGTTTGTGAGGAGCTGGGGATGGGGAGGAATTTCTTTGCTCTTTAAGTGGCTAGATAGGCTGTGCTGTGATGTGCAAGCATTTAGCAGGTCTATTCTAGAACTAAAGTACATGTTAGACCTTCTCATTTCCTCTAGGGATGTTTTTTCCCCCTTGGTCTCTGTGTCAGTAAGATCTGGACTGAAATCGTGCCAATGCTTTTCCAGATAATATTGCCAAATGCAGGGGAAAGGAATAATGCACTTCCTGGATGGGCCCCTGGGGGCTTGCAGGGCTTCTGGTGACTGCAGGGATTCTGGCTGTGGGCAGAGAGGGAGGCATGAACCATCTGGACAGCACTGGGCTGGGAATGCAGTGGCCAATTTTTTCTTGGACTAATCACATCAGGCAATGGAGCCAGCAGCAAACTGTGTCACGAAGAATGTAAAATATTGGCAACATCCCAGGCCTTTCCATTAGGGCTGGATTTCCCATCTCGTCTCCTTCCTTCCTCAAACCCGTGTTGATGCTGTTTTTTCTTGAGGAATTAAAATATGTCAGATTCTGGCTTCTGTCAGGTCACAGCGTTGTCAACTCAGGCATCCTGCCACAGCCCAGTGGAGTCTCAGGGAATCTGCTCTCTAAGATTATGAAATCAAGGCTTGAATTGTAGAAGAGAATTAATCTTTTCAAATTCGCCTTCATCTCATGCAATTCTGACCGTCTCCCTACTTGTATTGTAAATGAGTTCTGTAAGTTTGCTGGAAAAAGCAAGGGGGTGAGATAGTTTGCATTCTTCTTGCTGGAAAGCAACATTGTTTAACCCTTTGGGTCTGATACATGTGGCTGGAGGGAGAGGGATTGGCTTTTTGTTGAAGGCTGGGGTTAAATTTGAGAGGCATGTGGGAGCTGAGACACAAGTGTGACCTTTCCCTGACCAGGTTCCCAGCACTCCAAGGCTGACCAGCATCATGATTTGCAGCCTCTCCAGTGCTGGGAGGCTGGGCTAGCAGACCCTACCCAGAGGTCTTCACAGAGCTGCCTGCAGCACTCAGTCCATGCTACAACAGCATCAGCAGCATGGCCGGACTCAGTGCTGCTTTTCTACTGCAGCCACTTGCTTGAGCTCAGGATTCAGCAACTCCTTGGACAGAGATCAAGGGCTTCATCAGAGAATGGGGGTGCTGTTGCTTCTGCTTGGTCTCTAATCAAAAAGGCACAACCCCTCAGCAGCTCTTGTTGACAGGACATGCAGGGCAGTGAATCCCTTCTTTCTTCCAGTGCTTAAGAGATGGTTTTGATTTTCGGATGCGTGATTGTGTTCCTCAGTTGTCAGGCTGTGTTTAATTATTTAATTAGTCATGCAAATTTCGCTGGCATTTTTGTACATCCAAGTTGTTACTCTAGCAATTAAAAGGCTGCTTTGATGATCTCCTCTTGTGGTGCGTGGTGCAGCAGAGCCTGCTCAGCAAGGTTTGGATGGGGTGGGCGGTGAAGTGATGAAGGAGATTTGCTTTCTGGCTCATTGAAGGACCATCACGGGTACGGAGAGGAGGGGTCTGCTCCTGGCAGTGAAAGACTGGTGATTTACCAGACCTTGGGAAGCTGAAGATACCAAGCAATAGCTAGCCTCTGATGGAGTGAAATATTGGCCTGGGGCACTGCATGAACTCACCACTTCCAGTGTTACTGATGGCAGTAAAAGTCCCATGGAGCCCCTCACAGGATGCATCATCAACCACACAACTAGGCAGAAACCTCCCAGTTTCCCCTTTCAGCCTCACAGGGAACCTACAGGAAGAAATTTTTGATGGGCAACAATGAGCTCCTCTGAAAGAGAAACATCCAGCGCCACGTTCAGTGGTGCCTTCAGACCAAATTGTACATATCTCCTTGTTTAAACTGGACAAAAATTGGCCGAGGTAACTGGAGGAGTGAAAGTCCTCAGGCTTATATGATGGGAGCAATTATTTTCTTGAGAATATATGTATGATATGTGTCTCAGCTAAGAAGCAGCATCTGTAGGTTCTTCCTCTGCCAGCAGTACTGGTGGTGAACAGGAATAGTTTCCAGTGGCCCATGTGGGCACTGCGGGAAGGGAGGTGAGGGTAGTATCAATGTGTGAAAGTGGCTCATTATATGGAGGGCAAGTGACTTCTGTAGATGGGTCCAAGTCTTATGAGCCTGCAAAGCCTTGAGGGTAACAACTTCTTTTGTTGGTTCTGGAAGGGCAGGAAAAACTCTTGGGACAGAGAGTGCTTGAAGGGCACAGCCTGGTGTCATGCTGGGAACTTTAATTCAAACCATCATTGGTGGGCTTGAAGTGAGCTCAAAAGCTTTGATTGCTGGTTCTTTGGAAATCCATTTATCCTGCTGATCACCCTCCTAAAATTAGGTTTTGTTTCTCAGCCCTTAATTGTTTTACTTTGTCAAACACTGTTTGATGGGAAATCAATCTCAATGTTTTTGCTATTGCTTTCTCAAAGAAGCCTCCCCCTTCTCCAACTTATTCCATTAATATTTATTGCACTGGCAGGTAGGATCCTGAGTTAAAGTTTCTGTTATTTCCCCATCTCCCTGCTGCTTTCTCTGTACTTTTGATCAATGTTCACGTTGGTTTGACTCTATAAATTTATTGCCCTACATTTTCTCTTGCAGTGTCTAAGCTGCAGCTGTATTTTGCTTGCTGTTCCCCTGAATCCACATCTCCTTAGTGCTGTCTTCTTCCAGCCTCTCCTGTCTCTGACTTTTTTAGATCACTGTAAGGTGGAAGCTGCTTTAGGACCTCGTTGCCCACCACTGTAATTAATGCTGCATTTCAGCCCTGTATCTGTCAGTGCTGGGGACAGGCTTCGTGTTGGAAGGTGGTGAGGAAGTTCTTCCTGGGGGAGGCATTAACTTTGCACTGTCCCAGCCAGGCATGGTCATCGCTGGTTTGGCACCAAGGCTGTTGTGTCTCTGTGGGGGCCTGGCCTGTTTTGTCAAAGCCCTGAATGTGGGCAATGGGAGGGTGGCTGGAGGGAGTTTGGGAGGCAACTCGGCTGACATGGAGCTGGTGTGATGCTTCAGCATGTGAATGGCCACTTCATGCCTCTGCTGGGGAGGTGCTTCATTACTCTCACTGAGAATGAAACTTCCTTCCTCCTGGAAATCCTGTCCAGGAAAGCAGAGGAATCAGTTACATGAATCCACTAGGAAAATTCACAGAATAGAAAAATACTGTTTCTGCCTGTTGGAGCTAAACAATTCAGGGGGCCAGTGGTGGGCACTGGAATGGGCTCAGCAGGATGGGCTCTGTCCCATAAGCCACAGCCCTGGATGAGCAGGGCTGTGCAGTGCCAGGGCTGGGAGGGGAAGGTCCCTGAAGACAGCATTCATCTAGACCCATACTCTGCCTTTTGGGGCAGGGGCGTGGAAAAGGAGGGAGAGTGGGCTGTCATATTGATATAGCAAATGGATTTTGTAAGCTGCCTTACAGAGGAAAGAGGGTGTTGGCTGGCAGCACACGAGTTTGGCTTTTCTCCTCTCCCAGCAAGCTGTCAGAGGGTGGGTGCTCGTGCGCTGCAGCTCAGTGGCAAGCAGATGAGTGATGTGAAGTGGCTTTCTCCCCATCTTCTCTCATCCTCCCACACTCCAAACCCCGCTGCTGTCCCTGCAATGGGTGCTCCAGCAGCGCCCAGGGGTGCTCTGGCCATCCTGCAGCCCTCAGGGAGGGGATGTTGTGACCCAGACGCCTGGGAACACCACAGGGTTCCCAGCACACAGGGCAATATGTTGCAATGGAGTAACATTTTAGGCAGTCAATCAAGAGCAGAATGCTCCTCTGTTTGTTGCGTGAGGCCGACTACCAGGTCACTTAGTAACTGAGCATGGACCAAACACAAGAAGAGAGGGAGAAGGCATAGTTCAGTGATAGTTTAGTAGTAATTTATTATTTATTTGTCTTTATGGTTGGTTCCCACATCAGCACGTGAGCCTGGGTGGGATGTGTGCTGTGTGCTGTGTTTGGCAGAGGACCAGGTCCCAGTGCTGTGCCCCAGCACAGGGCTCTCTTGGCAGCCAAAAGAATGTGAAAAAAAAGGAAACTTTCCCAAAGTCCTGGAGGGAGATGGTGTTTGTGCAGCTCGGTGGACCACTGAAGGCTGCATGGAGGGAAAACCAGCACAGGAGGAAAACACTGACATGAGAGCCAAGAATACACCTATTTTTGCACCAATGTGCTCAGCCCTGGCTGTATTAAAAAGCCGTTTTCTTCCCATCTGTCTCAGAGCTAAAATCCCAGCCTTGAGGACACAACACGCCCCACTTGCCCTATGGCTGAGGGTGGGATCTGGTCCCTCAGGGTGATGTGCGGGACCTTTTCCCTCTCATGCTGGATGCAGAGGGCACATCTCCCATGGGGACCCTCCCCCAGCTCAGCACTGGGCAGCAACATGAGGGGAACTCAGGTTTCAGCCCCTTGGTTTGCTGACTCAGGGCCTCGCTTTTGGCTGCTGCCACTTCCTGGACCTCATTGTTTGGCCACGCTTCCTTCCTCGCCAGTACAGCACCGGTGAGGGAGGGATCTCCTGCCTGGGGGATGAAGGATTCTGCTCCCAAGTGTCACTTCACCCCCATGTTCTGCACATGCCCTTCTCCATCCTGCCACAGGAGCTGTTTCCAAGGAGAAGTAAGGCTACAGAGGAGGGGAGAGATGCTCCCTCCCTGCCTCTCCTCTTCTAATCCTTAGAACCTCTGGGCACTCAGAATCCACTGCTGCCTTCTGAAACTAATTCTCAGATGACAAACTAAGTTGTGGCAACATCTGGGATAAGCCTGCTTGGATGCCCTGACTAAAGTGTCTCACTTTCACAGCTCCCTGTTCTTCTGCTCTGATTATGTAGAAATGGGTGTTTAGGAGAAAATGTTCTTCAAAGGCTTTTACGTCTTATGGAAATGGAGAGATAAACACAAATTACTTGAAAAGTGCTGAATGAATGATGACTGCAATCTGGCTTGGTCCAGCTGGTAGAGGTTTTATGCAGAACCCAGTCTGGCTCACTGTTGGGCACCTAAGCTTTGCTTAACCTCAGGTTTACAAGAAATAGTTTTAGTCCCATTCAAATATGTCCCAACAGTCATTCACTCCCTTTTGCGAAAGGAATTGTACCTCTCTCAAGGCCAAACAGTTCTCATTTGTGCTTCATTTGTTGAGCCCATTTATGTTTCTTCTTTGTGTTGCTTCCTTTCAGCCCTCTTTGAATAAACCAGAGCTGAATTACACCCTGGAAAGAGAATGCAATTGGTCAGTGGTAATGAGGAGCAGAAGCAGATTATTTGGATAAATATTCATTCCTAGGGGATTTTGGAGGTAGCAGAGCTTCCAGGGAAGCACATGGCCTTGTGGAGGATGGGGCGAAGGCTGGGTCCAAGCAAGGCTTGGGAAAACCCCTCCATCCAGGACAGAGCTGCATCTCTCCCATTCCACCTGCTCCTGGAGGCCTGTTTTATCCCCATAAGATGCCTGTTCTGACCACAATACCTGTCTCATTTCAGGACCTGTCTTCAGCAAAGCCCCTCTAACTCAGCTGCTCACAGCACGGGCTGGCAAACTGCTTGGCAGTAGCTGAGCATGGCTGTGCCCGCTGCAGCGATGCCAGTGCATGTGCTGTGTAGTGCACAGATGCTCCGGGAGGTTCAGCTCCTCCTGCTGTCACTCACCTGGCAGAAAATGCTTCACTAATCCAGGGTTACTCATGGCCTTCTGGTTTATGGTATTTTCCAACATTTTATTATAATTTTTCTTACTTAAAAAAAAAAAAAAATCCACCTTTGTTCATCTCACCTTGGGTTTGTTTTTCTGTGTTTTCTCACTTACCCCTCCCTCTCCTCCAGCTGCACTGCAGTTTCACTAAGGTAGCCCAGCTGGCCTTTCCAGACTGCAAGAAAGCCCTTTTCAGAAAATAAGGGGAGAGATTTTATTGTACATCCATTCTAAAAATAAAATGGCCCTGTATTTCTAGAGCATCTTCCAGATGCTGGTTTCAAAGATCCTTGAAATTCTCAATTAGTGAAGCATCCCAGCTCCCTCGGGAAGGAAGCCCTGGGTATTGTTATTGGTACACCCAGTGAAGGAAGGACTGTTGCTTGTTCTGAGCTTTGCTCAGCCCCTGAAACTGTGAGTTCCTGCGTGATAAGAGGGGATATGAGGGGATTTGAGCCCTGGCTTGCTGTCTGCCAGATCCCAGCAGGAGCAAAACCTCTATTTCGTGTTCTAAATTAGGAGATTTGGTCCCATGCAGTCCCTGTCCGTATTCTGCTCCTCTCTTGTATTGCAGTTGCAAGAGGCAAAATCACCTTCTTCCTTTCATTTTTATACAGCACTGTGCACAGCCAGGGCTTAGTCCAAAATCCCCCCAAATTAGAATATGTTAAAATTGGTGTTTTTTCCCCAGAACAGGCTATATTTCAGGGGAAGAGGGAATGATCCCCATGTCTGGTTTGAAAGAACATCAGTACAACAGCCCGGTGTGCAGGGTGGTGCAGACACACAGACCCACCTCAGGCTCCCCAGCTGTCCTCACAGCAGCTCATCCCCGCACGAACAGGAGGGAGGGTTTCAGCGTCTGTGTGAAAGCCTCCAGCACAACCTCATGTACTGAGCAAGCTTTCAAGGGCTTATTTTTTTTGCATGAAGCGTCCTTGAAATATGTAATTCCTCATGCTAGAAGCTTTTTAAAAGCATTGAAGGAGCAGGACAGGAGCAGCACGGAGCTCCGCGGCTGCTCACCCCACGGCACAGCGCTCCGAGCCCGGCCCCTGGCCGGCTCTTACGGAGCTCTCATGGAGCAGACAGGAGCATCGCCTCCCGTGTCCTCACATGGACTCAAAGTGAGCAACAGCAGGAATGCGAGAGAGCAAACCAGAGTCCTCAGGGCCTCTTCCCAGCCTCAGGGAGGGGCGGGATGGGGGAGGTTTATTTTAGGAACTGCGGCTGCTCTTCCCGGCGCTGGCCGTGGGGCGGCTGCGTGCACGGGCTCTGCCCCAGCCCGCGTTGGTGCTGCGCTGGGCTTGTGACAGGCTCAAAACTTGGGGAAAAGGCCGGCAAGGGCAGAAAACCGTGGAATTTTCCTTTCCTCAACTGATTAAATGCATGGAGAAGGAGTTATTTTCTCTCTAAACCCACCCCGTCCCCCACCCCAACCAGCCAAACAGTGTTTGAGTTACGTCAAACTGGTGGGTTGAAACTTGTTGATCTTTCTTGGTAGGAATGCCTCGCAGTCCTTTGGAGCACTGGGCTCTGTGGGGTCACTCCCTGTTCCTGGCTCCCAGCAAGGGACATCTCCTGATGCCCCTGGGCGTACTCTGCTAGAGGTGGAGGGAGCAGGGATTGATGCTCCCGGGCAAAGCAGGAGAGGGGAGAAAAAAGGATGCTGAGGCTTTTTATGTGGCGCACAACATCCCTGAAGCCCTCAGATGCTGTTTTTTCAGGCTTTGGAGCCCTGTTGACGTTTTTCCCATAGTTACAAACCCATGCTGCCAACTGCATTGCTACTGTGCCTGTTGATTTTCAAAGGAGCCAGCACAGTCCTGCAGCCCACAGGACCCTTCTGCTGGCATGCAGAAGCCTGTGCGATCCTCACAGCCTTTGATATCCTCACTCCTGTTTTCAGCTTTTCTATCTTTCCAAGAATTGCTCTTTTCCATTCCTATTTTACTACCCCTGTAGCAAGGCTTTCATCTGCTAAGGCATCAAAAGCTTTTCTGAAGTCCAGAGTGAGTCCTGCCCACCCCTTCCACCTTCCTGAGTGTTTGATTACCCCCCGAGCAGATGATGGCCCTGCATCACGCTCTCCCAGCCAGGAGCCTGAGCTCAGCCAGATCCAGTTCTGGCACAGGGAACCTCGAAACCCTCCCATGTTCCTGCTGCTTGGATGTAAATCAGGATCCTAAATACCCACATGCATCCCACAGCCAACTCCAAAGTGGAGAGTTGTTCAGGTGGGGTACAGGAGAAAAAAGAAAAAGCAATTTTTTTTTTCTTTCAAACACCATTTTTGGAATTATTTTTAGAGCCTGATGCGTGAATGTGAATCATGGGTTTAGCCGTGTGAAACCTCCTTTTCATCTTTTTACCTTATCATTATCCCTGCACACTCAGTTTTATCTGTAGTTTGACATCTTTTATCCCCAGCCTTGCAGACAGCAGAAATAAGGGCAGCTCTGCTCCCCAGCGCTGGAAGCACTGCGTATGCAGGGCACACCGATTTGAAATTATAATCCTCTTTTTGTTGTATCCTCACACTGTTTATTGTTACTGTATATACTGCTTGTTGTTGTAGTTTTCCATTTCATGCGAAATACATCCAAAAAAAATGCCACAAATGCTTGAGGTCTATTTGTTATTCTCTGTGTTTAAAACAATTTCCTTAAACCTAACTTCCCCGAAGTGCCTGCGTTTGCCCTTCGCTTGCCATCCCTCTGACTCCACTCGCATTAGCACAAACCCTACGAGCTTCCCAACAAGCTGCAGAAAGCTCTTTGTTTGCAAAGGGTTGGAGAAAAATCTGCGAGTATGTTCCCAGAACCGGGAGCTTGTCCCTTTGCTTTGATTTGCTGCTTGGCTGATGTAACTTGGGACTGTTTAGATTTCTTTGATGTGGCTGGTGCTGTGGGTCTGTGATGTTCCTATGGCTTTCTGGGTAGTCATTATCCTGTCTCTGTCATGCTGCTGACAGCTTTTACGTGGCCTTTTCCCCCCCTGCCCCCCCCCCCAACTTTTTGAAACTAAACAAAAATACATCAAATGGCATTTTGTCCTTTGTCTTTAATTTGGCCCCAGCCTGCAGTTTTGGCAGTGAGGAGAGGGTTTCTGCATGCATCAGGATGCAAAGCCTTCCTCTGCAGTCCTTCTAAAGGAACTGTGGAAAAAAAACCCCATAACCTGTGGGTTTTCATCCTTGACCTGTGTTTTGGGCTTCCCCTGATGCCTCTCCCTCTGCACACTGCAGTGAGCAGGGCTGTCGGTCCTCTTGGAGAGGCTGGTCTGGTGACAATGCTGCTGGTGGGAGGCAGGAAGGAAGCAGTGCCCCAGCCCTGAGCGTGCAGCTGCCCCGGCCTCACCTGCTGGCTGGAAATGGATGCCAGAAAAAGAAAAAGCTGTGGTCGCTGCTGCTTGGTGAAGGAGATGGAGCCACACCCAGCAGAGTCTCTCAGTGAAATCAAGGACCAGAGGACATGAGCTGCATGCAGGGAAGTTGAGGCTCTTCTCACTGATCCAGGGCAGGAAGTCACCCATGTCCCCAGATAAAAGTGCAAAGCTGGATGCTTCTGTTCAATGGCGTTATACAACCTGGCACAAAGAAATCTCATTTATTTTCTCCTATCAGCCTAATGTGATGATTTGGGAGAGGGGGGAAGAGTGATCTCCTGAACAGTTGGGCTGGGATTACACTTTTTCTATGGAGCTCATCACTGTAATAACCAGGAGCTCTGTTTATCAGCCCACCAGCCATGCCCATTTAGGAGATTACCATTTTCCAATCTCATTTCTCATAAAAGAGGATTGCTGCCCATCCCCTCCCCATCCCAAACCCCTTGCTTATGAGTGTTTATCTGCTCAGGGTGTTTATGAAGCTCTGAACAGGAAACTTCTGTTTATCCTCTGCGTCATCAAGAGCTGGAAACTCGACGGGATAATTACTCTTTCAACAACACACGTAACCCATCAGTAGACTTTGTCATCTTGCTCGTGTCAATGATATATATATTTACCCTGCAGAGAGAAATAATGCTTATTGGGTTCTCTTTCCTGTTTCTCTAATTTGGCATGGGATTGGGGTTTCTGGCTTTCAAGGTGTCTCATGCAAGGGGGGACTTTAGGTTAAGGACAGGTGTTGCTTCCCTCAAAACCGGTGACACTGAGGGTGTCCCCAGCAAGAGGGGACAACTTGCCTGGACAGTGCCAGCCCCAAGGCATTGCTCGCTCTGGCAGGATATCACCGACTGCTCTCACCCTGCAATTGGAGAAGTCACATGTGGAGATGGCTTCTTCAGATATTAACATGAGCACCTAGGCTGGGAGAAGGCTGGGTAATTAATCATTTATTTGGCAGAGCTCTTCTCTTTTCTCTCTCTGCAGGTTGCAGGGAAGACATTCTGATTCCCTTCGCCCTTCAGCCGATAATTTTTGAACTATGCAAAATGCAGAAGTAAGTTCATTAGTGGTATCCACCCAATGAAATTCAAGATGTGAAGTGTTTTGACTAGCGCCGTTCAAATAGAGGAATCACTCAGGAGTATATTGCAATCAGTGCATTAAGATAAGATCCCAGAGCATTGGGTTTCCAGAGCATTGATTATAGATTAGCATCCCACTGCTTCAGAAATGGAGTCAGCCATCCATGTATAAACCAGAAGAGTTCACAAATATGGATGGACTCATGAGGGAGAGGCAGGGAACACCAGAAAACACCGGTGTGCAGCGTGGTCCCCAGTGCACAGCCAGCTGAGCATGACCACCAGATCACAGTATCCGCTTTTTCTCCAGGGGCTGCATCTTTCCTGTGGCGCTGGGGCTCCCCTGCTGCCCCCGGGACTTGGCCTCCCTGACCATGCACGGAGCATTATTTTGGCGAGGCTACAAAAGTGGAAACCTCGTGCGGTTGGTCAAAGCAAATTCATTCAAAAGGAGTGAGTGCTTGCCAAGTTGCTTTTTTTTTTTTTTTTAAATTCATTTTAGCTGTATTCACAGACCACAAATCTGCAGGCAGGAATGGGAGCCGTGTTTCTAATTCGGTACGAAACTTTTATTCCCACTTGGCGCAGAGCTGTTGCGAACGTTGAAGGCTGTTCCTAATCCTCTGCCCTGCACATTGAAAATGTGCTCCATCCATCCGGCACTCTTGGAAATGGAGTTATTTGCACTGCATAGCAATTTTCAGGAGATAAATACAAGGTTCAGTGTTTGTGGGGACAAGGACGTGGCATCCTTACTGCATCATATGCAACCAGAAAGCAAAGATAGCAGTGAAGTAATGGGGAAGGGCTGGATTTCAGGAGCTTGTAAAGTTCAAGGCTGCCTTAAAAAATTTAAAGTCAACTTTTGCCTTTGTAAACAGAGTATTTTCAAGATCCTGTTGGAGGAAACCAGCACTTGGCTGCATGCTTAAGAAGAGGACTTGTCCAGGTTTTATTCCAGTTGATAGTATTAGCCACATGCCGAGGGATAAGCACCTGCTTAACCAGTGGGGTGCTGGGGTTTGTGGAGCAGCCATGCCCACACCGGGCGAGTCCTGCTGACCTCAGCAGGTTCCAGGTGGTGCTGCCCCTTAGAATAATAGGATGTGATGTGGGAACACCCAGGGGTATGAAATGTGTGTCAGGAGTAGAGGTGTCTCCAAATTCCTTCACCAGTCAAGAAACTGGAAAACCGAATAAAAGTTTTCTGCTTTGTATCAGGTGTAAATGTGTTCAACATCGTCTAAGAGTGATACTTTCCTGCAGCCCCTCCCATCACCTTGTGATTTCAATTGAAGATGAAATCAGCTCCACAGCTGGATGTAGCTGGAAACAATATCTCCTTTTGGAAAGAATTCTGGCCTTCTTTTTCGTGCCCCTTCTTGAATTCAGACGTTTTCCCTCTGCTTAACTCTTACCCAGGGAATACCCACAGGATACTTAGTGGAGAAGCTGTGGATTCGCTATCCCTGGAAGTGTTCAAGGCGGGGTTGGATGGGGCTTCGGGCAACCTGGTCCAGGGGAAATTGTCCCTGCCCATGGCGAGGGGGTTGGAATGAGATGAGCTTTAAGGTTCCTTCCAACCCCAGCCATTCTGTGGTTTTGTGATTTGCAAGAGGGTTTAAAAGTCCTTATCAGCATTGGCATGGATACTAACTGCCGTAGATCACTGCCTAGGATCACTGCAGCTCCAGGTGGCAGCTGGCTGTGGGCTGTAGGCTGTGGTTATCTTTCCTCCTTTTCTGGGGACTGTATTTACCAGTACAGTGCTTGTCTTGTTGCTCCCTTGGTGGGAACTGGATAAGCATCTCCTGCCAGCTGTGAGTGGGGTTTGCATCGCAGCTAGCAAGGGGCAAGGGCAAGAATTCCCTTTTCAGGGGTAGTTTTAGTCTGGCAGGTGTCATAGCCTGGGGAAGGGGGCTGATACTGCATTTGCAGAGGTATTTGTGAATAGCAGAGGAGATGTGAAGGGGAGTGGCCAGAGCAATGTGCCTTGAAACTTGGGGAAGAGTGATTATGTTGATAAATTGCATAATTGTCAGAATTTGTTTCATAAAGGCTTTAAAAGCACTGGGGAACTACATGGCTTCCAGATCCTGGAGGAGACAAGTTGGACAGTGATAAAAAGAGCTCTGCGTTCCACCGCAAGCCTGGCACCGTGGGAACACACCCCTGCTCCTCCAGCAGCCTGGCTCCACGATGGAATCCAGTCTCTCCTGCAGTGCTAGATGGAGGGGAGCCGGCACAGCATCTCCCCTGAACTGCTGGGAGCGCGTCCCTCCTCACGCAGCCGAGACTCTGCAGTGAAGCCGTTAAAGAGCAGCCTGGGACAAGCAGCAGGGAGCTGTGCTTGAGATGTCAGTAGGGAAGAGAAGGGTTGGGCAAGGATAGAAGGGCTGTGATTATTTGCCAGGAATGTGAGTCCCAGAGGCAGCAGGCTACAGTGAGGAAAAGCCTTGTGTGTGGATCTCATTCCTCTGCCAGGAATGCATCTCTTGCATCACCCCAGGCCAGGAGCTGGACACTTCTGTGTGCCACCTGCAACCACAGCCTGCAGGGAGCAAGGCGTGCACGAGCTGTGTGCCTCCAGGATCCTCTGCAGTACTGAGCAGAGGGGTTTCTCCCTGCCCCACTGCTCCTCACTGCTGCCACTGGCCAGGAAATACCAGAAGGAGTGATGCCAGAGCCAGGGAGGGAGGTGAAGGCACCCACAGAGATTGACAGCAGCATTTCCCAGGGCTGGGAGCTGCCCGGCCACGCCGGCATGTGTGCGATGCTGGTTCCCATGGAAACACAGCACAAGATGTACTTCCACAGAGGAGCCACCAGTGATGCAGAGTGGACTGTAGGGTGACCTCTGGTCCCCACTTCGGTGGCACATGGGGGATTGTAGGGCAGAGGGGACACGTGGACCTGCTTTAGGATGAGCCCCTGTGGAGCACATGGGTTGTGCTGCCCTTGGGGGTGCTCTGGGTGCTGCGCTGCCTTTGCTGCTGCCCTGGAGGGAGGGGATTGTCACCACAATGTGTTCTTCACCTGCGGCGTGCTGGGGAATTGCAGGGGTGTCCCATGGGGCTCCAGAGGAGCAGGGAGGGCATGCTTTGAGAAGTGAAGGGAAGCCCTGACACATCCCTGGGGTTCTCAGGCCCTGGCTGAGACTGGAATGGGGCTGAGACAGCCTCTCTGGGGTATCAAGAAGGAGAATCAAGGCTGCTCCTTAGGCTTTTATGATGTCTCTGTTTTGCTATCCTCTAAGATCTGCTTGGGTTTTAATATTTCATTAAATTGCATTGCAGTTTTCCCTGCATGGCCAATGGAGAGCAGCATCTCCAGGTTAGATGCTGCCAGATTCATCCTGTCTGGAGCGGGCAGCAAAAACCTTGTCCTGGATGTTTCCATTGGCCCCAGTGCAGATGGGACATCCACCTCTTGGAGAGGCATTGTCCCACCCCCTGTGGCTCTGAGCTGCCCATGACAGCGTGGTCCAGGAGATGTAGCAGTTAATGCACTGCTCTGCCCCAAGCAGGGTGGAGGGGATTTCTCCTGCCCTATTTCTGCTGCAAGGTGCTGTGGAGGAGCTGCTCTTCCAGGAGGCAGCTTGGAATGGTGCAGGAGAGAAGGAAGCAGGATTTGGCCCAAAGGGACCATGTCCCTCCATGCTCACAGCTGGAAGCTGGGGCCACATCTGGGATGAGTCACTCTGGGCTTATTTTATCATCCCAGGAGGAAAGCAGCATGAATCATCTCATCCAAATGCAGAGGTGTGCTAGGGTGGCTGATGTACCTTTTGTTGCCTGGGGCTCCCTTCTGGCTGCACACTTTACAAGGGACCATAGGGCTTGGGAGTAGAAATCTGACTTTCAGGCACTGTGAGTCAGCTGAGCTGAGCCTGTGCCTGTCCTGCATGGCCAGAGAGCAGCACACAGTTGCACTGCAGTGGGTGCATCACGTCCTAAAAACAGAAAGCAAACTACAACGAGAAGGACCCAGGCATTGTGACACCCAGACCAGGGACCTTTCTGCTTCCCCATCCTTCCTTCCAAACCCGGGCTCTTCCTGGCTCTGCAGGCTGTACATCCCCCTTGCTCTGTTTCCTGGAACTTGATCCTCCTAAAGCCCAGGATTGCTGATTCCCAGTGGAAGACCTGCCTGCAGGGAATGGTACCAGCTCCAACACCCACAGTGTCTGCAAGGAAGGAGGGCGCCGGCTGAGCACGCTCTTCAAGGTCATAACAGGGAGTAGATGGGCTGTGCTAGTGTTAAATTACCTGTCGGTGCAGAGGCAGCACTTCCACTGGGTGAGTGATGGGAGCATTGGTGTCACACACCACTGGGCTGGCCAGGGTGTGTGGGGATGCAGAAGCTGTGTCCGTGTCCATGTGCTTTGCTCAGCAGTGCTGCCTTTCCTGGGATCTCCTCCAGGCCTGGGCTAGGACCAATAACCATTCCCAGCTTGGCAATGCATTCAGCTGCAGAACGGGGCTCATCTTCACACTCTACTCCCTACTTCAGAAGCACCTCCAAACCATTTCCCTCTGTCCCAGCTGAGTGCCCTCATTGTTGGCTTGGTTGGAACAGGCCTTGCTTGTTTTGTGAAAACTGACCGCAGTGAAGCTCTCATATTCAATGGAGATGAGCAGCACAACTTCTGTGTTCCCCCTGCCTCCATCTGGGGATGCTGGGAGGGTTTTGACCAGCTCAGCCTTTGCTGGCCTGACTCCCAGCATACCATTGTTCCTGGGCTGTAGTTTCCATGTCCAGGTTTCTACCAGCTGCAAACACAAACTTGTGTGTCTGACAGATGGATGGGAGACAGGTTGAGGAATATGGCATGAATATAGGTGCTTGCAGATGGTGCTGGCTCTGCCCGTACTACCTTCTGGTGAGTTTCTTTGAGTTTAGGATGGAAAATCATTCTAGGCCATGCACAGCATGTGGCACTGGTGATGTTAGATGAGCCCTCTGCCCAAAAAATCACCCTGCTCAGAGCAGACGAGGAGTAATGAAATGGGTGGTGGGAGATGCACTTGGTTCAAAGGAGTGTGAGTGGCACGTGGTGCCCAGGCACCTCCCTGGCATTGCTTGTGGGGGAAAGCAGAACCATGTTTTGTCTGTGGAGGTAAAGCAGAACTGTGTGGCTCATTAAATGGGAACACAATCTCCCGACCATTTTGGGGTTTCTCAGCCAGTCCTGGCCCAGCCCTTGCAATGCCTTTCAGATTTAAAGCCAGGGCACAGATCCCCAAGGAAAGCCGAGCAGAGCGAGGTGAGAGGCAGCTCTCCCCAGGATGCTGCCCATGGCCTTCAGCTGATTTTGAGGTCAGTCCTTTCCCACCAAGGATGGACCCAGGAGAGCCTGTGAGGTCTAAGCCACAGGGCTGGGCTCGGAGGGGGAAGGCACCCCTACATCCCTCTGCAGCTCAGCTCTCCCCAGAGGGCATTGCAGAGGAGGGAGAAGAGTGAGTGGAGAGACTCAGATTACAAATGTACAAGCATAGGAAGCAGAGATATATATTCCCTGGATATTAATTACCTCTAAAATGTCATCTTTTTTCCGGTGAGCGGGTGCTTTAGGCAACTGGATATATGATGGGAAGGAGACTGTGTCAGGCAGTGGGAGGACGGGCACGGAGGAGGCAGCTGGACACCACTGAAGGGCTGGGTGCTGCATGGAGCTGATGGCCAGCCCAGCACTGGAGCATCCCAACAAGCCTTAGAGCCACCCAGGGATGTTGCCCTCACACCCTGCCCTCTGCTATGGTCGTGGAGACCAGCCCGACTTGGTCCCTCACAGGGCACACTCAGTTTGAGAGCTTGGTTCAGAACAAAAACCTGCTGAGGGGAAAATCCTTGAGTTTGAATAAGAATAGGTTCAAAAAAATTGTCATAAAGTATCATGGTCTGTTCTGAACTGGGAAGGGGCACCACTGATTCCGGCATACAGGGAAAGAGGCAGAGGCAGGGAATAGCCAGCATGGTGGGAGTGGAGAAGTTCTGCACATCATCAGCCTGTCAAATTAAAATACAGAAGTCACCGAGGAAGATATTTTGGGGACTACATTGAAAATAAGGGTTACAATTATTTCTTCCCAGTGGTTTGGAGTTCTCTCTCTCCATGGATGTTACTGAAGGGCTCAGATGGCAGCAACAGGGCTTTGGGGATCAAAGCTGCATTTTGGGAGGCTTAATATGGTGTACACCTGCTTCTGCACCAGAGCTAAGGCACCAGGTGGATCCAGGCAAGGCTGGCACCTCCAGTGGGAGCTGCCTTGGCCTCTCTTGCCATTCAGAAGAGCAGGAGGAGGCAGTCCTGGTGTGGGGGACTCACACACTCATGCTTCAGCACAGAGTGGCAGGAAAACCAGTAACAAGCCTTTTCGAAGTGTCAAAGCCTTTTGTTTCACCATTTTCCAAGTGGAACACTGCAAATGTTGGCTTTGAACTGACCTTTGATCACAAAATTACCTTGCCTCAATTAAATATTAAAACCAAACAAAATGTCCTGAGTGTGGAATGAATTGTTTTGCTCCACCTACAGGGATTTTTTATTTCACTTGAGTGGAAAAACTGAGAACCCAGTGTCACATTGTCTCACCCTGAAATGAATTTTTGTTCTGGCTTTCCGTCATTAAATGTCAGCAAATGAAGAAAAGCAATTATTTGCAGAGTATTTTTATGACATGAGAATGTACCTCCCTATCAACACCTCTGCTGGGATTTGGGTGGTTATTGCTTTTTGCTGGCTCTAGGGAAGACTCATTCCTGATGCTGGGTTATAGTTGGACCCACGAAACCAGTAGGGCTGATGTGCTGTGCCTCCTGCTGAGGCCAAAGAGCTTTGCTGTTCCCTGCTCTTCGAATTTGTCAGTATATTCATTATTATTATTGTTTTATTGTATTATTTATTCTACAACACTGCTTTGTTGGTTTTTCCCTTTGGGATGCTGAAAAATCAGCACATTTAAATATCCTGTGAATAAATCTTGAGCTGGCTACTGACCTTCCAATCATCCAGACAGGAATCATTTCATGGAATCATAGAACAACAGAATGGTTTGGGTTGGAAGCGACCTTAAAGAACATCTTGTTCCAACCCCCTGCCTTGGGCAGGGACACCTTCCAGACCTTCCTTCTAGACCAGGTTGCTCAAAGCCCCATCCAACCCGGCACTGAACACTTGCAGGGATGGAGGATCCACAACTTGTCTGAGCAAACTCTGCCGGTGCCTCACAAGGAAGAATTTCATCCTAATATCCCATCTGATCCTGCCCTCTGTCAGTTTGAAGCCATTCCCCCTTGTCATGTCAGTCCATGCCCTGCCAGGCCAGTCCCCTTCCAGCTCTCTTAGAGGCCCTTCACCTACTGGAAGCTGCTTTAAGGTCTCTTGTGGAGCCATCTCTTCCCAATTGCCACAAATCACCCTCTGCAATAGCCCAGGCCATTCCTGGCATGGCTACTGACCTGTGAGTTGTTGATGCTGGGCAGTCGGGTTTCACAGAACGTTTTTCCTTTCCTTTCAGTCCCTTTGCTTTTTGGGAAGGACAGAATGGATGGGTGGGATGGATGTGTCCATCTGCCTCATGCTCACCTGAGATAGGGATGTTGTGCTCCAGCCTGGGTCACCCCAGGTTAAACCTCATGGAGAGAGCCGGTCCAAAGAGAGATTTACAGCACCAAATCCCATCCTGACCCTGAAGATGGATATTCATATTTCACTCAACAGGGATATTTACCTACTTAGGAAAAAAAAAATTCAACACTAAGTGCTTTCTTCCCGGGCATGTTTTTGCCTGACAGTGTGTGTAATCCTAATCCCCTGGCGGGGCTAAGCCAGCGCTGGAATGGGCAGGTGCCTGGCACAGGGAGGGAGGCAGGGTCTGATGGGCACTGGGGCTGAAGAAGGGCTGGAGACATCAAGCGAAGTGGCTGTAACAGGAGGAGGAGAGGAAGAGTTGGTGCAGCTCAAAGGAATCTGGGTCCTGTGCTCTGCTGATGCCGAAGGCTATCCGTGGACCACAAATTTCAGGGCAGAGGCTGAGATGTGGGAAGTCTCAGGTCTGGTTCTGAGGAAGACCATGGAGGTTTGAAGGTGGGTGGAAAGGCCTGAAGGATGCCACTGTATCAGGTCTGGGATCTGGACACAGGATCCTCCCCAGCACTGTCCTCCCCAGATGCTGAGCCTGTTCAATTTCTAATTTAGAAAAGGAATGCCAAAGGAAGAAGGAACTGGTTTATATTTTCCCGAGAAAAGCCAGACCCTTGCACTCTTCCCCCAGGCAGGCAGGATTAAATTGCAGCTCTGGGTATGTACAAACATTCCCTTGTTTTCCTAGCACTGAGCTGGTCGAGGGGGCTTAAAGGTCATTACTGAAGTTTGGGTTGATTTGGTAGCAAAAGGGTGACTCAGAGAACAAGTTCAGGTTATGTTATCACAGGATTATGTAGAGTTTTAGAGTAAAATCTTCTTTAGAGTCCTTGGGCCTTAGCCAGATGTCAGATTCCCCTCCGAGCATCCACCCGATGGGGCTCAGCTGTGATAAGGCACCTCTCCAACAAAATGGCTTTTACTGTGGACAAATGAGCCAAGCTCTGAATATCAGAGAAATGTGAAAGACAGTAGCTGGGTGTAGCCCATGACTCTGCTAGAGAGTCTTAGGGCAGAGGGATTTTTTGTTTGAAAACCCATTAAAGTCCTCCAGTTCGAAGGGGTTTAATTTGGCCCCTAAATTGTTAAAACTTGCTGAAGGATGAGCAGCAACTGGTGGGAATTGTCTGCTCATGTTTAATGCAGCCTCTGGGAGCCTGGGAGCTGGGCTCTGTGCACTGTCACTCTGGTTTGGCAGCAAAGAGCATCCTTCACATCCCTGACAGTGCAAGGGTAGAGGGGCGGAGCAGCAGTGCTCTGCTTGGTCAGGGCTTTTCTCCCAAAATCAACCAGATTGGCCTCCTGCTTTCATGTCCGTCCTCTTCTCTGCCTTCCACCCTTTTCCTGGAGCTGAAGCCTTCCATGCCTTCTCTGAGATCAATAGCCCCATGGGGATCATGAATAAATGTCTTTGCATTAAAGCAGAGAAAAGGTTCCTGCCTCTCCTGGCAGTGCTGGGTGATGGTGAGCTGAATCCCAGCATGGCTATTGCCAGCATCCCCTATGCTGTCGAATTCTTTAAAATGGCTTAATCTGGGAAACACTGTAATCCTCATCTGACTTTGCACTCAGAGGGATCCAGGTGGCATTTTGCAGTGCCAGCAACAATCCTGTTATCCTGGCTGTGTGTTTTACACTCCCTTCAGTTCGGTGTCCCTTGGAAAGATGAGCCCAGCAGCTCAGCAACTGGCAGTGCTAAAGAAATAGGAAGTTTTAGAAAATCAAATCCTTTGCAGGGAAGGAGGGAAAAAGAGTGCACCAGCCACTTTGTAAGGTCTGAAATGTGTTAGCCCAGGCACAGGGCAGCACCAGGGAGCTTCCTTTCCCTGGCTTCTTGCAGATCCTGGTGGGAAGCAACCTGTAAAGAAATGAAATATCCATGTAATATCATGGCTGTTTTGGTGGGTGGAAAACAAGCGAGCTCCTCAGCCCCCTGTGGAGATGAAAATAGCATCTCTGGGTCTTTGCTCTGAAAAATACTTGAAATATTCTCAGAAGAAAATAATAGGAAAAGTTAGAGTTATATTTAGTAACGGAAGTCAGTTGTGTCCTGAGCTGGAAGACAATGTAGGTTAGGAGTCATTTCAGGGCTCTGAAATCACACGTGCCATGCACCAGGATTCGTGTTTTAGCTCCATGAGCAAGGGTGTGAGGAAGAGAACCCTGCAGAGGATGGGAGATCTGTGCTGGGCAGTCCAGCCAAGTCTGGGGCCGGGGTGGCTTCAGTGGGGGTACACAGTGCTCCTGGCCCTGGCAACAACCCCAGGACTTTTGGGGTAACAGTGGCAGTCACCGGGCGGGAGAATGTAGCACATCCCTCCCTGGCAGCCAGGAGAGTTCTCAGCCCTTTGATTCTCGTTACCATCATTTATATTTTATGCCTTTTCCAGGCCTAATGACACAGGAATACTGGAGGCTCATAAATAAAGTCCGCTGGTGCGAGACCGCGTTAGAGCTCACCCAACTTCCTTCTGGGTCAAGTGAGTGGCCCCAGCCACAGCCCTTGGTTGTTTCTCACTCAGCTTTGCTCCCTTTGGTTAGGTCCTCTCCATCCTTCATCACTGCCTTTCCCATCCCTCATCATCATCCTTCCCATCCTCCGTCATCTCCTCCATCCTTCATCACTATCTGTGTGGTGGGTGGCTCTGCCAAATCCCGACATCCCCAACGCGCCAGCACAGGCTCACGAGCCGCCAGCCAAGCACCTCTTTGCACATGATCTGAAATTCAGGGATTTCTCTTGGACTTCTTCAGGGAAAAGAGGAGTTGAGCAATCATGTTTGGTTCCCTAGCAACACTCCTCCTTCTAATTCCTGATTATTTTTCCTTTTGGGGGGATCCTTCACATGGTGTGCCCTGAGCCACAGGAACTCCCCATCCCCAGAGCAAGGAAGAATCCAGGCAGGAGGACAGTGCCAGCATGTCCATGGCATGGCCAGGGACAGACAGGGCTTGGGGACAAACCCCACTGCAGTGGGTTCCCAGACCCACAGCCTTCCTTTTGCAACCCAAATCCTCCATTTTTAAAAACAAATGGCATTTCTGAGTGTGGGGAAACTCCTGCCAGTGCCCTCCCCAGCCCTCTGGGTGCTGGGTGCTGATGCCAAGTCAAAACATCAGCAAAATTATGATGGTGAATGGAGCACCAAGCTCTCCACAGGTAATGGATGATTTTCCATGTGCACAGAAGTTATTCAATAAACCAGCCATGAATATCTCAGAGGAGATTTCTGCAAGTAGAAACAATTATGTACTTAAACAAGGCAAATAATTTTAAAGGCATATTTGAAGTTAGTTTAAAGTGAGCCACTGCTTGGAGGAGTTTTCCTCACAGTGGTGCAGTAGGAATATGTGCATTACTGGTTAAGGTGGCTTTTTGCTGAGAATGGAGGTTTTAGGCTTTGTGGGTTTGGGTCATGCAGGCAGTGCTTTCCATGGGGAAAATAAATAAAGCTCTGAGGAGAACAAATGTTTTTGAAGTCTTTTAGGTCAAACATTAGGAGAATTCTCCCAATATTGCTTAGAATGGACTATTACAAAACCCAAAATATTTCAGGTCTTTCCAGTGTGGCATTCACACAAAACCCCATCTCTCACTGGGCAGGGAGAGGAGATGAACCTATCTCCCCACGGTCCCAACATCACTACGTTCACCAGCACCACTCAATCTCCTAAACTGCCTGAAAGTAAAATTAAATTGCCCTCAAACCAAGGGGCAAAGGCAACATGCACAGGCTGCAAAAGTCAATCCACAAATGTCAACCTGGGACCACTTTTCTGACAGGGAACACTCCCAGGTCTGACTGGTGCAGCTGCAGGATTAGGACATGTCTCAGGAAAAACACTTGGCTGCATTTTGCAGAGCTCCTTTGCTTTTCCATAGCTTTTGTATTTTTCTTCTAAGCAACATAATGGAATTTAGTACAAAGCTATATCCATGCTGGAAATTTCTTTTGCAAGTAAAAGCCTGCCAAAACTGTATGATTTAGCTCTTTCAAATTTCTAAATATACATTTGCATGCAAATTTATAACTTGAAATTATAAATTGAAATGTGCATTTCCCCTTTGCTGATGTTAGAAGTGTCTTCCTGAAGCCAGAAACTTTATCCTCATTATTTGACCAAAATGTGTAAGAATTTTATCGCCTATAAAATAAATGTTCTTGTTATTTAAGGCATGTTGAAAAAAAAGCTCTCAATACTACTCTCTTGGCTTCGTTTCACAACAAATGTATCATTTTCAATGACTGGCATAGAGAAGGAGATGAATTTAAAGTGTGTCTAAATCCAGCTGGTTTATTCCCAGCATTGGTGCGGATATGGCCAGTCAAGCCGAGTGGAAGCGGCTGCTCCCCACACTGGAGGCAGACTGTTGTGAGGGACAGATCCTGCCCCTCTCAGGGGCTCCTGGACCTCCTGGCTCAGGCTTTTGCTTTACACTTGAGACCAGAAGGGGTGAGGATGTCTGGCCCTTCATCCCCTGCTCTCATCCCCACATGGGAGTGGTGCAGTTTGGCACCCGCCTCTCCCTGAGCACACGTGAGGAGAGTTCAGCCCTTCATGCCCACATGCAATTCTATGTGGTTTTAAAGGCAGTAAACCAGCCCCACCACTCCCACTCCAGCTTCTCCTTTTGCATTTAACATACCAGAAGCTCTCGTTGTCCCTTTTTGTGAGCAGGGGTGTCCCACATCCCCATGCTGTTCTATGTGTCCAAGAGCGATGCTCCAGCTCTCCAGGTCCCTGCCCCAGATTCTGAGCATCCTGCTGTCGTGATTTGCAGTTCAGTTCTGTCTGTCCTAAAATCTCTCCTCACCCTGTGTAAAATCATACCTCCTCTGGGGAATATTGTCTGATCTCACCTGCTCTGTTCCCCCCTGCTCCTCTGGGAGCCAGGATCAACCCCTCGGGAAAGGAAAGTCTCCCCCTGTCCTAAGGGTGGTGGCTAGGCTTGCAGCAGCAGCAGCACAGACTCCTGTCTGGAGCTGTGCCAGGCAGCAAGCACAGAAGGATGCTCCAGGTGTTAAGCACAGCACTATTTTGATCCTTTCGTTGTGGGGAAATTGCTTCAACAATCTTTTTTTGGTGTAAGCAAAGCTAGAGTAATTACCGGGGAAAAAAATTTAAAAAATCAAATGTTAACATTTCTATGAGAAAGGTCTCATGATGATTAAATATTTCAATGGGTTCCTCTTTAGTAATGCAAAACTAATCAACTTCCAGATGATATTTAAAAAGCAGAGAACGGTGTATGGTTTAATATCCTAATTTCAATAGGCCAGGGTTTAGAAGACAGCTAATTATAAAATAATCCTTTTATGTTGTGTAAAACATCATTTTAAAGCAGATACTCACTACAAACACAGGGTTTCCTTATTGCTGGAGGTAATTAGCTGGGTGCTGATTTAACACGTGAATGTGCATGTGGAGCAGCTCTCAGGATGTGCTGAGATGATGGAGCTGCTTTTGGGGTGAAACATTCCCTCTTTGGGCTTGTACCTGGGTTGTATTGATCCCAAAGGATGTTTTGACAGCGCAGAATCTCACTGCACTCAGTACGTCTCTACCCCTCTTGGCTGAGAAGAGGAATGGAGATGTACCTGAGCCTGGAGCTGGGGCACAGCTTGGTGAGAAGAGGGGTGATAAATGCCACTAGAACAGGCAGCATCATTGTCCAGCAAGACACACGGCCAGGCAGCACCTCTCAAACCTCACAGCACCCCACATTTGGAGCAGGAGCTGGCTGGGTGATGGAGTACCCCATTTCTGTGGTCTCACAGCCAAGGCCTCACTCTCTTGGAGCCCCCTCCAGCTCCAACAACAACAGACAATTAATTGGAGCCATAATTAAGGGGCATCCCTACTTTTCTCAAGGGCTTTCCACCAGCAAGAAATTTTTACCAGGTTCTTCAGCTTTGCAGCTCCAGTTTTGCCTCCTTACTGTGGCAGAAAGCAATGGGAACCAGTGGCAGGAACAGCACCAAGTCAAAATAAATTAACCTGGAGTTTTCCCTCTGGAACTGGTGTGAAAATATTCCCAAATGATGCCAAATATCAAGTCAATAAAGGGAATTAAGGGTCTGGATGGGATTTGCACAGGGGAAGAATTGTGAAGGGCATTGCACAGGGCAAGTGCAGCAGCAGCGCGGCTTCGAGTTGTGCCTTGAATTATAAGCACTGTGGAGTGCATTTAGGCACACTTGGCTCCTGTCAGCCTCATAAGCACCACAGCAGGACGTGTTGGCAGGGGGCTGCTCCCCAGGAGCACGAGGAGGGATTCCTTCTGTACCCTGGCACACCACATCGGGATCTGCCGAGCTGCTGGCGCTGCCCCAGGGGGAGGGTGCCTGTCCAGGGCCTGTGGCAGAGGCTGCAGGGGTGCCACCCCTGCCCTTCCCACGCAGTTACAGCACATGAATATTTCATGGCCAATAATGGGATTTCGCTGTCGATACCACTCCCAGATTTCCTTCCACCCCGCTACGTTTTCAGGTTAAATAAATGTAAGTCTTTAGGATCTCTCCAGCTCCAGGGGAGCCTTCCTGGTGAGTTGGCAATGTCCCATGGTAGTGGCCAGCACTGGCCAGAAGACAGATATGCAAGGCTTGGGCTTGGCCAGTGCAAACCCCAGCAAGCCATCTCTGTGAGCCCGTGGAGGGCTCCAAGTGCCAGCTGCAGCCAGACCAGAGGTCTTTGCCCTGCAGTTGTCCTCATCTCTGCAGGTGGCCTTTGGCTGAGAGGGATGGGTACAGAGATGGGGAGCTTTGGGATCACCCATGACTCTGTGAGCACTCCTTTCTGAGGGGTAGGAGAGAAAATTTTTCCAAACATCCTCCCCACTGTCCCAATCCACTAATAGCCTGGTAATCCTCTTATGGGGGTCAGCCTGGGGCACCCGCAGAGCCTTTGTGTAATGCCAGGGAGGAGAAATGTGTTTTCACTGCGGCGGTGAAAGGCTGGCGCATGTTGGCTGCCACTGCCCCAGGAAGGGATGGGGCCCAATGCTGCCCTGTGCCAGTGGGTGCCACCAACACATCCCAGCTCCAGACATCCCCTGCCATTGCCACCCTTCTGGGGAGCTCCCTGACAAGGGCAACCCCGTTCGGGCATCCCCTCGTCTCGGCAGCCTATTTCGGGACCCGTAAGCGGTGGTTCCGCTTCGCCTCTATTAATATCCTGCCCAGCCTCTCTGGATGGTTAAGCTCCCATTTAATGCTGGGCTGGTGCCAAGTGAGCCTCCAGGAGGATGTGGATGGTTTGGCAGCTGCTCAGGGTCTCCAGCCCCAGCAAAGCTTCAGGACATGTCCAAGCCCCCCGGTCCCCATGGTTGCGTGCACACAGTCCTGCCCTCTGCTCCCTGGCTCGCACTGCCAGTAGTACAGCATCCTGCAGCATTAGGATTGATCATTTGCGAGTGGACTGCATGTTATTATGTCTGTAATTTCCTCAAAAACTGGCTACTTTTCTCTGCAAGTAGTGGAAAATGAAGTGCAAACTTCAGAGCAATGAGGGTTTTATGGCAACATCAGGCAGCAGTCTGGCACTGAGTGCCAGCAGATGAAAAAGAGCCATTTTCCACCATATCCCAAATGCTGCCAATTGGTGATGTTGCTGATGAGGCTCAAGAGGACACTCAAGGACCATGGTGCCACCACAACCACGGCCTTGCTCTGAGGCATGATCCAAGCACGTGGGGTCCCAGACCCAAACCCCATACCCAGCCAGACCTCTTCCCTGGGGCCAGGAATTTGCTCTGTTTTCAATCTGCAAGACCTTGCAAGTGCTAGCTTGGGGTCTTGATTACATATTTTGCAGGAGCTGTGCTGGTTGCACATTCCTCCTCATGCCAGTGGGCCAGCACAGACAATGCAGCCCAGGGGAGGGTTTGGGGAGTGCCAGCCCCCCAGACATGAATCAGGGTTGTCACCGGCTCGAACATCCCCAGCAAATGAGCTACTTCATGTCAACATATTCATTTCTTTTTGGTAATGAGGCAACTTCATTTCCACGGGTTGCTCGAACAACACACAGCATCTGATTATTAAAAATGCTGCTGGAAGCCAGCCCACAACCTACTTAGGCATTAATCTTCCCTGACAGATGCTGACGAGGAATCGCTCCAGCGGCCGGGACCAGCTCCCCTGCCCAGCGCGCTTCATCCCTTAAAAGCTGGGTATTATCCCCGTTACCGCTGGCAGGAGCCTGTGGCTGATGCTACATTGCAGGAGAGGTTGAGCCAGGCAAACAGCAGGACAGACATCCCAGGGGGAGCTGCTGGCCTGTCCCATGGCTGCTGGAGATGCTCGGGGCCAGATGGAGCTGGGTGAGTGGTGACAAGTGGCACAGGAGCTGTGCCGGCACTGGGCAGCGTTATTGAGTCACGGCATCATGGAGTTTCTATTTTCTCTCACACAGAAATAAGCAGAGTCATGTCAAGTCAATCACTGGGTTCCTGTTCTGTTCATCACATTTTTTAGGAGGGAAAAAAACCCCCAACAAAATGTCTTTCCCTAGTCAGACTCTTTCACACTGGTTGTCTCAGAAGGATTTTACACTTGTTCTGTACTGACATTTCCTCACCAAATGTACCCCAGTGCAATTTAAAGAAGCAATTTAGGATCCAAAATTAAACATTTTACCCAATTCAGTTGCCCTTTTCTCATACTAGTCCCTACTGAACTTTTTATATCTCCATTTACCCCAAAAACCTTCTTTCCTAATGGTCTTTCTTGGCTCATGGTTTGGAGAAACCCATCCTGCTTTCCCATAATTTCCCCAGTGCATGTATTTGGGGGTGCAAATATAATACATGAGCAGCCAAATAATCACCCAGATAGGATAAAAAAAATGTACTTCTGGTGCTCTCTGGGACATTTTGAGTATTTGAGATGTCTCAGCAGTTTCAATCAGCTGCTGTTAGAGGCAGGGGAAAACCCAAGGAATGTAATCCCACGTTTCAGCAGAGCTGTGATACCTCCCAGTGCAGGAGCTGGTGGGGACCACATGGGGCATGGGGAGGCATGAGCTGTGCTCCCAGACTGTGGGTGCTGGACAAGCAGGGGGTTCCTGTCCTCCCCCTCCCACCTGCTGCCTGAGCCTTGATAAAACACCCAAAATCACAAAAAACCCCGAAGGAAACCAGGCAGGTGGCAGAGGCAGGTGGCAGGGGCAGCACTTGCAGGGATCCCCACCTGCCGGCATGAGCCAAGGGGTCCCCTGGCTTGTGTGGCCAGCGGAGGTGCAGGGATGTGGCCGAGACCACTGGGTGAGTTGGTGGCAGGATCGGGTCCATCACTGTCCAGTCTCCCACTGCTGGGAAAGCAGATGGGAGGAAATCAGCCTGGGTCTGGCACCTCGGTGGAGTTCTCCCTCTAATTGCAGGGTGGATGAGGAAAGGCGGATCCCTCCCCAGCTTCCAGGGTCCCTTGGGACAGGAGTGTGGCCACGTCAGCCCATTCATCTGCCAAAATGCCCAAGCACTGTGAAGCAAAGCTGTGAAGGCTCGGGTGCTCGTTGCATTCTCTTTGCTGCCTCTGAATTATTTTTAGCAGCTCAATACTGGGAGAGTGGCGAGGAGCCAAGGCGAACACGTGGCGAGGTCGGGTCCCTCTCCAGCCCGAGGGCTGCTGGTTCTGCCGTGCACTCAGGGGTGCTGAAGAAAACTCTCCAGGAGCTTGAGGCCCGTGGCACCGGCAGGGGTGGGTGGCCTTGCTGAGGTACAGCAGGCGCCAGCCAGACCCAGCCAGGCAGATAGAGCCGGAGCGTCGCGTCCCCGGGGCTTATCAGACCTTGGGACACTTACCCTCCCTCCAGCCGGCTGCTGGCTGGCTGCGGTTTCTCCAGCCAGCCCCTTCACCCGACACCCACATAAGGTTGCAGGTCACTATAACCCCCTGGGTTTTAACTTTCCAACAGATGAGACCAAAGTGTTCCTGCTTCACTCTGAATTACTATGATGTCCTCACAACCTCAGCATCGTCTGTATGTGATTTTTCTCAGAGAAAAGATGAAATGAAACCAAGTGTTCCACTGGTGGCAGGCCCCCACTGTCCCTATGTCCCTCCCCACCACCCCTGAAGACACTGGTTCCAGCAACTGCTCCAGGATATCCTGCGGCCCTGGCCGGATCCAGGGAACAATGAGCTGGGCATCTCCTGGCCACGGGCATCCGGGAGGTGAGAAGTGCCAGCCAGCTCCTTCCCGTCTCCCAGCCCTCCCCTCTGGCTCAGGCCCCTTCCCCGGGGTATGGTGGCACCTGAGCCACAGCTGCAGCTCCTTCAGCAACCACATTTCCATCCAGAGGCTCTTACTTCCCACTTCAGTGAGCAGAGGCAGCTCTCCCTCCCTCCCTCCTGCTTTGTCCAAAAACAATTGCAATTAATTAGGAGGATGGCTTCATCCTCAGCCGATGTCAGGGAAATTACCAGATGCACTGCTTTTCTTTCCCTCTTTTCCCTGTTTGCCACGAACCCCTGGGTGCTGAGGGGGTGCTCTGGTCTCCCCAGGTTCCTTCCTTGGCCGTGCCTCTGCTTCCAGCCTGAGTCCTATCCCTTTGCAGGAAATCACTGCTTTGCTTCCAGTTTCTTAGTTCTTCTAAGAAAGTTGATTTAATCTTAGTTCTTCTAAGTTCTTATAATTCTTTAGTTTAATGTCTTGGAGTTCAATCTCTGCGAGTATTCTCCCTGTATATGTGGTGGTCAGGAGGTGTCCTGAGCGCCGGGTGCCCCAGGGTTGGCACAGCTGGGATACTTGAGGATTTTGCAACACTTGGAAGAGCTGGGACACAGCCATGTCACACCAGAAATGGTGCTTCCCTCACATGTTTTTGTGAGGCTCATTTGATTTTTTCTGTGCTCTGGGCATCTGTACAGCTTTGGTGCTGCTTCCATTGGGGTGCTGGGTCATTCCTATTCCTGAGTCCTGGAGGATTTGATCAACAGCAAGGGCACCTTGCTCTGGGAATGACAGAAAGAAAAGTGAATGTTTCAGCTCTGGAGCATTTAGAAATAAGCTTCTGAAGGGACTACCTTTTGTTTTCTTCATTTCTACTCTCCAAAGTGCCTTCATTTCTCCTTTTCTCCCCCTTTAAAACTCCAAACATGTCTTTAAACATCTCAGAACTGAAAACAATCCTTTCTGAAATGAAGCACTCCCCATCTGACTGAGCAAATCTCCTGCGTTTGAACTTAATGCTGTGAGAGAAAAAAAAAAGCCAATTCCTTGCCCATCACCCAAAATCTCTGCCCACAAGACTTATGCAAGGGAGCAAGCAGCTGGGTTGACCAGGAGCTACCACAGTGTGGTGCAGAGCAAAGCCTCTGAAAGTCGCCTCTATGAAACACTCCACGCAAGAAGAACATCCAGAGAATATCCAAAGTGCTTCCTAGGAAGGTGAACATCAACACAAGCTCTGCACGTGGCTTCTGTGTGCATAACTGAGCTGCACCAGACCTGCTCTGCCCCACAAATGTACACACCTGCACATACATGGCTGTCCTCTGGGTTTATAACTGGAATTGGCAGGCTTTGGGATTTATTTATTTTTGCTCCTGGCCTATAGCAAGGTAAATGTTGAAGTCGCGATATTTAGTGCAGGGAGAAGAGGTTTGCGGCCGGCCGGGTCGCTTTTGCCGGTACATGCTGCCACCTTCAGCATCTCGCAGGAGGAGCCGGCTCTGCCCGAGCCCTGCCGGCCCCACCGCTCGCCTCCTCCAGCTGCAGGAGCGGCCTCTCCGGCTTCTTCTGTTGCTCAGTAGCACTTGCTGCTGGCATGTTAATTTAATCATTGAAGGAGGAACCCCCTCATGATGAACGGTGAGCTATATGAACTGCGGAGGGGGAGCGGGAGCAGCTGATGGTAGCTGGAATAGCAGGAGCTGAGAGTCAGTGTGTGACAACCAGAGCACAGCCAGGGAATGAATTTAAAAAATCCCCAGCAGATTACTGTGACACTACTGGAGTATTATATATTAGATGGAGCATTTCTACGCTAACCAAGCATCATAATGTCCGTCTGTGGGGTTTTATGATAGCAGGAGGGCACAGGTGATGGTGTGGGACAGACTTGCGGTGTCCACAGCCACAACAGCTCCAGACCCAAAGCTGCCATATCCCCAGCACCTCTCCACTGACTCTACAATCCTGGGACCAAGCCATGGGGCTCTGTGGCTAGAAATTAATTTCAATTCCCTTACCAGCCACTGAGAGCAGCTCATGGAGTTGGGAAATCACCAGCGAGCTGGGATCCCGCATCCATCCTCCCTGGTGATGCTCCACACTGCTGCTGCTGCTATTAATCACAGCTGCAGTAATGAAGTTAATGATCTGGGATCTCTCCTAATTATGTCTTCCCCAAACACAGGTCTGCCTCTGCCTTCACTGAGGGGACTCAGTGTGGGTGATTCAAACTCCACATGCTGCAGATGGCTCAGATTTCTAAATCAGCTTCGATTTACAGGATGGCCTTAACTGAACTCCTATGTTTTCCCTAAACTGGCTGACTGGGCAGCAGGACACCCTTGGTCACAGAGCATTTCAAGGGAGACTTGTATTTTGTCAAAGTTTTAGTAGAGTGGATTTCAAAAAATAATTTAGTACAAACATGGGCGTTTGATCAAAAGCCAGAGCCTTCTGCAGCTCCTTACAGTCATGGCCTTGGGTAGGGTAGAGCCACCCTGGTATGGTGGAAGATTTGGGGTTGAATTGCTCAGGAAACCTACTCAGTTTAATAGCCTGGAGCCTGGCTGTGGGGTGCACTTGCTTTGCTAACAGCTGGCACTCAGGTTTCTAAAAGAAACCAAAATAGGCTTAATTTTTATCTTTAGACACCAGCCCTAAGACTTCTTACAAGGGGTGTTTAGCTTTTGTGGCCATAGGAGGTGAAAGGTGGTCAGTCTGTTGCATCCCCCAGCAAGACCAGCTCTCACTGGATCCCAAACACACAATTTTTGGAAAAAAGCATGAAGATTTCCAAAGTTTCTGAGGGTGATGCCGGCCCACACCTCTGGAAGCTGATCAGGTGCCTCAAATGACAAAAGCATCATTACAGCTCCTGTGGGGAAGAGCTGAATGGCGTCATGCTGAGTGGCAATTTCATTTCCTTCATCCTCGCCAGCCTTTTACAAAGCAGCGTTGAGTTGCTCAGACATTTAAGATGCCACAAGAGGTGGCTCTTAATAGAGTTGGGGACTTTGTTTCTGATTTGCCGGAACCAGATTAATTGCAGCCCAGAAAAGGCACGGGGAGCAGCACTGTTTGCTCCTCGGGGTAAAAGCAGCATGTTTGCACAAAGCGCCTTCATAAGCTCCTGGGGGGTTGAGGTCAGTTTGGCATTATTTTCCTCCCTTTCCCCTGTTTTTCATACTTGAGCACTAAATCAACACCATATGATGTCTGGTTCATTTTCTCATTAGAGCAGCTCCGTTGACTGTGTAATTTCCCAGCGTCAAGTTGCAGCACTGCCACCTCTCCGATGACGCCCCAACAGCCAGGGCTCATGTGCTTGGGCATCTGGGCTCTGCTTTCCTCAGGCAAAAGAAACAACTTGTCTCCTGGGGGTTTCTCAGGATCCCAGGAGGCTGAGGGGGCATAGCATAGAATCACAGAATTCTAGAATGTTTTGGGTTGGAAGGGACCTTAAAGATGATCTAGGCCACCCCCTGCCATGGGCAGGGACACCTTCCACTAGACCAGGTTGCTCAGAGCCCTGTCCAACTCAGCCTTGAACACTTCCAGGGATGGGGCAGCCACAGCTTCTCTGGCCAGCCTGTGCCAGGGCCTCACCACCTTCACAGGGAAGAATTTCTTCCTAATACCCAATCTAATCCTGCCCTCTGTCAGCTGGACATTCTTCCTTGTCCTGTCAGTCCATGCCCTTGTCCAAAGTCCCTCTCCAGCTCTTTTGGAGCCCCTTTAGGTACTGGAAGGGGCTCTAAGGCGTCCCTGGAGCCTTCTCTTCTCCAGGTTGAACACCCCAGCCCTCTCAGCCTGCCTCTAGAAGAAGAGGTGCTCCATCCCTCAGAGCATCTTTGTGGCTTCCTCTGGACTCACTCCAGCAGATCCATGTCCTCCTTAGGGTCCCAGAGCTGGATGCAGCACAGCAGGTGGGGTCTCAGCAGAGGAGGGGTCTCCCTCTCCTGAGGTGTCTGGGGCCATCCCAGCAGAGGCTGAGGTGTAACAATGCAAGTATTGAGACATGAGCAGTGCATGTGTTAAACCCAGATCCAAATTCTGGTTCTGATTAGGGGCTGAAATCAGGATAGAACATAAGAAAACGGTGAATAAAATATTGAGACTGAGGGGAGACAATGTTTTGTTTCTAAACTGTGAAGTTTCACTCTGAATATAGTAAATGAGTTACAAAAAGAGTCTGATCAACCATTGAACATAGTCCAGAGCCCCGGCTGAGCTGTCGCCATCCGCGTCCAAGCCACATCCCTCTTTGGAAGAGAAGGCCCCAATAACATGTTAGTAAACAATATTCAGTGCTGGAAAAAATTATTTACAACTCAGCGGGGAGTAGCCCAGACATTAAAGAGCTTTTAAATGCTGATGGACGTGGCATTAAACCTTTTCTAAGAGGCCGGCAGGAGCACTGGAGGCGTTGAGGGCTCGCCGGGCGGGGTTGGGAGCGGCCCGGTGCGAGGTGCGGCCGCTCACGGGGCCGGGGCCGTGCGCCCGTGCCGCCCGTTCCCCGCGGGGCCGCCAGGGGGAGCCGCGGGCACGGCCAGGGCCGGGGGTTAATTGACTTTGGAGCCGTGTAATTAACCCCCCTCCCCGGGAATGGGCTCGGTGGGTGCTGCACGCGTGGGGCTGAGCCGGGCTCTGTCCGCCGTTTTCTCACTTGCCCAGCAAGGGGTGGTCCTTGGAGTTTTGGAACCTGAGTTCTGCTGCTCTCTCACCGCAGGTCGATTCCGATGCCGGAGCGGTGTGCCTCTCTCAGCCCCTGCAGCAGAAGCGCTGCTGGGTCCGCATTTCCGCCTGGAATCTCTTTCATGGCTTTATTCTTCCTCACTGTGACTTGTGAACGCGCAGACCTCGGAAAAGAACCTCTGCCTTTGTACAGAAAAGTCCTTGCCGGGATGAGATCCCTGAGGCTCTGCTGTCGTCATCAGAACTCTGGGCTAGAGGAGCATGTTCCTTTTTGGAAATGTGATTTCCTATCAACAGGCTGTTGGCTCAAGGTCACGGCTGTAGCTGCCCCGTCATAGTGTGGTGACTGTCACCGCAGGATGGGATCACTTCTCATCCCAGGCTCAGATTTTGCTCCCGGTGTGGTTTCCAGGCAAAAGCATCAGCTCTGCCCAGGAAAGTCAGGTGTGTGGTACCCACCCACAGCTGCCTCATGCGATGGGTAAGGGCACAGGTCTGCAAATCCTTCCCCAAATGAGAAAGAGATGTGTCTTATAAATGCTGGATCAGGGCAAAGTCCCAAAGTTAAGTCAACAGCAGAACTTTATTTCTTCATTATTATTTTTAATTCCTGGATAAATGTTGCTTAGTTCCCCTCTCAGCTGCTTTTATTCTTTCACATTTCTCACAGGATTTTCCACCTTGTCCCGTTGAACCCAATTTTGGATTCTCTTCCCAAGCCCATAGGTACCTAGGGTGTAATCACGGCTGTGGGATCAAATGTCAGGTTAATCCTCCCAGGAGACCTTTCCCTTTCCTTCTTCAGCCCACTGATAATGTTCTCCGATTCCTTGGCCACTGTTCGGAAGTACAGACACTCATTTTCCCTTACCTGCAATGAGATCCCAGTGTGCTTGCAGCCTGCATGTCAGCCTGCATCCCAGTGCCAGCCCAGTGCCAGCCCAGTGCCTCCCACCAAGAGCTGGCACATTCAGCTCTCACATTACTGTCTATCACAGCCTGACTGGCCACTGCCGCTGTCCCTTGGCAGAGAGGTTGTGACTGCTGCAGATTTATTCACTGGGATAAGTGCTGGCATAGCTGAAATCCTGTTTTCTGTCCTTAGGGTGTGGGAACAGCCACAAGGTTTAGTTTTGGTGGAGGTCAATGATAAGTGAGCCTGTGGGATGCAGCCCTGGGTAAACCCCAGGAGAGGCCAACCATGGGTGGCAAGGCTTGGATGGTGGTGACAAGGAGAGGGCTTGCAGATGTCACTACCCCAAATCTCATCTTCCTTTTATTCCTGACGCTGCTGGTGTGAGCCAAGGCAGTTGTTAGACACTGTGGCCATCCCCAGTGCTGCCAGGGACAGGTACCAGCTCCTTTTAGAGTGTGGGACATTTTAACAACAATGAACTGACTGTCAAACCAAAATGAGAGAAGAGGACGGGCAAGGGGATGAGCCGCCCCTCGGGAAGTGCAGAGTCCAGCTCTCCTGCACACCTCCTATATTTATGGCATGTCCCTACCGCCTTTGAGCCATAAATTTTGTCAGTGACTGTCCCTTGGTGCCTCTGTGAGATCCTGTGTCCAGGATTTACTGCTCAGCTTCGCAACGGAGAAATACAGCCCTGGCCACAACTCACAGGGCCGCACCTGCCAGCCCCGGGTGCTGCGGTGCTTTCCCAGCTCTCCCTCCGCCCGAGCCTGGCCTCGGGCATCATCACTTTTTATTTAGAACTCTGCTGCTTTGTCGCAGCTCTTCGGGTCGGTATCTCATGTCTCGGAGCTAAGCAAGGAGCTGGTGCTCTGCAGGCGGGCGGGGCTGGCCCCGGGGGCCGCCGGCAGACGCCGCGGGCGAAGGAGCGTGCGATGGTATCGCGTGTTGCTGTTGGGTTTCATGCACCACGTACAGGTTTGGGCTTCCTGTTCTCCTTGATATCGCAGAGCCCATTAAAGTTTCACATCTCATGTTATGAAATACGGCACACGTCAGGGTTTTTTCCCCCCTTCCTGGGCTCCTCTCAGCTTTCAGCTGACAGCCTGCGATAGCCAGCAGCCCTTCCGCCCAGCATCCCGCTCAGCATCGTCCTGGAAGGGCTGGTACCCACCCCATCACTCCCTGCTGATGGTCTCCCGGGAGCTGGCTGTCCTTTCCATCCCTTCCTCCCCTTCAAGATGCTGCTGAGCCTGGCTGCCCTCCCTCAGAGAGCTGAGGCCAAACTCTTTCACTACATGAGTGGCCACCCTTTTTGCATAACTGCTCTGCTTTTTCTCCCACGTTTAATCCAAGATGATTTTGCCTGTGGAGTGCTCCACCCTGAGGGTTTTACGGGATCGGCCTGGCCCTCTGCCATCCCCAAGCGGGGCAGGAGGGAGTTTCCCAGCTTCTCCCCGGGAGCAGGACAGCCCCAGTGTCAGCGCAGTGGGCCCGGCGGGAGACGGGGCGCTCCCACGACACGCTCAGCCTGGCGCTATCGGCCTTGGCATCTCCAGCCGCGCCTTCCGTGGGGGATTTATCTCTGCCAAATCTGCAAATCGTAGCATGTAATTTTCCCTCTTTCTAGTCCGGGGGAGGATTTGTGGCCGGAGCGGAACAGACAGATATTTGAGGCTGGGAGCAGGGAGCCTGCTGCGCCACGTTCGCAGCCAACCCCAGCGGGCAGCCTTGCCAGTAACAGCCACTGGGAGATCAAAGATGCTGTTTGCCACCAGGATCTGTTCTTGACAGCCAATGGCTTCCCGCGGCGGGCCGGGTGTCTCATCTCGGAGAGGGCAGTCATCTGATATCTGGATGGAGAGGAAAGATGGGTTCTGTATTTCACAGGCTTTCCCAGCCTGCTGCACCAGTGCTGTAATTTCGGGGCTGGACCCTTGCTGCCCGCTTGGAGGCCCAGGTTTCTACACCGAGGTTGGTTCGTGCTTCCCAGCCTGGTGGGTGCAGAGATGGGTCCACACTTGTGGTTTTTACTGACTTTCCCCTTTTTCAGGTCTCTCGAAATAGCAAGTTCAGAAGGTGATTTTAACAGGTTGTGTCCTGATTCTGCTTAGCTAAAAGTTATGGAAAACAACATTAAGCCGGATAGGGATAAAATAGGCTTCAGTATAACCAAAACTGTGAGTATCTGGCCTCAAATGCTCAGTGAGAAGAAATTTTTTCCCCTTCTGGTTGCTGAATCCTTCCCCCCTCCGGAGCTGGAGCTGACAGTGAAGTATCACCTTGGTAGCTTACTTGCTACATACCCAGCTTCGGGGAAGAGAGTAAAAGCAAATCAGAAGCCCCCGGGGACAGGCACCCTCTGCACCAAGGAGGATGACCCTGTATCTGCTGACCTTCCCACTCTCCAGTCAACACAAGTTGGCAGCAACAGAGGCCAATTAGAGCAGCTACAAATGGCCACCCCGCTCCCGCTCCAGCCAGGGCGGACAGAGTGGTGCGCACATGGCCGGCACCGTGTCACTACACCCCAGCCTCCCGCGATGCAGCTCCCGACGGGGTAAAGCCAGAGCTGGTTAATGAGAGTCCCAGCGGAGGGGAGGGCTGGGGCTCTAATTGCTGATGCCAGCCGGGGGTCACCAATTAAGAGGCAAAGTGCCGGCGGTGCCGCACAGCCGAGCGCCCCGCTGCCGCGCCGTGATGAGCCGGAGAGGTGCCGGAGCTGCTCCCACCTGCCTGCCCCTTTCAACAAGTGCTTTTGTCTCTTCACCGCGGGCTCTCGCTCTGCCTGGGCTCCCGGGGGCTTCGTTAGCAGCGGGCTTCGTTAGCGCCGTGCGCACGGGGAGCAGCGTTCTCACTCCAGAGGCGGAGGCGGCTCGCCCCGCGCTGTGTGATGGCAGCAGCGATGTCAGCCCCCGCGGCGGCGGGCAGCATCCGCCCCTCCGCAGCGGCCGTTTGGCGATGCTCAATTTAATAACACTCTCCCAGTCTTGCCAGAGTAAATAACTGCCCCCAGACCCCGGCCAGCTGCGTGATGCCTCGATGCCTGCCCATGGATGGGGCAGCAGAGGGGACAGAGAGCGGGAAACCTGGGGGGGTCTAGAACCCCTCCGCCGGTGTCAAAGGAAGCATCTTTCACGAGGAGCAGCAATCCCAGCAGCCCTCCAGCAGAGACCTGCCAAAGCCGGGCGTCCCCAGCTCCCTGGCATTGCTCCTGCATGCGGGGGTGCTCCCACCCATTCCCTCTGATGTGGATTCTCTGGTGTGTGCTAAGTGTTGGGTCCCCACAGAATCCCCAGCGCCCTGCTCCCCACGAGGAAGAGGAGGGGACACGCAGGGTGCACAGGGGGACAAGCAGATACAGCCATAACAAACCGCGGCCGCTCAGCCAGGAAGGCTCCGCGGTGGCAGCCAAGCTGCCGTTCATTAAACCACCCTGCTAATTAAAGCAGAGCGCCGTGTCTGGCGGGCAGGCAGCAGCCCCGTGTGCGGCTGGGTGGGCCAGGGCCACCCAAAGCCACGGCGGCGTGTGCCAAGGCTGCCAGCGCCCCGGGGAGCAGAGGCGCATCGCTGCCTCCCAGCCGGCCTCCTGCCGGCAATCGCCTCCTGGCGAGGGCGGGGGGCTTGGGGGGGCCCCACAACGCTGCCCTCGGCGGACGATGTCTAGGGCTGCCCCTCCACCTTGGGACACGTAGGTGGCGTGTCCCCGCACCGGCGGACTCGTACTGTGTGACTCTGCACTGGGGCTGGTGGGGAGAGAGCACACGCCGGCTTGCGAGGGATGGGGACACCCTGGGTTCGGATGGCCCATAGGGACCTGCCTGGGGGAGCTGGGAATGGCTCAGGGTGCTGGTGAAGCTGCTGCTGGGAACTGGACCAGCTCTGGTCCTGCTCCGCTTTGGCCAAGCTTTGAATTCCTCATCGCCCAGCGCCGTGCCTTTCGGCGAGGGTGGCTACCCAGCCCTGCGTGCCCATCGCCTCTGGCACAGGCAGCATCCCCTCGCAGGAGAGGGCTTTAATTCACCCTTCAACTCCCTCTTCCAGCAAAACGCTGTAGATTACACAGGACAGAGGTGCAGGGCACTCCCGGGCTCCTCCCTGCCGGCTGTGCCGAGCCAAGGGCACCACCATCAGCAGATAAGCCCCTGGATGCTTCCCAAGGCTGGCAGCTTCTTGCTGCCGTGGGCCAGGGTGCGGCT
>VZRR01013927.1:1278954-1313394 GCA_013398015.1 Oreocharis arfaki | reverse complement strand
GGGGGGGGGAGGGGGAAGAGAAAGAAAGAAAGAAGCCCGACTGGATTAATAATTCAGGCTGGCAAGAGAACAAACCCATCCAGAATCCACCTTCCATTATATGCCCACAAACCACATAAAATGGAAAAAGAGAGAACAACATAAAAGCCCAAAGACCTTGAGCTTCAGTGGCAGCCCCAGATGTGCAGGGGCACAGGCAGAGGGAACGGGGTGCAGGGATGGCCCTTCGGCGGTGCGGTCCTGTGCCTTCCTGCTGCTGGGGCTGGGCAGGATGGATGCTGGGGTGCCCCTGGTGAGGTGGGGTGTGAGATGCTGTGCTTGGGGGTGGCCAGACCACACAAAACGCAGTCCGGACAGCCCCAAGCCCTCCCTGCAAAAAACAGCGCAGCAAAAATGTGCTAAATCCTCAAACTCAAACAAGGTTTGCCTGCCGCAAATTGCAGGGGGGATTTGGGAAGGAATTTGCTACCAGAAAAGCGGTAGCAGGCTGGATGTTAAATATTTAGGGTGGAGACCTCCAGGTCCGTAGTGGGGGGATGCTGTCTTTAGCACTGAGCTAGGGCAGGGCTGCTAGGGACCATAGGAAATAGTTATAACCGGGTAATTAGAGTAGCCATTCCACAAGAAATCCCTTCGGAGAGTCTTTTCCCTCCGTGGAAGCACAGATGCTTGACACCCCGTCCAGCCCACCCAGTACCCAGCCCCATCCTCCCTGCTGCTTCTCCAGCCTCCAACCTGCCCCAACCCGGGAATCCTCATGCTGGCAAAGCAAATGGAGCAGTTCAGCCCCTTTCTCTCCTCCTCACTTCTCTTTTGCGGTTGTTGCAATGAGAAATTGTTCGAAAGAAGCCCTCTGCTACAAGAAGTCTGCCTGGCAGTCTAGAAATTAGGGAAGGGGATAAATTCTGCCCATGTGAGCTTCTGGGGACTCCCTGTCACCTTCCCCTGTGGAGGAAGGGAAACATTTTAAGTCATTGCCATGAGGAGCTGAGGCAGAGCATCCCAGGAGAAGCCCCTGGGTCTGGGGTCTTGCTGGGTGTTCTCTGGGTCACTGGCTCAGGGAGCAATGCCACCTCTAAAGCCATGCCCAGTCCCCAGACCCAAACTTCCTCTGCTAGTCAAACAGCAAAGAAATGCAATTTAAACTTTAAATGTCCCACTATTCTGAGCCAGGGGGTAGTGTTCCCTCAGTCTCCCCAAACAGAGATGGGAAGCATTGCTGGAACAGCCCCCTTCTCCCTTACTCCGCTTTGCATGTTCAATATTACTTTTTTTTCTTTTTTTTTTTCTTAGATAAACTGTCAGCACAGCATGGCTCCAAGCACTGCCTCAGCCACTGCTGTGCCAATTTAAACTTCTGATTTTCTATTAAAAGCTCCCAGCGTCTCCCCGTGAAGGTGCTTTCCATGGAGGTGGGCAGGGGAAGGGGACTGGAGGGCTGTGGGACAGGAGCCCTGCCCAGCCGTGGAAGGCAGGGGCTCTGATGGAAATGATTACATCTTAATCCCACCCTGGAAAAACTCTCCTGCCTGCCCAGTTTCCATCTCTCGTGGTTTCAGAGCTGGTTCATGCCCCTATGGCAGCACTAGAAGGATCTCCCCCTGAATTTGGGTAGTGATTGTGGGGTGACCAACCCCATGTCCCTCACTTAGCCAGGATATGTGCTTAAATGTGCTTTGTAGTCACGAGGTAAAGCCGAGACAAAGGTTATGTATCTCTGCTCTGCAGCAGTGTTGCTCCACTGACCCATAAGAAATCCCCACACCTCAAGCCTGAAAGTGAAAAATCCCCACAAAACCCTTTTAACCCCAAAGAGGGGTAACAGTCCTGGCTCTCAGTAGGACTGTGCCCACAGCAGAGCAGGGCGAGAAGGGACTGGGGATTGAATACCTTTGGACACCAGGGGAGTAAGCATTAATTGAGCTGTATTAATGAGCCAGCAGCCAGAAGGCAAAAGCTTTTAGTCTGGGAGTGGGGCAGCCCTGGAATGCTGAGCAGCACCGGGACTCTACAAAACCCACGGGCTGGGAAAGCAGCAGAACCCCCACCCTCCCCAAATCAAAATACATACATATATTTAAAAGAAAGCACAGGCGTTGCAATGAAATAGCTGTATGTGGTTTGAAATCCCCAGCTCAGCTCATGCTAAAGGAATTTCCAGGCCTGGTTTAGATCTGATTCAGCAAAGCTTTTATAACGGTGTGGGGGGTGTTCGGAGGACCCGGGGCTGTGGTGGGTGCTGGGGTACCACAGTCCCAGCCCAGCCAGGGTGCTCAGGCTGGGTCCTCCATCAGGAGAGGTGGGCATGTGAGCTTGAGGCTGCCTTAAAAGCTTTTGTTTTCTTTCTCCAGCCTCAGTCCTGGAGAAAAAGAAAGCTGGTGCCTTCCTGGGGAGGGTGGCTATTGCCCTGACTTCAGCCCCAGTTATGGGCCCAGTGGGATCCAGAATCAGCCCCAGGGGTGATCATGCTCCCCCAGGTTTCATGAAATCACTGAATGGGCTGAAGGGAGAGATTTTGTCTGCCGGCACAACCCTTTCCAGCCACTGAAGAATCCGCACAGTGGGGTGGCTCCTCTGGGGACCAGGCACATCCCCAGCCCTGCTCTGCTGCTGGGGGGCTCTTGCAGTGGGAGAAACACCCCCCCCACATCCCCCCATCCTCCCAGAGTGAATAATTCAGACAAAACAAAGGGAAATGGTGAAAGTTGTGGTGTCCCAGTGCCAGGCACTGGAGATGATGGTTTCTTTAGGCAGAAGTAGGAAGAAAAACAAGCATTGTAGGCAATTATCTCCCCCATGAGTCACTCAGAGGGCTGGGAATTTTTTTTCCATGGCTAAGGTTTCCCAGAAAATAGTGAGCTGTCTGTCCATGGGGGTGTCTGTCTGGGAGTGGGAGAGTGTCTGTCCAGGGATGGGTGAAACAAAGTCGGCCATGGTCCAGGAGCTCCGTGGTTCCCCCCTGCTGGTGAAAGTCCTAAAGCTTTAGAGTCAGAGAGGGGTCTGGGGGTATTCTCTCCATCCATCCCCAGGGAGGTGGAGCCCCCCAAATCTCACAGACTCTCCTCCATCCTTCAGCCTCCAACACTGGCTGCATTTGATCATCAGTTTAAATAAACCTTTTGCCTACAGGGGTACAAGACAGGGAAAACACAGACCAGCAGGGGCTTCAGAATCAGTCCTAGGAAGGAAACTCTTTGTGGGATTTTTGGGTACTTCCACCCATGGATGGATTCTCCATGCTTCTAATAGGTGTCCCTGTCCATGGCAGGGGGGTAGAACAAGAGGACCTTTAAGGTTCCTTCCAACCCAAATTATTCTGTGATTTTATGATCCCGGCGTCCTGCCCTCAGATCCCTCTGGCCGGGAAGGGTTATCCAGGGACGATGGCACAGCTCCGTAACCCGGGGGAGTTCCGCAGTTGGAGACGCCGCTGCTTTGATCAGGCTCTTCAGAAGCTTGATTTAAAGCTTGCAAGCCTCTTCCGAAACACTTTCGAGCCTAATTATTTTTCATGATGAAAGGGAAAAGAAGAACCCCAAACCCTCCTCTTTACTCCTCACTGTTAAGGTAGAGGCTTCAGCTGGCCCTGTGCAGAGAAGATGCCCCACGGCCCTGGGCCCTGGCCAGGGGCTGTGTCCAGCATCCCCGCAGTGCCAGCACAGCCCATGCATTACATATCCCAACTACCATTGCACACTCTCCCCCCTCTTCCTTTCCTAATTGTATTCCATTTTAAGATTATTGAGGAATAATTGCATTACGAAAGACAGCTCCAATCTGGCATTAAGGAGCGTTCTCCCCGCCTGCACAGCACCGAAGGTCCCGAGCCCCGGCGGTAATGGAGCTTACCGCAAGCACTCAGGGAAAGAGCTCTCAGCACTTCAGCTAAAACACTTGTTCGCTTTGAGCACATCCTGAGTTTCTGAATCTCTTCCTTTCAAAGGAACCCTCCTTTCAAAGCTCACATTTGCCAAGAGTGCACCTGGGGCAATGGTAAAGGGGATGGTTGAGCTGCAGGGGTGTCAGACATGCTATGGGACAGCACCACATGCCCACGGGATGTATGGCATTCCTCTCTCCATGCCCCAGCTGGACAGTACAAACCATTGCTGGAGACAAACTAGGTCTTTGCTGGAGGCAAAGGGAACGAGTGCAGCGAAACATGTGGAAGGAGGATGCACGGAAATATTGCAGCCTTGCCTCCACTCTCCCCTTCCACTCCCCTGCTCTGAAGAGGAGGGAACATCCCCATCCCACCTCGAGCAGGAGCCAACCCTTCGGCACAGCCACCAAGGTTCTTTTGATTTGGAGCCAGGTCTTTCTTGATCCCCGACCCATTTCAGCATCTGCCGCCGTCTGCCTTGTGGTTCTTTATCAGAGGCTGTCTTGAAACGCAGATAAAGGGTGGCGTATGCAGCTAGGCTCCCACCCTCTCATGTAAGCAGTCAGACATGCTGAGGAGATTAGCCAGAGCCCAGCTCTCCCCTGCTGGCCCATCTCTGCTGAGACGGACCCAAGGCAGCAATGGCAGCGAAGGTATCTCCCCGAGACTGCACGCTCGCTCGCGCACTGAGCAGTGACGTGCACAGCGGTGCCACGCAGACACTACCCCTGGTAAGGTGCTGCACAGAGGGACAACACGTCTGTCTGAGATGTGTGGTCCTCAGAGGCAGGTCAAACACGTGGCATTTGGAGCCAAATCTGGAATATATTTTGGCTAGTGGCTGGGTTTGTCAGTGTTGCAGATGGACGAGCTGTTGTCACAAACCTTATGACAAATGTTCTCCTGAGCTTTTATGTGAAAATCTGAAAAGGCTCCAAGAATAAGCTCACCTTTCAAGCTCGGACAAGGTCTGGGTTTGGCACCATCCCTCTTGCTCCCATGCAACGGGCTGAGCAAAGGCTGGGCTGTCCTTGAGAGCTCTGCACCAAGTGTGGTGTTCCTGCAGGGAAAAGCTCTTCCCGGCAGAGTAGGAGCAAATCCAAACTGGCTTTGCAGCTGGGTAAACTGAGGCAGGAGCAGACAGGGACTTGCACCTGCAAACCTGTCTTCTCCTGTTGATGCTCCTGTCTACCACTCACCCTTTTAACTCTGCCAGAGCCGTTTCACACCCTTGGGTCCCACTACAGAGAGCAATGTCAAGTGATAATGATTTATTATTATTATTATTACTCCTGCTATTATTATTGCTGCCTAGATAATCCCCTGTCAGAATATAAATGTGCCTTCCCTTCCAGCGTGAGAGTGTCCTGCTTAATGATGTTGTTTTCCTCTCACTGGTACCTTCAGCTCTGACATATCGAACGTTAATGGCACCAGGAGAGCTTTGGCTACGCTGCTTCTTCAGAAGACAGGTCATTATACCATCAGCCATCCTGGTACGAGGGCTGCTCTTCCCTCCTCCTTTATTAAGATTTGCCTTTCCTTGATTAAATTAGCTTGAACGGCCTGCTTCCGCGGGAGGGATGGATGCCTCCATTATCGCCTAGTCCTTCTGAAAAGGATGGGGGGAAAAAAAATACAATGTGGCCCGGGATAATTGAATGAAAATTTAATGAGCACTTGCGAGAATACGTTAAGAGAAATGCCAATCGATAGAAAACTGATTTCCTGTTTTTAGCACCAAATGGACTCGTGCTGGAGAAGTCATTCCCTTCCACCTGTAGCAGGAGTAAGAGGAAAGGCTGGAGCAGCCAGCCTGCCCCGCTGGCAAACACGGCTGCGAACCTGGGACACAGAGGCAGAATTTAGTTATTAACACACTGTTAATCACTTTGCAAATTAATACCCTGCCTGGTGCCTTACTCTGGGCAGAGCGGGTGGTGGCTGTAGGAGGAATAACAGCTACTGACTACAGAAGAACATGGATGGAGGCTGGGCAGCCCCTACCACCCAGTTCGGTCTAACTCTTCAGCACTAAGCAGCTGGTGAAGGGGTGGGTGCAGGCTGTCTGACTGGTGCAGCCATCCCACAGTGAGGATGCAGATGATCCCATCACTTTCAAAGCTCTCACATGAGCAGCTCACTTCAAGGGTCCAGCCCCCTGTGCCATGCGCACTCCACATCCCAGAGACACTGTGGGGGAATGCCCTTTCCTATGTTGCAATTGCCTCCCTGGCTGACCTCAGATACATTCCAGAGCAAGATTTTCAGAGGGGCACCAAGTTTGGAAAGATAGCACACATCCCAGCTAGATTTTCCCAGGGCTCCTTAGCTCTCCCAGCCTGGGTTTTCCCAGGAGCTCAGCCCAGCACCTTCCCCTACTTAAAGCCGTGGCAGCTGAATCCTTGATGAGACTGATGCTTTTGCCCTTGGGGCCAAAGGCATCCTCGGTAGTGACCCACAGAGGTCACTGGAGCAGCTCCAGTTCAGTCCTGTGCTCAATTCTTCAGTAAAACTGGTCAATAAAATACAGCTACCTGAGAAGAAGAGTGCAGTTTGCAGGTCTCTGCCTGCTGCTCTTGGAAAATGCTTTTTTTCTTTCTGATGAAAAAGCAGGAGGTTGCACAGAAGCTGCGCTTTATTAACTAAAAGAGTCCCCATGCAGGGCTCTTGGCACCCAGTGGGGGCATCTCCCTACCAGGCCCCCCACAGCAGGGCACACGCCATGGCTTCTCACTCTTGCAAATTAAGATCCTGCAAACTCAGGCCGCTTTTCCACTTTTTATTACCACCTTTCCAAGAAGAAAGGATCTGAGCAGCCATCCTGGCAAGAGAGGAACCAGGCTGCCCCACACCACAAGACTGTCCCCATGTCCCCAGATGGCCCTGGAGCCCTGCGGAGAGGCCTTTGGACACACTGACGCCCTCATGTGCACATCCTACAGCCCATGTCCAGCTCACGTCTGAGCTCCACTGTGCCCCGGGAAGCTTTGGTTTCACCCCAGATGCCCTGAGCAGGAGGGCTGTGGGGGGACCCCCGGGAACCCCCACCCTCCCTCAGCTGCCCCGCACAAAGCAGCCCATTCTCGGCAGCTTCCAGTGCTGCTCCGCAGCAGTAAATATTGCATTAGCTGCGGTGGGCCAGGGCTCTGGGACCTTTTCCAGCTTGGCAGGCTCCTCTCGGCCGGCCGGCAGAAGAAACTGGGATTATGTGAGCTGGGCACAGAGTGAGAAGGGCAGAAAGCAGCCCTGGGGGAGCAAGAAATGCTGCCAGGGCAGCGATGGGTCATCTCCATCCCGCTTTCTGAGCCGTGATGGCTGACAATACCCTTGTGCCACATGTGGCTTTGGTGGAGTCACACATTACCCCTTGAGGGAAAAAAAGAGGAAAAATATAGTGATTTTTGGACCGAAGCATTTGGGAATCAGAGCCGAAAAGCTTCCAGTGTCGATCTGAAAAGGGCTTTTCCGCTCCCAGGCGATGCTCTGGGGTTTTGCCGTCATGATTTTGAAACTTTCTGGAATTTGTCGGGTTTTGTTTCTGCTTGCTGGGAAAGGTCACGGCTTCCCGGGCAGGGAGGGGGAGCTCTGCTTTCTGGCACAGCCCTTCGTGCCCAGCCTGCCCTGGTTGGGAGCCTGGCTGCCCCAGCGTGCCCGCTGAGGAAGTCTGGGGCAAGGGGTACCTGGGGAGACAAGACAGAGGCATTAACAGATCACTCCACAAACAAAACCTGCATGCAAAATCCAATTATAAGGAGTAAAATAAATCCAAGGTGGTCCTTCCAAAACTGCCTGGCTAAGTGAGCTCCCAGTCCCGACTCCGGCGTTTCCCCTCCATCCTGTGCACAACAGGCCTTTTGTTAAATTTCACATCCTGAAAGAATTTAATAGCATTTTTATTTTTAATCCATCACATGTGTTTTGTTTGGACTAATCCAACGGGGCTCCGTTCACAAGCAGCTCTTTTCCAACATCACTAAATTTCTCAAGGCTTAACCTGTTGACAGGGACGGGACGTGTTCGGCCCATGTTACACAAGCATCATTGGGTGCACAAGGACTCGAGCCTGTGAGCAGATGCAGCGGTCAGGGAATTTTGCTGAGGATGGGAGAAGTGGAGCCCTGCATGGAGGGAGAGCTGCCCCTCCTTTCTGTTGAAGGGGACTTCAGGGCTGCTCAGCAGCTTGCAGGGATTTTGCATAGACTGATGCTTCTGCAAAGGAGACTGTGGGGTTTTGCTGGGGAGGAACCAGTGTTCCCATTGCCCAGCTGAAGGACTGAGCTTGAAACTATGTAAAACAGCAACACTGATGTCCCTTAATTGCAGTAATTCAATTAAGCCCTGCAGTGGGTGCAGCCAGGCAGGAAACCAGCCCATCTGCCACAAGCCCAGGGCTGCTGTGTAGCCACAAGACATTCAAGCACAGGTTTAACTTTAAGCCTGGTTTGAAGATTATCTCTTCTCATAAAAGTGTTCACTCTTGAGGTGATGCATCCTCAGGTCCTTTTGCTTTTCCACAGGGCTCAGGCAGGGGAAGGCTCATGTGCTGGGCAGCACAGCAGGCAGAAATGGCATCAGCAGGGTTAGGAAAGGGCTGGGGAGCCTACGGGCTTACGCACACTGCAGATGCGCCTTTGAGCACATCTGGATCCTGTAATAATTTGGGCCGTGAAGAAAACGCGCCGACGCGAGCTCACACCCCCGTGAAGCGCCTTTGTGTGATCCCTCAGAAGTGCCTGATTCCCAATCTGCGGATTGCTGCTCTAATGAACTCCAGACATTGTTTTGAACATCAGATACATTTCAGTTTGCTGCTGCAGAAGATGTCCTGCTCCCCATCCCTGTGCAGGAGCAGGAAGCAGGCAGGGCTGGGATGGCAGGGCTCGGCGATCCCTGCGGGCTGGATGCCAGGGCTGCCTGCCTCGGCGAGGCAGCGTCCGTGGACTAAAGCTGGATGGCAGCTTTCAAGGGACAATAGCACAGTGAGAAACCCCACTTCAGACACTCCTTGCTCAAGAGAAGCCCAGCCAAGAAACCGCCAGCAAGTCGGGTTTTATCGCTGCAGGGCTCAGCCGTCAGCCTCCGGCACGGCTGCAGTCAGCACGCCTGGCTGCCCCTTGGGTCACGTCTGCATTCCGGGCTCTCCTGGGCTTGGATTTGAGCTGGGAGTTTTTAAGGGACACCAGATTGTCCTGTGATCATTATTTCTATGTGCAGGTGACCATTTGGCTTAAATCCAAGCTAGAAAACGAGGTCATTACAACACATTCCCTCCTGGGCAGGCTGCTGGCTGCTGCTGGGGCCGTGAATGGAGTGAGTGCATTTTATAAATACCCATTTTGTTGAGCTCCTCAGTGAAAAGCAACTAAATTTCCCTCCTCACAGCTGGTGCTGGCAGCAGGGGGTGCTGGGTGCAGGGATGTCCTGGCTGTGGGAGGACGCAGCTCTGTAGGAACGCTCTGGGCTTGATGGCCGGTTGAGTTTCTGAGCATTGTGGTGAATTGCCATCCCCAGCTGCTAGGGTCTGGAGGCCTCTGAAGATTTGCTTTGATCAAAATATGAAGCCAAAGGCAAAATAAGCTCTCACATGCTCAGGTTTGGTCTGTGACACAAGGCAAGTTCAGGGAGACCTTCTTTCTCAAAGCTGTGAGACTGAGGACAAAACAAGGCCATCAGTGCTCCTAGAAACATGCCTGCCAAAAGAGACAGCAGGATGTGTTGCTACCAGCAGCAAGGAACAAGGGGCAGTAGCTTCACTATTTACCAGCCCTTAACAGAGCAGCTCTGTGAGGCTTTCAGGACCCTGAGGTCCTACAGCAGTCACCTGGTGACAGTCAGTGGGTGCCCTGCATTTATTTACCCCCCTCCACAAAATGCCTGAGCAACTGATGCCAAACCACTGCGGCCCTCTCATTAAATCAACATGTGCCTGGCATGGCAAGGCTTGGAGATTGCTTGGTAGATCAGCTTGGGGTGGGTTCTGTGTTCGGGTTATGTTTGATACTGGAGTCAAAATTAATCATCTGACAAATCCAGGCTTTGTCACAGATTTGCAATAAAGCCCCAAACTGGAGGAAAATTCTGTGCTAGGTGGAGTCCAAGGGTGCCGCATTGCACAGGGATCATGTTCAACTAATGGATTTATTTTGTCCCTGGGAACTGGATCCCTTCAAGCTAGCTCCTGGGCTGGGGCGGCACAAACCCCAGCCACTCCCTGAGAATAAACCTGGCTGGATAAACTGTGAAGAACCGGGAGACAAACATCTCATTCACCAGCTCTCCTGGAAAAGTCGTCAGGATAACAGTCGTTGCCAAAGCCACTGCAGCAAAGGCATCTCTCTCCAGCACACAGGAGCAGGCAAGGATGAGCTGGGGGTCGGGGTGACCTGGGGAGGAGATGGGAATGATAGGGCTCAGTGGGGCGGTCTGTTCGCTGTGTGGCCGTGGGAAACCTCCCGGTGTGGTGCTCATCTCAGTGGGGGAAATCTCTCTGCATGGTGCTTTGGCCCCTTGCCTGTAGGAAAGGACAGCAGTGCTTCTGCAGGGAGCTTCAAGGACAAACTGAGGCTTTGTGTGTGGAAGTAGACTTTAGTGTGGGGAAAAAAGGGATTGAAGAATGGCCAGTGAAAGCAGGGAGGGGACTGAGGCTGCTTTGTGCCCTGGCGGGCCTGCCCAGATCGCACTGGGGACATGGTGCTGGGAACATATTGGGAGCACATTGGAGGGATGAGCTGTGCTGGCTGGCTGCTCTGGGACAGACCCTCTTTTTCCTGCTTTGCCAGGGAGAGCTGCCATCCATGCCTGCACACTGCTGTGCCCTTGTGCACCGTCCTGCTCACATGCACCCCTGCACCACGTGCAGCCCCCCACGTCCAGCCTGGCACGCCAGGACCCACCTCTCACAAACACAGTGCCCTCATCCCTGCTTCTTGTGCGGTGATTTTTCACTTAAATGGCTTCTTCAGCCCAGATCCCAAAGTACTGCAGGTTTAGGCCTGTCTAACTCAGGTCAGCCTGCCTAATTTACCAGCACTCAGTTTTAGAAGGAAAGGGTCACTTGCTGCCATGCAGATGAGTCCAGAGCTGCCCCAGGGCAGAAAGGTGCACATGAGGCAAGAAGGGATGTGGTCCAGGATGGGACACTGCCAAGGATGTTGCACTCCAATGCTCCCTTAGCTCTGTCCTCTGTTGTATCTGAAATAATAACTCCCCTATGGAGCGAAAAAGCACCCCCAAAAACATCTGACCTGCTGCTGCCTTTCCTACTGGGAAATCCCCATCCCGTGATTTGAGTCTGCTCAGGTGCGGCCTCTGCAGCAAAGCATCCTGTGGAGGAAGTATGGGATCCAGATGCCAGGGGTAGGGTTTGATTTGCTTTCAATATAAGGCGTACAAAAAAGTCCAAGCAGGGACTATTTATTGATTTTAATGAAAATAATATGTTGCCTTGAGATGAGGATGTTAATTAAAAGGCACCCGCTGCTGTTTATCGCTGGCTGGGTCTCTGGCAGCAGTAAAGAGAGAAACGAGTGGGGGAGCTCAAGCCAAAACCTCCCCACAGGGAAGGTGAATGGTGCTGGGAGTGGGATGCAGGGCTGGAGCGCTCCTGCTCCTCTCTGCTCTGAGGGAGTAACTCTGAAAATAAACTCTCATGGAAGCTGGGCCTGGCAAGCGATGCTGCTGGAAAAGGGGGACTGAAACCCAGGCTCCGCTCTGGCCAGCCCTGCCACTCACAGCGCATGGGTCTGGGTGAATGCTGCCCCAGCTCCCCTGTTTACTTAATAATTTCACACAATAGCATCCTTTAGAGAGATAGAATTTTTGTTTTCCTTCCCCTCGTTAGGAATGAGACCACTACGCAGACAAAGAGGCACCATGCACATAAAAACTTGCTACATCTTGCCTAGAGGCAGCAAATTTAAAAGCAAAATTGAATTCTTAAGGCCCCATGGAAAGTGACTGAACCTGCCATGCAAGGTCTGCTGGCACAAAGGCAGGGACGCTAAATAAAACCCCTGGGTGAGTACTACAGTCTTCTGATATAGATCCAGCAAGCAAAGGCACCGGGCTTGGAGGCAGGGAAGAGCTTCTGAGGTATTTTTTCTTGTCTGGAAAAGAAGGATGATTACGTCTCAAGAAGCATTCAGCTGGTGAAGCATCCCGCTTGCTTGCCAGTAGTTCTCCCGGTGTGCTGGCTTGCTGGGGTTTCTGCTCTTCTCCAATTCCTGGCCCTGCACAACATCTCCTCCTTCTGCAAAACCCTCCAGGTAGTTTGGAGGGTTTGTAGGGTGATTTTTACCCCCAGCCATTGAGTATTGCCCTTGTCTTCCTTCTCCAAATCTGCTTTCTGGTGATGGATCAAACACTGTTCTCATCGTGAGATGCAGAGTCCATTTCCAGCCCTCAGAGCTTGGATTTCCTCTCCTTTCCACCCTCCTTTTCTCATACAACCCACTTAGACACAAAAAACCCAACTTCCACTGCAGGGAAGCGGGGGTGTGAGCCCAGGACTGGGCTCCTCAGCCACCCACAGAAGGGGTCACCTCACACCCCCAGCACTCTCCAGAAATGTGGGCTGATGCTGAGAAGGCCGAAATCTATAGAGAAAATATATTAGTTTGCTTTATTAAGCAATAATCCATTAAGAGAGCTTCTGTGGGCTTTGGCCTGCTTAATAGGGAGCTTGGGGCTAAAAGCAATGTCAAAGCCAAGACCAACCTATTACTGGAGGTAATTCCTACAACTTTCTGTTCGATTGCTGGTACGAGACGTTCAGAAGCCTTCCAGAGGCTTTTGAAGTATCCAAGCTTTTTTCTCCTCTCCCTTTCCATGTTCATTCTCCAGCAGCCCACCTATGGCTGCTCTGTTCTGGGAGCGCCCTGTGTGTCCCCCCATGCACAGGGAAGATGGGAGCAAGCAGGGACGTGCCCAACATGCCCATGCAGAGGTGGAGCCCGGGGTCCCTATGGGCTAAGTTTAAATGGTGCTTGGGGGACTTTGCAACCAACAATTAGGCATGTTTACTCACGTATTTGCAAAGGTGCCTCCCTGAGCTCCCAGTAAACAGCATCAAGAGCTGCCTCTCCTCTATGGAGACTTCCCAGGGCAGACCCTGACTTCCCTGAGGCTCGTGGTGGGGAGGGCCATGTTACTGCAGTGTGTGGCAGCAGGATGCCCAGGTCTTGCTCATCAGATGGTGGCAAGTTTGTATAGATGGTGAAGAAAGCGAGAGTGCAGCCGTTCACCTGTATCGACCCCGGTTCTTGCCAGGCTCAACCACATCAAACAGCCTGTGGGGATTACTCAAAACTCGAGCTGAGCTGCATGAGGCGGCGGGCAGGCTTTGCAGGGCTGGTCTCGCAGCCTGCCCGTGGGCACGCCGAAAACAAATGCATTCAAACATTTGGTTGGAAAATGGTTTTGGGGTTTTTTTTTTAGGGTTGTTTTCTCCTTTTTTTTTTCTTTCCTTCCCCTAGGTCTGGAAGCCATGGGTGAGTCATCTCCCAGCTTTCCACAATGAGAGATCTAAAGCACGTTAAAAAAAATAAAAAAATAACCAAAACACGTCTGTTGTTTTAATCACGGCTCAGTTTCACAAGACATAGCTGGTCTGGGCTGTGATGCAACTGAGTCTCTTCTTCCAAGTCACACACATGGATTTTTATATTTCTTCTGAGATCCTCTGCCAGGCTGGCAAAGCTGGTACGTGCACCCTCAGGTTTCCCCAGGGACCTCTGTTGCTGTATGTTTGTGAGCACATAATGTCCCGACATGATAAGCAGGATTTCTTACCTTAATTTGCTCCTCTCCAGCACTGAACAAGGCAGTTGCTGTTCTACTTTAAACGAGAAGCCACTGCAATCAGCTGCCTGCCAAGGTCAGGGTGTTGCTGTGAGTTAGCAGCCGAAGTGCCAAGGGATTTAGGAGCCAGGGCCCCATGGCCACACGTGCCCGTGGCCAAACGCAGCTTGCCTCCTCCCTGGCTTAGTCCCTGCTGTGTGAAGCATCTGTGCGTGTGCGGGGAGGGTTAAAGAGCGGTTTATTTTGCCTGTGGGAAGGTGGAGAGCTGGAGCCATGGGGATTTCTGATATAAAACAGCAATCGATTTTTATCTGAGGGTAAAACCCAGCCAGAAACCAGGGCACGCTGTGGTGTACGGGCACAGCCAGCATGGTTTGCCTGCTCTGGGAGAGCTTGGGTGAATAATGCACCAGTGAGAGGCTGTGGGGCTGGCTGAGAGCCTGCAAAGGCAGGCAGCATTGGAAGCCTGGCAGGAGGATGCTGGAGCGAAGGGCAGAGCTGGTTCCTCCTCCAGCAATGAAGCCCAGGCAGCTCCAGATGCAGAGCTGCTGGGTGGGTTTTTCTTCCTTGCATTTAACACAAATAAAGAGCTCACAATCCTGGTTTGCTTCACTTCCCCCCTCCCCTTCAAGAAAAATCGCCCCCCAACTGTGGAGTGAGTGGGCATATTTATGAACTGTGAGAACATCAACCACAATGTTATTTTTAAGTTTGTTTTTGATGAGCAGCTCTAACTTTTCCAGGACATAAATCAGCTGTTGAGTTGTGTTCGGCTGCAAGGTTGCTTTTTTGATCTGAAGGTGATATTTCCAGTGCTGGGAAACACCCGGAGAAGGCTTACGTCCTGCGGAAAATCATGCTGGGCTCTTCCCATCTGTAGTCAGGATCATTTGCCACGTGTTATCATTTAGAAATGAGCTCTTTTCATTTGGCCAGGCAGGAAAAGTGGTTGGAAAACATCGCAGACCCACACAGCCTTTTCCTCCCTCCTCTGTACCCTGTATCTCTTGGGGGAAACAGGGCAGCAGACTGACACAGGGTCCTCTGTAACATTTGGCAGCCCAGATCCAGCCCACAAGCCATCAGAGAGCTGCTGCTGATCGTCCAAAATGAGTGTGAGCTGCCCAGTTAGCTCCAGTGGGCACCAACTCTGAACCTCCTCAGAAGTGTGAGAACAACCTTGCTCCCTCTCCCTCCAACGGGCTCAAGCTCTTATTGCACACAAATTCCCACCTTCACTAGAGAGTCATTAAGTTTTCAATGTCTCCAAACATCAACTCTCAAAATGTGCCTTCTAAAATGCATGAAAAATGTATCCCCAGCCTTACTACGAAAAAAGAAGTGCAGGATAGAAAACATTAAACCTGGTTCTTGTATTATAGGTGTTTTCCACACAATGGCTTTCCTTCCAACACGAGGCTAATCCTGCTCACATGGGCACCTACTTCCCTTGTGCCAAACCCAGAACTTCTCTTACTCAAAGGGAAAAGGAACTCTAGAATTCATTCCTGAGGGATGTACAGCTGCAGGGATGTCCCCTCAGGGGCCCTGCCCTTCCACCCAGCAGTGTGGTGGGCTTGGGCACAGGGTCCCTGTGGGAAGGGGGAGCTGGCTTCTCATCAGCTGGAGGACTCATTTATGAATCTTGGAGGGGGATTGTCTTCCTACCCAGGAAAGTAAACACAGAGTGGTCTAAGGAGTCTCTGGGGGGCTGTGTGTGGAGACTTCATTAGGAATCAAAAGCACATTTACCCTGTGGACTTCTAGAAATGTGCTCTTTGATTGCAGGCGTGAGCAGAGCCTGAAAGCACAAATGCAAGCACATGTGCTTATGTGTGTAGAAAGGTTTTTAATCCAGAGGGCAGCTCTTCCCAGGCTGGTGTCAGCTTTGAGGGAGCAGCTTTGGTGAAGGGATACAAGATGCTGCATGGAAGGGATGGTGTCAAAGCTTTAGGTCCTGAACCCAACACCAAAGCAAATGCACTGGCAGATTCTCAGCTGAGATTCATGGGGGCTTTGAGAGTCACAAAACCCCATGGCTTATCAAACACCTCTTCATATTCCCCTCCTGCCATGGAGGAGGACCAGGCGTGCTCCATCCTCTTCATGTGGCAAGTCGTGTGTTGCCACTGTGCCAAGAACTCAGCAGAGGCGCTGAGATGAGAGAGCGTGGCCTTGCAGGAAGGCTGGGTGTTTCACAGTGGGGCAGGAGAGCAAAGAGCACACACCTATGTGCTCTCTCCTACCAGACATCCTGCAGCCTGCAGATGGGTGTGCTGCTGCTCACTGCAGCTGATGTGGGTAGTGAGCAGCCACTGCTACAGGAGGGCTTGTTTGGGATGGCTGAGGGCAAACAAAAGGAATATTTCCTTGCCAGGCAGCTTGAGAGTTAATCCAACTTGCCCTCTGTGTGCTGGAAAGGGAAAGGCACCAGCTGCATACGGCTGACATGACCTGGGAGGAGGATGCAGCACTGCAGGGTAGGGTCAGACCCCTGCCCACAGGGCATAGAGAGGGATGTGGTCACTGCTGGATGAAACATGTGCTGGAAGGCTGGAGGAGGACCAAGAGGTATTAGCCATGGCTATTTTTGACATCAGACTTTGATTTGAATACAACCACCACCACCACAGCAGGAGGTTAAGGATCTAGTAGATCTAGAGAGATCTAAAGAGCAATTTTGGTTCCCTGCATCACTTCTCATGCCTGCTGCCCACCAGGAGCTTGGGTCTCTTCTGCCCAGGCCTTGCAGTCCACTGCACCCCCCGAAAGGGTCCCAGTCCCATTCCGTATGTGGCCACCACCATGAGATCTGCAGGGCTGGTGCTGATGCCCCGACTTTGCTGCCCAGTCCTTACCCTGCTGACAGCTGTGCTGGCACCCTCCTAGAAAGCATCAGGTTTTCTAACTTGGAGTAAGCTGTTCCCGGTGTAAATCCCACCCAGAGCTGGCACAGGACTAAGCATGCACAGAGGGACCATGGCAGCCCTGATTGCCTGGGGAAAGTGGGCTGTCAGACTGCCCATGACTCGAGTGTGAGGCTGTCCTCCCATTCATCCCTGTGTACCCCAAAAGCAGGTGGGGGTGCTTGGGAAGTGCCAGGAGGAATGGCCTCAGTGCTCCATGCTGTGCCCCAATCAGGCCCTCCTCCTAATTCAAAGCATTCTGTGAATGGTGAGATCCTGCCAGTGCCCTCCGAGAAGGGCAGAGCTGTTGGGAAGCCCCACCGCACTCGCCGTGGGGGAGGATGCAATGCAGGACCTGGTACACTGGCTCCATGCCACTGGAGGAACATCCTTGTCCAGCTTTGCCTCGCCTGGGGTCAGCCACGAGGAGCCGTGGTGCCCTGGGCCCTGGGCATGCAGCTCCCCACCGCCGGCCTCGCCAGCAGCTCTGCGTGCCAAGGCGCCCCATTCGAGGCAGAAGAGGAAGCAAAAGCGGATTTGCATGCCACGGCTACACCCTGCCTCAACCAAATTACCAGCAGATGAGCACCGGCGCACCTCCTGCCTGTTCCCTAATTTATGGCAGGAGAAGCAGGGAGGGGAAGGTGAGGGGGAGTAGAGGAGGGAGCAACAAACATGGCCATTATACATGCAAATACAGCACTTCGTGCTCCTCCACTGCTTTCCCTCTGAGCACCCCCACGTATTTTCCCATCACTAACAAACTGGTCGCTGTCCTTCACGTTTCGGGGTGCAAAGGACTTCTGGGGGAGAAGGGCAGCCGGTGCCGTCTCATCCCGCTGCGGGTGCCGCAGCGCTGGGTGTCTCCATCCCTGTGCCTGCCCGGCCGGACCTGCCTGGCCCGCGGGGCTGTGTTTGGGCAGAGCCGCTGCCCACACCTGCCTGCACGGCCGGGTGGGAGCCACGGGGCTCGCCCGAGGCCCCGCGCTGTGTCTGGGACGGAGAACAAAGCCGGTGCTTCACCTCCCCACCGACCCGCGCAGACTTCCTCCTTGGAGTATTTACCAGTTTTCCAAGGCAGCTTCCCGTGGGGACAAGCCAAACAGAAACTCCTGTGGGGCTGGCCATGCCCGCTGGGTCAGACACATCCTCCCCATTTACCTGCTGAAGCCGCTGCCTCCAAGGAGTCCAGCTACGGAACGGGGATGTGCCGACACTCCGGAGCCCTTTCGAGAGGCGCCCCTCAGCTTTGGTACCTCTGGCCTTAGGTCGATGCTATTGGAGAGGCTGAGGTTTGCCTGCCCCTGCAAATCGGGAGCAAACCTGCTGAGCAACTTTGGTATTAAAAGAGCGAGTCCAGGATGAAGCAGTGGGAGAGCAGGATCAGTCCCTGTGCAGCTCCTCCAGCAAGGCTCTGTGATGGAGCAGTCCTTTGTGCATAGCAGGAATGGAAACAACAGCCCTCAAGTCTGACCCCAGACAATTGTTTTCAGTGAAGAGGGCTGGGGAGGCAATTAATAATGTTTAAACAAAAGAAATAAAAAAAGCAATACTGTATCTAGAAATTCTTCTGAAGGCCAGAGCTGTGACAGAAAGATATATGCTTTAGCATTGCTGTCAGAATAAATGACCCTCCTGAGAGAAGGAGTTTTTCAGGCTCTTTCTGCCCCACTGGACACAATTTAAGAAATGCATTGCCGCTAAAAATCACTAATTTTAGCCACAAGATGAAATGCAAAGGGTCATGTTTTAACTCGTTTTCTGGAAGGACAGGAGATATATATTATTAGAGAGCCAGAATGCAAACGGTAGTTTCTGATTAGAAGAGAATATCGTCAGCATTTCTCCAATTAGGCGTGGGCATCAAGTTCCCCAGCACGCAGAGGGGCTGTTAGCAAACCTTTGGCTCCTCTGCTGGGAGCAGAGGAGCCGGCTGAGGAAACACAGCCCAGCTCTTCAGAGCTGCTGTGGAGTTTCTCAGAACGAGCCACCTCCTCGACTCCAGCTGTCAGTGTGCTGCAGCCCTGCTGTCAAGGGACTCCCTCTAAGAATAAGAAAAGAGGGTGTTTTTCATATCTCCTTCCAGCCCTTGCCCTTGCAGAGGGGCTCTGCAGTGCCGGTTTTCTACGACATGGATGCTAATCCCTTGAGACGTGAACCCAGATCACCAAATTCATTTTGCAGAGACCACCAAACAGCCATCTGAGATCAATTAGCTTGTCATTACTCATCCCCATCAGATCTGAACTGCTGACCTACAAGTGAAAGTCCGTATACTTATCTCCCAGCAGTGTGCAGACCCATCCAGCTATCTAATGAGAAGAGCTTCCTCCGCAAACAAAGCCGAGAGAGGGTCGTGCTCTGGCCGTCCATTGCCTGCTCCAATTAGCTTGAACCCAAGGGTCGAGTTGAGCTCAGTGTGATGGAGAGGTAGGAGTCTCTGGGGTGTCCAGCTCTGTGACAACAGGCTGCTGACTGGAGCAGAATGGCTCCCATTAGTGACAATTTCAAACAATTTTAGCACTTGAAATGCCATTTTAACTCAGCATTTGAATGGCTGCTTTGTTATTTTAAACTGCTATTCATAACTAGTTAGTAGTTGCAAGTATAGCCTTGTTTATTGAAGATACTGAATGTGCAATCCGGAGGCAGTATTTATCAGGTCATGTGCTTTGGAAGTTCATTATTTAGATGAGGGTATCTAACGTGGAAGGAGATACAGCTCTTTTAATTAAAGGAGCGTGAAGTTGACTGAAGCATTTGCTGCCTGCAAAGGCTATAATTATCACACATGATACAATTCTTCATTTAAATCTAAAAGATCCACAGCCCCTTTCCTCATGAGAATTTATGTGTTCTTGCATATCTGTTTTCTGATAGTGTATGGGGAGCCCTTTGAAACAGCTCCCAACTTTGAATTATTTCAGGCCGCCTGGGAGGCACGAGTATGTTTTAGACCGCGTGGGAGAGTTGCTCCAAGTTTCCAGACTTTTCTGGCGTGTGTGCACGTTGCTGTACAAGTGTGGTGGGTGGTGTTTAGATGTCTCATTGTATGGGCTTGGGAACACAGATACATAGAATAATTTAGGTTGGGAAAGACCTCTAAGACATGAAGTCCAGACTGGAGCATCATCAGAGGGAGCATTTCTCTGCCCCTGTGGAGGGTTGCAGCTCCCTTCTCTCTGCTCCCCGCTCTGCAGGAGATGGTCTCTCTCAGCCAGCCTCTAAACCAGCTCAGGCTGTAAATCATCCCATCCATGCCCCTGAACGCACGGCTGCAGCTGGATCAGTGCCTCTGAGAGCAAGACACTGTCAATGGCACTGGGGCTGTTACTTGTGCCTTTCTGGTGCTAGAAATACAGTTGTGGGCACCAGCCTGCTCGGGGACATCTTCATGACAGCAGCTGCACAGGCAGACCACTGACGTGACCCTTTCTCTGTGATTGTGTTGCTCTGAGCACAACTGTCAGCCTTGCTTAGAATTCACTGGCTTTATTACTGTTTAATTTTTTGACCTAAATATAGACCAATTGTTTTTCCCTTTGAGTGATGGAGAATTTTATTGTGAGCTGCATTTTCCAAAACCTTCTCTAAAAGGGTAAGGGCTATCAGGGAAGCAAGTACTGGCCCCATAGGGTAACTGGATTTGTGTTAAGCTTCCACTCTTTGGTGTGGGTGGGGTCCATTGTTGGTTCCTTTATTATTATTTTAATCAGAAATACACAAAGGCAAACGGCAGCTGGATATGACAGATGAGGCTAGTTTGGTGTTAGTGCTGTATGGCAGAAATCTAAAGAGTGCTGTTTTTTCTTCTAGAAACAATGTGCCTCTACCTAAACTGCTGGTAGAAAGAGAAAGCTGTCTGGAAATTGCCACAGCTTGGAAAATAATTGGTTCTTTTTTAAAAAACCCAAGAGTTAATCAAAACCATACTTTTCATGATTAGGACTCTTTGAATGTTTTCTTTACTGTATCTTTAAATTCCAAATAAATCAATGCCTCTATGGAATTTTCAATTGACACAAATTTGTTCCACCTAAAATGAATAGTAAGTCTGAGAAAGTAATAGGAAATTGTTAATTCATCACTGCCTGCCTTCCCCTGCTATATTTTTCTCCTAATCAAAATGCAACCTGATACTCAATCCAAGGAAAACATTTCAAGGAGTCCATCATACGCCACAAGCTTCCAAACTTTTCTAAATCTGATAGCAAGAAAACATCATACATCTTAGTCATTAATGTACACTGTGAAAAGATAAATGTAAGGTTCAGTTTTTACCACAGTTGCAGCAACCTGTAACTGATGGCCTTTCCACAAGATTCATGAGCTGATGGAACGGCGGCAGAGGGACGTTTCAATATACTGTGTTACAGTCTTGGGTTTCAATGTTTAAACGAGCAGAAAAAAATATCCCGTCTATCAGGCCTTGATTCAGAACAAATCTGAGGCACAAGCCTGAAGCTCATTCAGGTCAATGGCTTTTAGGCATGTGCTGAATAAATGTCTTCCTGAGCTGGGGCCGTACCCCTGAGCACGGTGAGAGCACAAGTCATTGGAAACATATTGGCAATGTAAAGAAAGCAGCTGCTCCTGATCTCATATTTCTGCCTTTACAAGTCGGGATAAAGCTGTGCCTGACAAGCCAACCCCTTGGGGTTAGGACAATACATCTTGCAAGAAAATCCCACAAGAGTAATGAAGCTTTGGAAGAAAAATTAGGCTGAAGCTTATGTTCCACTGCAATTGAGGCACCTCTGAGCTCTGTGCCAGGTGTGTGTGCCTTGCCTGCACCAGGAGTGCCAGAAATGGAGAAGTGGTCCTTTCCTCACCTCCCAAGCCATCAGCAGCTGGAGCTCCTTCTCTGGCCCAGATGACTTCTAATAGCTGCTGCTGGCTTAGTACCCCAAGGAACTGTTATTGTCTCTTTGAACATGTGCATCTCACAGGTGCTTGGCACTATATTTAACTTACAGGTTCATCAGCACAGAAACAGGAGCTCTGCTGGGGAATGCTTGTCATAGCAAAGGCTTCATGTGCTCAAAATGGAAATTAGAAAATAAAAAAGATAAAGAAACCATTCAAAGAGCTTCTGAGCAGATTAATGGAAAATGCAGGAAAGTAAGAGTGTAAACATTGCCTCTGCAAGTGTCCAAGAGTTTCTGAAACACTTGGGGAACTAGAGAGAGGATAAGGCAAGGGAGAACTCAATGCTGGGCAGCTTTCACAAACCAGTAAGTGAATAGTTGGTGAGAATATAACTAGCTGCTACTGCAGGTGGAGGCTGTCACTTGAGGTCTTTGAATTGCAGTTGCTGCTTTGCTCTAGCTCATTTTATGCAGCTGAGCTGGAAATTAAACTACACCTCAGTTTCTCTACATCTGCTCTCAGGATTTGGGGTGTTCATTTAGCTGTCTATAAAGTGTTTTCTGAAGTCTTTGAAGAGAAAGCAGGATGAAAAAAAGCAAGTACTTAGTGCAACTGCTGATAAAGACAAAGTGCTGAATTTTAGGCTCCTTTTAATCTTTCAGCAGTCATGTGCTCCCTGAATACATGTGTTTTCTTACAGAGCAAAGCATAATCAGCTTTACATCCTGCATTGCCACGAGCACTTCCTCTTCAGTTCAAAGGCAGTGCAGAGGGATCGAGACGGAGAGACCCATCTTCATGTCCATATTCATGCACACCTCTGCTTTGACTCTGTTTCAAACTTAGCATCTTGCACTTAGCAGCTCCTGATCCTGTTTTCTCGCTTCTGTGTTGTGGCAATGTCGCTTTCCTTGGAGAAAAGTTCTTGTTTGTCATTAAATACCAATGTTTGAGAAACAAAGCGGAGGAGGATGGTACTTCCAAACCAAGGGCATCAGCATGTTTTTAACAGCCTGCCTCCGTGCTTGGGACTGCAGCTAGTTACCCGAGGTACTCAGTTTTGCCTACGTAAACATAAAAAAAAAAAGGTGGATTACAGGCAGCTCCAGAGGAAAACGTGCAGACCTGACTTTCAAAGCACTTTGCACGCCCTTCACATAAAGCGGAGGGAAAGCTGGTGTGCAGACAGGAGCCGTGGGAGCAAGAAGCTCCCAGGCAGTGAGTTCAATCACTGAATGGTGCTCCTGGGGTTTTGTTAGATGTTTGCTGACAATCACACTATTCCTAAATGCAGTGTTAGTGATAAATGCTGGGAAACAGACCCACTGAGAGCACAGCTAGGACTCTCTGTACTCCTGTGCCTGGGTGGGGACGGCAGTGGTGTGTGGCTTTGACGTTGAGCTCTAGTTACCTAAAGACCAGAATGACTCAACCAGGTTTAATTTCAGCATGTGCCAAAGGAATTCAGGGACTGCAACTACTTGAATTCAAAACGACTAAGGTGTATTTTTAGTGGGCAGAAAGTGGAGGCTTTTCCCAGCTTTGTGGTCGTCAGGGGGAATTTGCTTCCTGGAGACACTTTCAGGTGTCTATGGCTTCCTCTGTGGGAGATAAAACTCCAGCCAGGGGAGAAAACCCACTGAAATTCAGCCTTTAGCAACCAAGATTCACAACGTGATGGGTGACAGACCTTGAAACAGGGAAAGTTGGACCTTAGTGCTCTGCTCTGATATGCTTTATTGGTGCTCTTACAAGAAAGCTAAGGTGCTGGAATCTGTATCTTCTGCTAAGAACAATTCTCTTGGTCATTGTCTAATCCCCTCTCAGATGAGTGGTGCCCAGAGAGAACAGGCCTGCTCTGACAACTTATTGCCTGTGAAGAAGCTGCAAAGCAACCGGTAGTCGGGCTTGGTTTCTCCTTCATAACAACCTGCAAGCTTTACCTGGGAGGTGATGAAGGACTGTGCTGCCTGCAGGCAGATCTCTCAGGAAGGTAATCCCTGAGTGCCACTGCTGGTTGTCTCTGGCACACCTTCATCCAGATTGTTACTGGTGAAGCCTAAGGTGCGAATGTCTTGAATCTTTGCTCGGCATTCCCTAGAGACAGAAGCCTAAGGCGAGTGGCCAAACAAACCCCGTCTTGACCCTAAAACAGTAGCATGAAGAGCGCACCAGGTTTTCATCTTTGGAAATGAATGTTGCTTCAGGTTCGTGCCAGATAAGGACATAGTAAAGGGCAAAGCTCTGCAATGGCAGTAGACTCCTTACAAGAGCAGAAAAGAACCATTAAGATGCCATGGTGGAAAATGAGTTTGTTGCCAAACGGAATGAGAGCAGATGTGATGGGGGCCAGGATCCAACACTCTGAGAAATCAGTCTGCGGAGTGCAAAACAAAAACCTCTGGATCCCAAAAGATCTGTGACACTCTAAATTGATACTCATAAATTTGTAATTACACAATAACATCAAGGAAACTGCTGCTAAGAGCAAAAGAGAAGTGGTGACGAAATGAGCTGTTGCCAGGGTCATAAGCTGCCCACCAAATATCCTCAGCTGGGCAGTGGTGGGATGTTCTCTGTTGGATCTTCTGACACTCTCAAGTGGCTTCCTTTGATTCCCAAAGGATGGCTCTTTGACTTCCTACATTTAAAACAAAGCCTTGAACAAGAAAGAACAGAAACATCAAACAAACAGGAGTCCCCATTTTATGAAGCAGTTAGACGTACAGGGAAGACTGCCAGGTTGGAAGTGAAGTGATAGAGTTGAAAAGTAGATGATGAAAATGGGGAGGAAAAGCTCCCATTCAGGATCTTTCTTCAGAAAGATGAAGCACAGCAGACTGCTAGATAAAAGGGACAAAAGCAACCTTGGATCTGACAGCAGAGTGGAAATCCCCTGGCTGGAGAAAAGAAGAGAGGATGAGGTAGCTCTAAGGAGATCCTAGGGTACTGGACTCAAATAAACCCTAGAGCAGAAGAAGAAGCAGTCAAAAAGGGAACTCCATCAATCAATGGCCATAAAAATGTGCATGTGGACTTTTAAGAAATTCCCAGGGAGAAGAACAATTTGGGTTGAGAAGTGATGAATGCAGAACTCTAAATACTGGTCACTGGCCCTACCCAAGCTAGTTTACGATGAGCATGGAGAGGTCCCACAGCCTCCATGGGCCTCTGCTCCACCACTCCCTCGGGTTGGGGTAGAGATATTGTCTGTTAAAACATGGATGTAAAAAATAGATCACTTCAACATGTATAAAATCCTTTCACTAAGGGAAGAGAATTATTGTTCAATATCAGCATGTGTAAATGATTGTGTATAGAGCAAATAGAGTCTTGATGTGTCACCCAGTTCACTTTTTAGCTGCTCTTTGCTATATCAGGGATGATTGCATTCCATCTGCTTCTGACAACCTCCTGTGATGGAAGTTCTGTTCTCCTGGGAAACCTATCCCAGGACTCAAGTTATCTTTACAGTTAAATGTTCTCCTGTTACCTAATCTTGATCTTGCTGCTGCGATTTGAACCCATTCATTACTGCTCACCCTATCTGCTGTGGAGCACAGGTTTTTGTAGATATGAGAGGTGTCTGGGTTTTTATGAGTGGGTTTGTACCCATCAAGTGTGTCGTGTGGTTTTCACTCTAAGAAGCAGTCTGACTACTTATAGCTTTGCCAAAGCTCAGCTATTTAGGCTAAAGCCTTTCCATGCCAGGCATTTCCCTCAAGCTCTTTTCCACCCCCTGCTTTTTCTCCTCATCTCTGCCTTTTTGTTTTAAAATGCAGCCAAAAATCTCAGCTGTTTCTGAGAACAAGGTTAGGGAATGATACTGCTGCATTATGGCTGAACAGGAGAACTAGAGTGGGGACTATATCTGGAAACCTTGAGTGCTCTGGTCTGAAATATGAGAGAGGGGCTGTGACTTAAAGATCAACCAGTCAGGTGGTAGCCCCCCCCAAAATGACAGCTCCCCGTGGTGGACACAGGTTGGTGGGCCTGGAAATCTCAATTCATACTGAGGTGTTCCTTGTGAGAGGTTCAGGAGTTACTTTTCTTGTCCTGAAAGGACTTTTATTCCACAGCACAAACTCATTTGGACACGGAACTTGTAGTAAAGCAAGGTGTGGGAGCTCACTACACCTGTGCGCATTTTTTCCTTCTTTTCTGTTCTCTTGCACCACAAATTGTTGAATCTGCAGGTCAAACTCAAGGAAATTTGAGCATGGGAGGGAAAGCAGGTTTCAGAAATTCCTTCAAAAGCCTTTAAATTATGTGGTATGAGTGAAAGGGAAGAATGGAGGCTTAAGTCCCACGGAAGCTAGCGTACCTTTGTTTTAATGCTCTGCAGAGCAGTCCATGTTCGTGGAGAACATTGTCATTTGTTAACGTTCCTGTGACAAGATCTAACTTTGTATTTAAGATGTATTTTTCCTCTTTCAGCTTTCCAGGGTGGTTTTGTTTGGGTATTTTTTTTTTCTTCCCCCAAACAGTTAAGACTGTTTAAAATCAAGGATCACTGATGAAACCAGATCTGCCTTCGATACACATTAATCATGGCTGGATTATGGGGTTGGAGTAGCCACTGGAATTTCTTTCTGGTGAAACTGGAAGTGACCTTTGTTTCTCCTTGTTCTCTGGGTCAGTCTCAAGCTTAACTGGACATCTACAAAGGCTGCAGCTGCTAACAGAGACCACAAAGGTGACCGAGGGGTGAAAAGCAATGTCCTCCACTCTCGTCCCTGGCTTCTTTTGCTGCTGCTGCTGTAGTGTTGGCTCGTAGATGTCTTGCTAATCTCCTTCCTCTTGTTAAGCATAGGTCTGGGCAGAGGGGGAAAGGCACAAAACTGCAGCGAATTACAACGCTAAACATTTGAAGAGAGGGAAAATCCACATCCAATAGGAAAATCCTGTGGTGGAGTGTGCTGAGGAATCTGTCTTGGGACATAAAAAAGGCAGAGGGGCTGTTGTAAATATATCCTTCAACCTGGAACATGCAATCAAATCTGCACAGGGAAATTCTTGTGCCCTTACGAAGTCAGGCAAAGTCTAAGAGGGTTCGTTCTGACCCAGGGCGCGCCCGTTCGGATCAAGGCAGAGAACTGGGGCCATCCTAATTCCTAGTCAGTAAAAACAAATAGCTCTAGCAACAGAGGAGAAGCATGAAAACAAAGTTACTATCAACACCCTGCCTTTTTGAAATCCCTTCCAAATTCTCCAAGGATAAGATCAATGCGAGCAAAAACAATAACAGCTCTGTATGAAAAGAAGGTGAAAAGGCAGCTCCTTCAGCAGCACACACCCAAGACATAGGCTTTGCTTTGCTTTCTTGGAGCTGACATGAGGCTGGCACAGTTTGGTAGCACCCCAAAGCATCAGCCAGGTATTTTTTTTAAACTTTACGAGCTCCGTAATGAAAGCAGCGGTCGGCACCCCCTGTGCCAGAGCACTCCAAACCTGCCCGTGATGGAATGCGCTGATAAAGAGGAATATTTCCTTGCGGACTTTGTTTGAGACATAAATTTAAATATTGCTAATTTCCAGTATCAGCCTCAGCAAGAGACTTCACTTCACCCCTTGGTGATCCATTTGCAAATGGTGGCAGCTCTTTCTAGCTTTGAATGTTTAATTAGACAACACCTTTCATGACTTTGTGTCTCCTAAGTGGACCAGTGATTTCTCTGAAAGCACAATAAAGCAGCCACCAATCCATTTTTTACAATGAGATGTGGCAGCCTAGTGTGTTAGGTGTATGGAAATGTAAGGTTTTGATGTGGTTACTCTGTAACAAACCAGCAGAACTCAGCTCAGTTCTGAAATGTTCACCTTGAGAATGAAATTAATTCTTTAACTAAGAACAAGATTTTTAGAATAATCTGATGGTTTAAAAGTCAATATTTTGCTGCCTTTTATGAGGCAAATTTAAGGTTGGGCATGTGGATAAATATGAGTGACCAAGATGACTGAGTGGCAGGAGACTAACTTACAGTATCTTCAGGAAAACTTCTTAGAAAGAGAAGGTAAAAAAACTTCACAAATGTAATTTCTTTCCACCACTGGATCTCTGAGAGGAAAGAATTATGTCTCGAAGCTTACAAGAATAGTCTCTTTAGAATCTGAAGTCACTTGGACATTATCTGTACCAAGACTGAATCACCTCTAACTGTTTTACTGAGTATAACCAGAAGTATAACAGACTGTAAGACAGCTTGCCCAGTAATAAACATTCACATGTGAAAGAAGAACAGAGCTTTGAGTCACTGTTTAGCTTTCTTCACCCTGATCTCAAATTAAACTCAGGAATATCTATCCCTACAAGGGCTTTGCTTCCATGCTTTGAATCCTAACATACCCTGTGCTGCTCAGGCAGGAACAGACACTGATGCAGGATACAAGCTCCTCTCTCACATCAGCCACCAACTTAGCTTGTGTCAACCAACGTCTTACAGCGCTGTGTATGCTAACAGGAGGGGGAAAAACCCCAAAACAAAACCAAAGCCCAAGGCCCACTGAAGACTGGAAAAAAATGTAATTAATCCAGAGTGATGATGTTGCATTTAGCTTATCCAATTGATTCAAGTGGTGGAAGCTACTAGAGCATGTGCGTATTTTGACTATCTTTTATACAGTGTCTCTGCTTGTGACCATTGTCACCCTGATTCTTTCATTTGGAAGGAAACTTCAGATATCCTGGGTGGGCAGGTTCATATCTCGCTCTGAGCTGCCTGAATACTACAGCTGGCTTGTGCTAGCTCTGAGGAACTGAAACTGTCTGTATTGTCCAATCTCATGTCTAGAAGCCCTTGAGATATGAAAATCTGCAAGAACTTTCAGAACGGCTCCAGGATAACAGATCTTGTCTGGCCCTTTTATGTCTGATTGTGCTTAATGTTTTTAAAATTTATGAAAGGCTCTCTACCATGGCATGCCAGCCCCCAAAATCATGCATATGCTTTCAAAGAAGTTCAAGGGAGGTGATCCTGTCCCTTTACTCTGCTTTGCTGAGACCCCATCTGGAAGACTACATTCAGCTCAGGAGATCTCAGGACAGGGAGGACGTCGACCTGTTGGGGTTGGATCAGGGAAGACTGTGAAGATGATCAGAGGCTGCAGCACCTCTCCTATGAAGACAGGCTGAGAGAGTTAGGAGTGTTCAGCCTGAAGAAGAAAAGGCTCCAGGGAAACCTTATTGAAGCTCTTCAGTACTTAAAGTGGGCTTATAAGAAAGATGGGAACAAATGTTTTAGCAGGGCCTGTTGCAATAGGACAGGAGGTAATGGTTGTAAACAAAGAGAAGGTCCATTTAGATTAGATATAAGGAAGAAATTTTTTACAGTGAGAGTGGTGAGGCACCGGCACAGGTCGCCCAGAGAGGTGGTGGATGCCTCATTCCCAGAAACATCCAAAGTCAGGCTTGCTAGGACTCTGATCGACCTGGTCTAGTTGAAGATGTCCCTGTTACTTACAGGGGGATTAGACTAGATAGCCTTTAAAGGTCCCTTCCAACCCAGACTATTCTAGGATTTTAAGTTTTTAATGGATAATAAAATGCAATGTAAGGAGACAGTGTGGCTGATAGCAGCACAGTAGATAACACAGAAAAAGCTATGTCTGAACAACACACAACTGAGAGACATTAGCACTGTCTGTGTACTGATAACAGCATCTTCTGAGCTATTTTCACAATGGCAGTTTTTAAACACTTCCTTTTATGTATCTAGGCTTGTGTGAGTCACATTTTGTGCTCAGTTAAACTTTCTCCTCATTACTCAACATCTGGGATAATGACAGTGCGTGGCTCTTTGCATAGATATCTCAAGATCTTCATCTGGAGATCTCAAGTCACTTGATAGGTGGGCGAATTAAGGCATTAGAGGTGAAGCCATATGCCCAAAATCATCACTTAGAAGAGCAAAGGCAAGGCTGGAAGAGGCACCCAGTCCTGGCTTCTGCTTTCCAGACAAGGGAGACTCTGAGTTCAGATTATATTTCTTTTAGCAGCTTGTGCTGTGATTGGTAAAATGAGAAAAAAGGGGGTTTAATGTAAAAACTGCGTACTTCCATTGCCAAAACATGTACCAATAGCACAGAATCATAGAAATGTATAACCACTGCAATCATCATCACTGTCCCAAACAACCAGTATGAAAGTCAAGTAGCCTTCTGGGATAATCTGTTTTAGTTCTCCAACAATTGTGTAGCTCAGGCTCCATTGCATCATTTGGAGGAATAATTTGTTCTGATGTTCTCAAGTTTCCTTTCACATTGTTTTAACTATAAAAAAAACCCATCTGTATTCCCCTGGTTAAGGGAAAGAATTTAAACAGATTTTCAATTCATTAAGATGTCGTGTACCAAGCTCATTGATCAGAGGCCACCTTTGCTACACCAGATTCCTGAACCTGATATCATGTTGTACTTCCATGTTTGCACATCTGTGACCTTTTTATGATTAGTTGCTGGCACTCAAGTGTCAGAAGGGTGTATTCAGGTTGATGTCCCAGGCTGTACAGGCCGTGCTTTTGGGGGATAAGCTGCACATGTATGTTATCGAAAGAAAGGCTATTCCTTTCCGAAGAACACTGTTAAACTGCCAGTGCTTATGACCAGAAACAGCCCAGGGTGTCCAAATCACACAACTGGGAAAGGATGGCTGGATTTACTGGCCTTTCTTGTAGGCCTGCTCATGAAGACTTAGGTATTTTGTTGCACTATGGCAGTAACCCATGCTGAAGCTGAGGTGTGGATGCAGCCTTTCCAGTGTGAGAGTAGTTGTGACTGGGATGCTCACTGTGAAGGCTGGGAAGTTGGGCTGCAACAGCTTCAGGGAGGGAAGGGTCTCCTATCTCCTGGCTGAGTACTCCAAATGCTCTGAGTTATTTCGAGTAGCACCTGTAGGCATCTTCTTTCAGGAAAAAAGCCCCAGCTTTGGAATCTGAAATGAAGAGATGCATCTGTCTTGCAGCCTGCTTTAGAGAGAAGAGACATGAGGTGCTGCTTCCTCCCTCATACCTGCCGTGCTTGGTGTTTTTTAAGTGGTAGGCAACTTCCCACTCATAATGCAAAATCGGATTGTTTTGTTTAACTGTTGTGGTGTGGCTCTTACCTCTGTGTGCTAGGTAAGATGTTTAGCTATCAACTTTGGGCTTGGCCAAGTCCTGAAAGCTGCACATTGTTGCCTTTGGAGTCCCTACATTCATCTCTGCATAAAGTGCTTCCACAGACATGAACTGACTCTGATGTCTCGTGGTCCTTTACATTGCCCATATCCCTCATTTGAGTTATTTTGGGAGTCCTCAGATAAGATAGATCTTTATGCTGATGTATGCAGGCTAGACATGAAAGGCTGCTCTGGAGGTGAGCTACAGCATTTCAGGATGGTTTCTGCGTGTGACTGTGGGTCCATGAACTGATGAGCAAAACCCCGCAATGGTGGGGTGACTCCCGTGAAGATATTCAGGCTGGAAGCATCAGTTGTAGTAGCAGGGAAATGGAAATTATTCTGGAGGAAAGAAGTCAATTAATCTGCTCCATTTCTCCCCCTCCCCCCGAATTTTGTAGTACCCGTAAGCACAGACCTTGCGTAAGTGGATTGCATTTCACACCTAATGTGCATAATTATATCTTGCAAACAGTTTATTAATGGATCTATAATCACAGAGTAGCTTGTACATACATAATGCTGGTGTTTGATTATACTGCAGCTGCCATAGATCAATGGATACACAGGAGTCTGGCTTATTAGTGTCTCACACGTGTGAAGTCTAGAGAACAATATAACACTGGTGCCATGCAGTTGTTCATCAAATCCTGCTACCTAGGGGTAACCAGAGGTTTTAAAGACGTGGTGAAGGAGGGTTACAGAAAGAACAGTACATAACAGGACTTGGAACTTGAAGAAAGCTCCCTTTCTCAAAAACATTCCATGTGTAAATCCCTCAGTCGTGTTCTGTCTCAATTATCAATGCACTGTAAACATGTTAGATCTTATTTTGGAAAGGGATCTGTTCTGAGAATTCATTCGGAAAGCAGCATGCCTTACAAGCTTGACCATTTCTGTTTTCTGACGGTGACTCACCCGGAGGACTGATGAACAGCCTAAGTTCTTGTGAATCAACAGACCAGGGATCTGCACACTGAGCTAAGCCTACTAAAATCTAAGCAGCCTGAACCACGGTGAAACGGTTTGCAGAGGTATCACCAAGATGCCTTTGAGAAGCAGTTGCATTTGGTTATGCACAAGAAAAAAGGTTCTAGCTTGTTTTGGGGTGTTGTGCTAAAAGCAAAAAAAAAGTTTGGTGAGCTGCAGAGTTCCCATGAGATTGTATCCCATCTCTCACAAAATAACCTCCATTTTCCCTCTCATGTCCCCCAGCTACCACCTGCGAAGCTGCCTCTGATCTATGTTGACTGTCTGGCTGGTGGCCAGTGACTCTGGCCAAACAGGGTAAATAACTGTGCAAATTATGCTCTAGTCGTGCAGCAAAGACATTATTAGTCTGTGTGCCTCTCCTACATCTAGTTAGGAACAAAAAAATAGGAACTTCACTGTCTTTAAGACCTTAATTGTCTTGTTAAATGTTGGGGGCTGAAAGAGGTAGAGAAAGGAAGAGCTGGTGCAATTTTATAGCTTTTCTTGATGGCAAAACATGTCTAAAATAATTGTTTTCTTTATATGAATATGAAATAATTGGTTGCCTTTGCTAAGAAGGTATTCTTCAGCACGAAAGATTTTTTTTTAAAATTTTGTTTTTGCATCAGCTAGCTTAGTGTAGAGAAACTGGATAAATTCAGAAGAATAAAATGATCCTCTGCCACTGTGCTCCATCCCATCCCTTCCAGCTATCCTGTTTCTGCATCACCTAACTGAGGCAACAAGCACAGGCAGTGTCTGATCTCTTACAGACTTTCTGATAATATTGACTCACTTTATTTAAAATAAAAACTTTGGAAAGATGGAAGCTGCAGGATGACAGATGTTAAACAAAGAGCTGAAGGGGGGAAAGCAGTCAAACTTCATGTTGTTTCCAAAGTCTTGAAAAATATATGCCAAGGTCAAAACACCAAACTTGCTGGGTGATTACATCTCCTGTTTCTTATTTTAGGGCTTTACAACCACTCATCTTGCTTTTGACCTTGGTAATTTTTTTTGCAAACTTGTTTGGAAGAAGGCACAGTCAGTTTCAGGGAGGAGGAGGTGGAACTGGGTGAGGTAGTAGCAAGTAGTGAAAGATTATTGGAGGTCAAGAGAGCAGATTTCTACCTTATGAACTTGGCAGTTCTCCTGCAGGCCTACGCTCCTGGTATTGATCTTGCTGTAAGATGAATAGTGATATGGATTTTTTTTTTAAATGTCTTATTTTGGGACCTTTTAAATGTGGCTGACATTCACGAAAATTTCACTTAAGGGTTGATATTAATCTAAATGAATCAAGACAATACATAATATTTTATGTTTTCAATCTCAGTGTATTTTCTGTTCAGGTTGAAAAAAACCTTTTAAAACAGTCCTTCTAATGCTTTTAACTTCTGAATTTATCTCTATGTCTGCATTACAGTAACATACCAAAAATCAGAAGATACAGCTTTAACAGTTATCTTCAGTTTTCCTTTTGATCAGAAATATATCAAGTTTCTCATAGCATATTTTCTACATTTAGAAAAAAAGTCTAAAGTTTTTTTCTATGAAGTCTGTATACAATTAGTTAAGGGTTACAGCTATTTTGCTCATTTTTTTATTATTTTGCTCTTGATTCAAATCAAGTATTTTGGCTAACCTTAGCATTGATGGCTTCAATTTGCATGTCTATGTGTAAAGTTACGATTGTAATACTGAGAGATTAGAAAACCTTATTTCTTTATCAAAAGATCTAATACGCTCTAATATTTTGATGTTGGCAATAGGTATTGTAATACCCAGCTTTTTTTTGGCTCATGCTGCAATCCTCATGATGCTCCAGAGCTGCTAAAAACCTGGGGGAGTGGTTGTAGGAAAAAAAATCCCAGAATATTGAGTTGGAAGGGACCCACGAGGAACATAGAGTCCAACTCTTACACCTGCACAGGACATCCCCAAGAGTCACTCCATGTGCCTGAGAACATTGTCCCAGTGCTTCTTGAATTGTGTCAAGTTTAGTGCTGTGACCACTTCCCCGTGGAGCCTGTTCCAATGCCCAACCACCCTCTGGGTGAAGAACTTTTCTCTGACATCCAGCCTAAACCTCCCCTGACACAACTTCAGGCCATTTCCTTGGGTCCTGTCATTAACTAGCAGACACAACAGATCAGTGCTTGCCCCTCCACTTCCCCTCACGATGAAGCTTGTAGACTGCAACGAGGTATTGAGGTATAACCAAGGTATGTATGAAAAAACGGATTTAGGGACAGGTGATGTATGTCCTGCAGAGCTCTTTGATGGAATTAGCTCCTGCTCATGAAGAATCAAGAGCGGCTGTGTTTCTAGCATGAACATGAACTTTTCAAGTACTGGTGCAGTGAAGTGCTGGGTTTTGGTTTTGCTCTAGACTGACACCACGACTTCAAAGGCAGCAAGCCACATCCTGAGGTGGCGATGGGTGCTTCTGCTCCCCTCGGGAACAGACCCCCGCCTCGGTCAGTGTGGCTGGACAGCTGCTACTGGGCAGGTGGAGGGACTGACTGACGGATGCACCGCGCTTGGGGCGGCAGCCAGACAGCGGGCTGGCTCCTGTCAGCGGCGGGGCTCTGGGACCACCCTTGGGCTCCTCCAGCCTTCACGCTGTCCCGGGGGAGGGAGCCAGACGAGGAGGTGCGAGGCCAGCGTTGTCCCTTCCTACCTGCCCCATTCTCACGGCACCCTCGAGGCGGGGGGACACGGCGCGGCCGCCGCCTGCTCCCCACCCGAAGGGGCCGGCCGAGCAGGTGCGGGGTCCCCGCTCCGCCGGGAGCGCTCCCCATCACCACCGGGGCGCGGGGGGCGGCCGCTCCCCGCCCGCCGCAGTGCTGGGG